>AP018153.1:12878549-13375624 GCA_003052745.1 Caenorhabditis inopinata | reverse complement strand
ATTGTTTTTCAGATTTTCTAAGAGATTCCAGAATGTTTCAGAAAATTCTAGAATACTCCCGAACATTCCAATTTTTCTACAATTGTTTAATTGTTTAAATAACCTTGCATATTGTCTAATAATTCTAATAAACCTAATTAGAATACGTAATTAAAGACAAGCTTTCAATATGCCTAATCTAGATTCGGTGATTGTGTAATTAAACTCGTGGCTTTAATTACATAATTTTCAGTAGCCTCGAGGTACAATTTGTTAAATTCCTTTATGTTAAAAACTCGGTGCCGAATGGGAGCGTAAACCGTCTGGTAGAGAGTATGTCGACGAGGAGTTGTGAAAGAGTGCAGACATTTTGCGCGCATGTTTCGAATAATCAAACTTCTCTTGTTTTTCAAGCATTCTTCCTAGTATTTTATATTTTTTTTTCAGTAAATGAGTGCTAATTCAGCGATTGTGGGCTCTTGTCCAATTAACAAATTTTTTGCTTCGAAATTTGGAACGAAGTGTGCGTCGATCAGTTCTTTAACCGAACTATGGAAAAACAAGGAACAATGATCGCAAACATGATGTAAGATTCTGAAAAAAAATTTTCTTTCAAAATGCCTATTTCTTGTTAATATCATCGTTTCAGGCAATGCGACATCCACGATTCAAGTCTTCCGATTTGTTCTATGAGGTTCTTCATCGTAAGTTCAGAATTTGGAACGGCTCCTCGCTGAAGCATTGGACCAAAAAAGGCGGCATCTGATGACTTATTGGAAATATGCAAATTCTACATGTTGTATCTGGAGTTTCTTCGAAAAGATCATTCTGGAATGCTAACGAATGTTCTGGAAAAGCTTGAGACAGAAACTGATTTCAAAAGTTCAATTCTGCTCGAAATATTTCAAATATTTTGACACGCTGTACTCCGAAGATACAGTCGATGATTGGTGTCTTGTCTTTTAATAACTGAAAATCCAGAAGCGACAAGCGGATTCGAAACACCCGAGAAATAATTTCAGCTCCATGAATTTTTCAACTCCAATCATGTCTGCTAAACGTTTTCGTCAAACCCCATCGACTGTTCGTCGGAGCCCTATTGCGGAAGCTGTTGACTCACCAACAATGAAGTTTATGAGAAGTGAACGGGAGCTGAAGCAGATAAAAAAGCGACTCCTGGAGATGGAGCAATACGTTGAAGATGTGGACGTGAAAAATCGCGAATTGACAGATAAGAATAGAGAACTGAATTGATGTTAGTAAATTTACATTCAAAAATGTGATCAGTAAAATACTTTTCCTTTCTTAATAGAGGCTTATCACTCAATACAAATTCCCTCCATATAGTATTGAGTACGACATGAAATATTTCAGGATCGACGGATAAAAGGCGATGTCGCGAGCAAACGGGATGCGGCTGAGAATGCGGAACTTCGTATGGAGGAAATTTCTACAAATCTGGAAGCGAAAACGATTGAAATATCCGTGCTAACTCAACAGCTTAACGAGGCTCGCACCACTCTGCGCGCCGAACAGCGACATCTCGAAGAATTAGAAGAAGAAAAAGATAAGCTTGTGTTCCAGATGGAGAAGTCATCGGAAGACAAAAGAGTGCTCCTGAAGCAAATGAGGGAATTACGCGACATAAATGAGAATGAATTCGCCAACTTTCAAAAGAAAGAAAAGGAACTCCTCCAAAATTTTCGAGCATTGGTGTCTCAAAATGCTGACATAACGGAGCAATTAAAAGAGATGGAGGAAATAAAATCGGTTCTTCAATCGGAAAACGAACATTTGACTGGAAAGTTGGATGACCTCAATCTTTTGCTGGGCAAAGCTCGAAAAGATTTCGAAAATGTGGTGGCTCTGCAAAAAGAGGAAAGAAAAAGACACCAGATGACTGTTGAAAATCTGCAGCAAGAAAAATCCGACTTAGTCCAAAGACTGAATTTAAGAAATGAAAGTCTTCAAGAAGAAAATGCGGGCAGAATAAAAATCGCAGAGTCTATAATCGAAAGACTGGAGAAAGAGTTGCAAGAAGAGAGAAATTACAGGCAGAGCTTAGATGCCCTATTGAGTGATATGAGCCAGAAAGCGTTTCACAATGATAAGGAGAACCACGAGAAGAGCCAGGACGTCCATTCTGCAAGAGCTTGTTTTGAATCTGTAAAACTGCAAAACGAGCAATTGCAAATTCAAATTAGTGTTCAAAAAAGTGAGATTGCATTCCTAAAGCAACAAATCGAAAGAGCCGCTGAAATACTTCTCACCGAAAAAGACATTCGCGAACAAGTAGCTCTGCAGCAGGCTCATAAAGAGGGTCTGCTAAAAGAAACAATAGAAAAATTGCAAAACGAATTGGAATCTGTGAAGGAAAACTTGCGAAACGTGGTAATGAAGCATCACGATGAAACGCAATTGCTGAAGGTGCGTCTTCTCAAAATTGGAATAACTGATTAAAATAATTTTTACAGAATGAGCTTGAAATCGCAGTAGATAAGCACGAACGGCTCGAAATAGACTATGAAAAACTTCGTGCGAAGCAAGAAATTGTTGATCAAAGAAACTGTTTCTTAGGAGAGCGAATAAGTGAGTTGGCAGTTCGAAAAAGAATCATGAAATTTTTTTGTGTATGAAATGTTTTTCAGGACTTCTAGAAGAAGAATACAGAGACGAAATCAGAATAAGAGCTGAATCACCTGAGAGCCTGGCCGATTTTCTGGCGAAGAATGGTGGAAATTCAACAGAAGAAGAGCTGAGAAAACTGGCTGCCAAAACACCTCGAAAATCGGTGACATTCCATTCAGAAATGAATGGCAGTGAAACTAGGAATGAGACTCCAATTGGATTCAACGCGGTAAGCATGCTTGTTCGCCACTGAAAGTAGATAATTTTTAGAAATTTTGTTTTTCCGCGCTATTGAAAACACCGCTTTTTTGTAATTATGTTAAAAGTTCTTTAGATTATATGCAATTAATTAGTGCTTTTCATTTTATTTTTACTGAGTTATAATTGAGTTTTCATAGATGAATACGCGAGAATCAATGTCCTCTTTCGACTTCCTGGATCGGTCGTCAACAGCTCGTTCATCGATGCGATCAGAGACTTTGACTCTCGCATCCGCCAGTTCAATTGGAGAATTCAAGCAACCGTTCAGTCCGTCAGGAACTTCAAAAGACAGAATTAGTGTTCTCACGTCAAGAAATGAAAAAGTGAGGCCGCATTTGCAATGCTCGTACGCTTCCGAAATGGGCGATGTAAACTCTCCTTCGGCAAACGAGGAGAACCTGAAGAAGGGATCAAACACCAAGGAGGCTGTTAAGCCGAAAAAAACGAAGAGATTCAATTTTCTCATTCAGAAACAAGAAATAAGTAACTCGGTATAATCAATCTCGCTTGTAAATAATTATTTGCAAAAAAAATCAAAACCATTCATTCTTCTTGTAATATATATTTCTTTTAACCTGTCCAATAAATTAATCTAAGATTTTGCCCTTCTCATCACGTTTTCACTGGGCACCGAAGTTTCGAAAATCATTGAAAAATGTGAAACGTTTTTTTCAAGTCGGAAATAAATGAAAAATTTGCTTTCGTTTAAGCGATTTTATTTTAAAAGCCAAATAATGATCAAGTAAGATAGCAAACTCCAAAAATTGGTTATTCACTTAACCATCCCAATCTGATGCATCAGGCAAGAATGAAGGACGAAAGAAAGATATTTCGAAACTCTAGATTTCATATGATCTTTGATCTTATTATAATTATTTGATTTCCTAAAGACTTCCTCATAAATTTCTTAAATATTCGCGAAAATGCGGTTGTTCCGACGATAGTAGTGGTAAATTTTCGAAACCTCATCTATTACTGGTTTTCATTAAAAATTTTCATAAATTCGTAAAAATCGAACAATTCGGCCTTTTTCTTCTTGCTGGATATAAGTTGAGTAGCTTCTTTGATACTTCCCATGGCAGACCATGCTGAGCTTCTTCTTCGGCTTATTAACGCTTTGAGATTGTTGTCCATGGATACATTCACTCCTTTGTCCCTTGTCTTGTACACCAAACACCTTCAGCCACCAACTGCTATGCGACGAACCTAACAACAATGTCGCAAATTTCCAGTTTCGAGTGCTCTGTTGAGTAATTTGATTCAGGTGTCAACTGATCATCTGATTTGGAGATCGGATACGATCAGATTTAACGAATTCTACTTTTGTTTGTTTTGTAAATTCATAGAATCAAGGAAGGAGAAGAAAATGGAAACAAAGTGATTTGTTGAATTTGCTATTTCGCTTTAAAATGATTCGAAAAATAACCGCTTCTGCCAGTTTATTCAACACAAATGATAGATCTGGCGGCTGAGCCACTCGAATTCTTCTCGGAACTTCGCGCTGTCGCTGCTCAATCTGTCTGAGAAGTGAAGTGAAGTTTTAAATATTTTCTAACAAACCATATTGTAAAAATTAAAACGACGTGGGTAGTGTTAGTCTTTAAATTTTGCACTGAAACTTTTCATTTTCAGACCCCGAAAAACGAGTATTTTGTGGAGAGAGCCGACAAGAAATCAATAAACCCGTTTTGGATATATTCAAGATCTTCTTTTTTATAAATATCTTTAATTTATGTTAGATGTATTGTTAGAAAAGCGTTAGACTAGCTTCATTTTATAGAAACTCAGCAGGCTACTGAAACAAGAAGTAAAAATATAATCAGTGTGTTGGGAAAAGAAGTTAGGAGTGGGTTAAGTTTTTTTTTCGTAACCGGGCGTTTCAGAATGGTCATTCCTGCTTCCTGTTTTGAAACGATCGGATTGAATACATTTAAATTAAAAAAAACCGCGAAGCTCTGAAATTACTTATTTTCGAAAAAGTTAAGTTTTGTGGACAGGTACATTGAGGCAATCAGCTCTCATTCAAAAGCTTAAATTCTGAAATACACCAAATGATGGTAATGCTTCGCTCAGAAGTAAGACGGCTCCATGGGCAGCAGTTGTGAAGTTGAAGACAAATTATTTTGCAACAGCTTAAATCCGAAATGTTGCCAGCCAGCGAATGCTGACTTAATGCTAACCATTGGTTGAGGTACAAACTACTGACAGAAATATGAATGTTTGCAACGAAAAATAACCAGATGAAGCTTTACATGGTTCAACTTGAATTACAGATGAATGATATATTTGCCAAAGATTTCGATTTTGAATACACAAGGCGCCGCCTCCGCGTTTCAATTGAGATTTCTGAAATTTAAAATTTAAGGATAAACAGGAATTGAAGCTTACCTGTCGATTCATATCTCCAAAACAGACAATTGGATTCGTTTGTGAATTCGATACAGCCCATTTCGAATGATCCTTAGAACTAGCAAAATTGAGTCCTGTTACGCGCATCTCTGTTACATCATGGGTCTGAATCTGCTATTTCTAGCCACCAATGATTATTCACTGATACTCACCTGACTAGAATCTGAGCAGGTTGTGTGCAAATCGTCACCGCTGCCATTCAGCCAGCTCTCAACTGCCAAAGATACTTTATTCTGGCGAGCAATCAAATCATTCCAGATATCTATAATTCTAAAGTGCGAAACCGTAGTCAACTCAAAGAAATACCTCCATTGAACTTTTTGTGTTTTGCATACGCCATCAACGTCACCCCTTGAACTGTTTTTATCGGATTCGCAATCCAAAATTGAGAGGCTGACCTTGGTAAACTTTGTTTCGCTTGCACATTTTTCAATGTTGGAAACTGGATAGAAAACTTTTGCGGAAGATTAAGCACATACGGAGTAGCCTGAAATATCTCATAAATTTTAAAATTTCAAGGAGGATCATTGGTTACTACTTTGAAGAACTGAAACTATTTCAAACGAAGGGAAGCCGCAAAAATGAAATTGCAATTGCAGTGGTTTTCATCTAGGCACCGCCCCTTCGATCGCAACCCTGGCGCAGTTTCCACAAGCAGTTATTTTTGTTATTTTTATCTTTTCACATTTTAAACATTTTTTCAATTCAATCTCTATCAGTCTCCTCCTACTAACTTTCTAAGGAAAAATCTATAATGAAAAATGTTTTACGAAACACTGAAATAGCGACATTTCTAACACTAAAATTGAGAAAAAAAAGCCGTTTATTTATATAAAACCAGATTCTAGCTTAGTTTTATACCTTACGCTGCCATTCGGCAGATCACATTACAGAATTACATAAATACATACACTTTTACATTCATTAATTAGAAGCCGCGAGCTTAATTAGACAATGACCGAATCCAGATTAGGCATAATTGGAGGCACGCAACGCGTCCGTGTCTTTAATTAATCATTCTGATTAGGTTAATTATATTTTCTGGAGTGTTCTAGAACATTCTGGAACATTCTGAAATGCTTTAGATGTTATACACGGAATATTTACGTTTGATCATTTTACGCCGAAGCTTTCATTTCTGTTAAAAACGCGAAAGAAAAATGGCATACGATGACGACCAAAGAAAGGGCTACCCAAGTTCCTCTCGTATTTTAAGATATTTTCTACATGAGTACATACGAGGAAAATCTCAATGTGATCGGTTTGTATTGCAAGAAAACTATGATTTTTGCTGAATTGTAACATTTTTTAGAATTTCGACCACCACCGAACTTTATGATTTCTTGCTCATTTGTACTATATCAATATCTGTTTTTGGAATAATTTACTTATTGATCTGGATGGAAGTTCTTATGACATTAAAACGACCTAGGTAGTGTTAGCTTTTATATTTTGCTCTGAAACTTTTCATTTTCAGACCCGGAAAAACGAGTATATTGTGGAGAGAACCGGCAAGAAATCAATAAACCCGTTTAAGTTATTTTCAAGATCTTCCTTTTTATAAATATCTTTAATTTATGTTAGATGTATTGTTAGAAAAGCGTTAGACTAGCTTCATTTTATATCAACTCGGAAGATTTTGTTCTTTCCCTCTTCTGGCTACTGCATTAACAGGTACATTGGGGCAATCAGCTCTCATTCAAAAGTTTAAATATTGAAATACACCAAACGCTTCGCTTCGCTCTTGAATTCGCCATCCAGATATTTTCGAGTGAACTGCGAATCGACTGTCAATGCGCACCCGTGCCATCGCAGAAACGCAGAAACGTTTTTACAGATAATTGAGATATCCGTTGGATTTATCAATGAATTATTTTTTTTAAACAAATGCTTGAATATAAGGAAATTGAATAAACGAATACGCGTAAAGAAAGGTACATATGTACAAAAAGAGTTCGCACTTTTCTGTGGGCCAGAAGGCTGAATTTCCTCAAGGTCAAGGAATGCGATAGCTGCAAGAACAACACTATCCGACATTGAACGAGGAAAGCGATTCGGAAGGAATGCGGTGCTCTCAAGCAGTTTCTAAGTTTTTAAGTTGCGTGTTTGCAGCGCCCATTCTCTTTATATTGCTCTGCGCCCAGCTAACTTAGCATTTGGGTAAAACTCTGATTTCAGTCAGCCAGCATTCTATTTAACTAGATTACCACAGTTTCCCTCAGATTCCATCTGTGCGAAGGTCAGGGAAAACTATTATCCATCCGCGAGGACGTGATCTTTCGTTTAAAGGCGCTGTTTGGGTCTCGTTAGGGGATAGCGTGTGAAATTGTAAGAAAACAATTTAACAATTTAAGAAAACAACTTTTCTTATGGGGTTATTCATGAAAAACACAAAAAGCATTTTAATGCAAAAAATTCCACTTTACTCTTATTCACGATTGCAATTTAATGCAAAAAAATGCATTTTTTTTGCATTAAACGGATGGATAACACCTATTTCCCACCGCGACATTGAGGGAGAAATACGCAACACGATGCAGCGAAAACAACGATGGAACCGAAGGAAAGATACGCTGCGGTTTACAATTAAACGTTTATCAATGAATTATTATCCATCCGCGAGTACGTGATTTTTCGTTTAGAGGCGCTGTTTGGGTCTCGTTAGGGGATAGTGCGTTTTAACGCGCCAATTTAAAAATTGTAACAAAGCGCACACACTGCGTTTGTGATTTATTTTCGAAAATTGAAGCGAATATTGGAAACAATAAAAATTAATTATAAAAAACGTGACTTTTGAAGCAAAATATAGAAAAAATTCCAATATTCGCTTCAATTTTCGAAAAGAAATCACAAAGAGTGTGTGCGCTTTCTTACAATTTTTAAATTAGCGCGTTTAAACGAGCTACCCCCTAACGAGACCCAAACAGCGCCTCTAAACGAAAAATCACGTACTGGTGGACTACCTACCAGAATTTTATAATAATTCGACGGGAATCATTCGGTATTTTGACGAAAAAGGCTTTTCATATTGGACGACACCGGGCCATTTATCACCTTACGGGATCGAACATATTCGGCATTTATGGACTGATATTTGCACAAAATTATAGTGTTAATTTCCTAAAATATCACTAATAAAATTAAGCGCTGGCTAGACGGTATGCGCCTATGACCTATTGACCTATTGATCTATGCTCTAGCGGTGTGATCTACCACTACTCACCGCGTCCTCGTTCTCATCCTCTCCCTCTCTCTTCGAGGTCAGTCCTCTTTCTTTTAGCCATGGTCCGTGTTTTATTTTTTAAGATTTCAGTGCTATAATTTGAAGCTTTCATTTTGAGCATTTTTCGTACGATATAGCTACAATTTTTCCCAAATAGGTTCTGAATTCGCCTAAAATCAACGATTTTCTGTTAAAGTATCACCAAAACTTTTATTAACGGAAAAAAAAGTTCGAAGAAAATTATTCGGTTTCTAAAGAAGAAGAATAACAAAGTAAAACGAAGCGGCGAAAGCTCCGCTTTGTTTTACGTTTTAAAGAATGCGATATTTTGTTGTGAAAAATCTCTAGGCGCTGTTTGGGTCTCGTTAGGGGATAGTGCGTTTTAACGCGCCAATTTAAAAATTGTAACAAAGCGCACACACTGCGTTTGTGATTTATTTTCGAAAATTGAAGCGAATATTGGAAACAATAAAAATTAATTATAAAAAACGTGACTTTTGAAGCAAAATATAGAAAAAATTCCAATATTCGCTTCAATTTTCGAAAAGAAATCACAAAGAGTGTGTGCGCTTTCTTACAATTTTTAAATTAGCGCGTTTAAACGAGCTACCCCCTAACGAGACCCAAACAGCGCCTCTAAACGAAAAATCACGTACTGGTGGACTACCTACCAGAATTTTATAATAATTCGACGGGAATCATTCGGTATTTTGACGAAAAAGGCTTTTCATATTGGACGACACCGGGCCATTTATCACCTTACGGGATCGAACATATTCGGCATTTATGGACTGATATTTGCACAAAATTATAGTGTTAATTTCCTAAAATATCACTAATAAAATTAAGCGCTGGCTAGACGGTATGCGCCTATGACATATTGACCTATTGATCTATGCTCTAGCGGTGTGATCTACCACTACTCACCGCGTCCTCGTTCTCATCCTCTCCCTCTCTCTTCGAGGTCAGTCCTCTTTCTTTTAGCCATGGTCCGTGTTTTATTTTTTAAGATTTCAGTGCTATAATTTGAAGCTTTCATTTTGAGCATTTTTCGTACGATATAGCTACAATTTTTCCCAAATAGGTTCTGAATTCGTCTAAAATCAACGATTTTCTGTTAAAGTATCACCAAAACTTTTATTAACGGAAAAAAAAGTTCGAAGAAAATTATTCGGTTTCTAAAGAAGAAGAATAACAAAATAAAACGAAGCGGCGAAAGCTCCGCTTTGTTTTACGTTTAAAGAATGCGATATTTTGTTGTGAAAAATCTACTGTAGTTGCGAAATACCCTCACGGCAACATGCAGAAAATGAAATTTCATCATTGCAAAAATTTTTTTCTTCGTTTTCTCCATTTTTGAGTGTTTTTATTTATTTTCAGTTTTTTATTCAGAAGACTTGTAAAAAATCTTGTAAAAAAAAATGTATTTGAAAAGGAGTTATGGCCACTCGAGCGCTTCGCAATGATATCTTTAGGAGGTCGCTGGGTACTTGGGATATTGTAGAATTATGGACACAAAATCTATTAAACTGTCTTTATAACGATATAAACAGTCAAAATTTAGCTGAAATAGCAATTTGATGGCCGTTTATCACATGTAAAAAACCAGCTTCTTATGTGCCAAACTCTAACTTTAATAGGCATTGTTTTTCAGATTTTCTAAGAGATTCCAGAATGTTTCAGAAAATTCTAGAATACTCCCGAACATTCCAATTTTTCTACAATTGTTTATATTGTTTAAATAACCTTGCATATTGTCTAATAATTCTAATAAACCTAATTAGAATACGTAATTAAAGACCAGCTTTCAATTATGCCTAATCTAGATTCGGTGATTGTGTAATTAAACTCGTGGCTTTTAATTACAATAATTTTCAGTAGCCTCGAGGTACAATTTGTTAAATTCCTTTATGTTAAAAACTCGGTGCCGAATGGGAGCGTAAACCGTCTGGTAGAGAGTATGTCGAACGAGGAGGTTGTGAAAGAGTGCAGACATTTTGCGCGCATGTTTCGAATAATCAAACTTCTCTTGTTTTCAAAGCATTCTTCCTAGTATTTTATATTTTTTTTTTCAGTAAAATGAGTGCTAATTCAGCGATTGTGGGCTCCTTTGTCCAATTAACAAATTTTTTTGCTTCGAAATTTGGAACGAAGTGTGCGTCGATCAGTTCTTTAACCGAACTATGGGAAAAACAAGGAACAATGATCGCAAACATGATGTAAGATTCTGAAAAAAAATTTTCTTTCAAAAATGCCTATTTCTTGTTAAATATTCATCGTTTTCAGGCAATGCGACATCCACGATTTCAAGTCTTCCGATTTGTTCTATGAGGTTCTTCATCGTAAGTTCAGAATTTGGAACGGCTCCCTCGCTGAAGCATTGGACCCAAAAAAGGCGGCATCTGATGACTTATTGGAAATATGCAAATTCTACATGTTGTATCTGGAGTTTCTTCGAAAAGATCATTCTAGAATGCTAACGAATGTTCTGGAAAAGCTTGAGACAGAAACTGATTTCAAAAGTTCAATTCTGCTCGAAATATTCAAATATTTTGACACGCTGTACTCCGAAGATACAGTCGATGATTGGTGGTCTTGTCTTTTAATAACTGAAAATCCAGAAGCGACAAGCGGATTCGAAACACCCACGAGAAATAATTTCAGCTCCATGAATTTTTCAACTCCAATCATGTCTGCTAAACGTTTTCGTCAAACCCCATCGACTGTTCGTCGGAGCCCTATTGCGGAAGCTGTTGACTCACCAACAATGAAGTTTATGAGAAGTGAACGGGAGCTGAAGCAGATAAAAAAGCGACTCCTGGAGATGGAGCAATACGTTGAAGATGTGGACGTGAAAAATCGCGAATTGACAGATAAGAATAGAGAACTGAAATTGATGTTAGTAAATTTACATTCAAAAATGTGATCAGTAAAATACTTTTCCTTTCTTAATAGAGGCTTATCACTCAATACAAATTCCCTCCATATAGTATTGAGTACGACATGAAATATTTCAGGATCGACGGATTAAAAGGCGATGTCGCGAGCAAACGGGATGCGGCTGAGAATGCGGAACTTCGTATGGAGGAAATTTCTACAAATCTGGAAGCGAAAACGATTGAAATATCCGTGCTAACTCAACAGCTTAACGAGGCTCGCACCACTCTGCGCGCCGAACAGCGACATCTCGAAGAATTAGAAGAAGAAAAAGATAAGCTTGTGTTCCAGATGGAGAAGTCATCGGAAGACAAAAGAGTGCTCCTGAAGCAAATGAGGGAATTACGCGACATAAATGAGAATGAATTCGCCAACTTTCAAAAGAAAGAAAAGGAACTCCTCCAAAATTTTCGAGCATTGGTGTCTCAAAATGCTGACATAACGGAGCAATTAAAAGAGATGGAGGAAATAAAATCAGTTCTTCAATCGGAAAACGAACATTTGACTGGAAAGTTGGATGACCTCAATCTTTTGCTGGGCAAAAGCTCAAAAGATTTCGAAAATGTGGTGGCTCTGCAAAAAGAGGAAAGAAAAAGACACCAGATGACTGTTGAAAATCTGCAGCAAGAAAAATCCGACTTAGTCCAAAGACTGAATTTAAGAAATGAAAGTCTTCAAGAAGAAAATGCGGGCAGAATAAAAATCGCAGAGTCTATAATCGAAAGACTGGAGAAAGAGTTGCAAGAAGAGAGAAATTACAGGCAGAGCTTAGATGCCCTATTGAGTGATATGAGCCAGAAAGCGTTTCACAATGATAAGGAGAACCACGAGAAGAGCCAGGACGTCCATTCTGCAAGAGCTTGTTTTGAATCTGTAAAACTGCAAAACGAGCAATTGCAAATTCAAATTAGTGTTCAAAAAAGTGAGATTGCATTCCTAAAGCAACAAATCGAAAGAGCCGCTGAAATACTTCTCACCGAAAAAGACATTCGCGAACAAGTAGCTCTGCAGCAGGCTCATAAAGAGGGTCTGCTAAAAGAAACAATAGAAAAATTGCAAAACGAATTGGAATCTGTGAAGGAAAACTTGCGAAACGTGGTAATGAAGCATCACGATGAAACGCAATTGCTGAAGGTGCGTCTTCTCAAAATTGGAATAACTGATTAAAATAATTTTTACAGAATGAGCTTGAAATCGCAGTAGATAAGCACGAACGGCTCGAAATAGACTATGAAAAACTTCGTGCGAAGCAAGAAATTGTTGATCAAAGAAACTGTTTCTTAGGAGAGCGAATAAGTGAGTTGGCAGTTCGAAAAAGAATCATGAAATTTTTTTGTGTATGAAATGTTTTTCAGGACTTCTAGAAGAAGAATACAGAGACGAAATCAGAATAAGAGCTGAATCACCTGAGAGCCTGGCCGATTTTCTGGCGAAGAATGGTGGAAATTCAACAGAAGAAGAGCTGAGAAAACTGGCTGCCAAAACACCTCGAAAATCGGTGACATTCCATTCAGAAATGAATGGCAGTGAAACTAGGAATGAGACTCCAATTGGATTCAACGCGGTAAGCATGCTTGTTCGCCACTGAAAGTAGATAATTTTTAGAAATTTTGTTTTTCCGCGCTATTGAAAACACCGCTTTTTTGTAATTATGTTAAAAGTTCTTTAGATTATATGCAATTAATTAGTGCTTTTCATTTTATTTTTACTGAGTTATAATTGAGTTTTCATAGATGAATACGCGAGAATCAATGTCCTCTTTCGACTTCCTGGATCGGTCGTCAACAGCTCGTTCATCGATGCGATCAGAGACTTTGACTCTCGCATCCGCCAGTTCAATTGGAGAATTCAAGCAACCGTTCAGTCCGTCAGGAACTTCAAAAGACAGAATTAGTGTTCTCACGTCAAGAAATGAAAAAGTGAGGCCGCATTTGCAATGCTCGTACGCTTCCGAAATGGGCGATGTAAACTCTCCTTCGGCAAACGAGGAGAACCTGAAGAAGGGATCAAACACCAAGGAGGCTGTTAAGCCGAAAAAACGAAGAGATTCAATTTTCTCATTCAGAAACAAGAAATAAGTAACTCGGTATAATCAATCTCGCTTGTAAATAATTATTTGCAAAAAAAATCAAAACCATTCATTCTTCTTGTAATATATATTTCTTTTAACCTGTCCAATAAATTAATCTAAGATTTTGCCCTTCTCATCACGTTTTCACTGGGCACCGAAGTTTCGAAAATCATTGAAAAATGTGAAACGTTTTTTTCAAGTCGGAAATAAATGAAAAATTTGCTTTCGTTTAAGCGATTTTATTTTAAAAGCCAAATAATGATCAAGTAAGATAGCAAACTCCAAAAATTGGTTATTCACTTAACCATCCCAATCTGATGCATCAGGCAAGAATGAAGGACGAAAGAAAGATATTTCGAAACTCTAGATTTCATATGATCTTTGATCTTATTATAATTATTTGATTTCCTAAAGACTTCCTCATAAATTTCTTAAATATTCGCGAAAATGCGGTTGTTCCGACGATCGTAGTGGTAAATTTTCGAAACCTCATCTATTACTGGTTTTCATTAAAAATTTTCATAAATTCGTAAAAATCGAACAATTCGGCCTTTTTCTTCTTGCTGGATATAAGTTGAGTAGCTTCTTTGATACTTCCCATGGCAGACCATGCTGAGCTTCTTCTTCGGCTTATTAACGCTTTGAGATTGTTGTCCATGGATACATTCACTCCTTTGTCCCTTGTCTTGTACACCAAACACCTTCAGCCACCAACTGCTATGCGACGAACCTAACAACAATGTCGCAAATTTCCAGTTTCGAGTGCTCTGTTGAGAAATTTGATTCAGGTGTCAACTGATCATCTGATTTGGAGATCGGATACGATCAGATTTAACGAATTCTACTTTTGTTTGTTTTGTAAATTCATAGAATTAAGGAAGGAGAAGAAAATGGAAACAAAGTCATTTGTTGAATTTGCTATTTCGCTTTAAAATGATTCGAAAAATAACCGTTTCTGCCAGTTTATTCAACACAAATGATAGATCTGGCGGCTGAGCCACTCGAATTCTTCTCGGAACTTCGCGCTGTCGCTGCTCAATCTGTCTGAGAAGTGAAGTGAAGTTTTAAATATTTTCTAACAAACCATATTGTAAAAATTAAAACGACGTGGGTAGTGTTAGTCTTTAAATTTTGCACTGAAACTTTTCATTTTCAGACCCCGAAAAACGAGTATTTTGTGGAGAGAGCCGACAAGAAATCAATAAACCCGGTTAGGATATATTCAAGATCTTTCTTTTTATAAATATCTTTAATTTCTGTTAGATGTATTGTTAGAAAAGCGTTAGATCAGCTTCATTTTATAGAAACTCAGCAGGCTACTGAAACAAGAAGTAAAAATATAATCAGTGTGTTGGGAAAAGAAGTTAGGAGTGGGTTAAGTTTTTTTTTCGTAACCGGGCGTTTCAGAATGGTCATTCCTGCTTCCTGTTTTGAAACGATCGGATTGAATACATTTAAATTTAAAAAAAAACGCGATGCTCTGAAATTACTTATTATCGAAAAAGTCAAGTTTTGTGGACAGGTACATTGAGGCAATCAGCTCTCATTCAAAAGCTTAAATTCTGAAATACACCAAAATGATGGTAATGCTTCGCTCAGAAGTAAGACGGCTCCCATGGGCAGCAGTTGTGAAGTTGAAGACAAATTATTTTGCAACAGCTTAAATCCGAAATGTTGCCAGCCAGCGAATGCTGACTTAATGCTAACCATTGGTTGAGGTACAAACTACTGACAGAAATATGAATGTTTGCAACGAAAAATAACCAGATGAAGCTTTACATGGTTCAACTTGAATTACAGATGAATGATATATTTGCCAAAGATTTCGATTTTGAATACACAAGGCGCCGCCTCCGCGTTTCAATTGAGATTTCTGAAATTTAAAATTTAAGGATAAACAGGAATTGAAGCTTACCTGTCGATTCATATCTCCAAAACAGACAATTGGATTCGTTTGTGAATTCGATACAGCCCATTTCGAATGATCCTTAGAACTAGCAAAATTGAGTCCTGTTACGCGCATCTCTGTTACATCATGGGTCTGAATCTGCTATTTCTAGCCACCAATGATTATTCACTGATACTCACCTGACTAGAATCTGAGCAGGTTGTGTGCAAATCGTCACCGCTGCCATTCAGCCAGCTCTCAACTGCCAAAGATACTTTATTCTGGCGAGCAATCAAATCATTCCAGATATCTATAATTCTAAAGTGCGAAACCGTAGTAAACTCAAAGAAATACCTCCATTGAACTTTTTGTGTTTTGCATACGCCATCAACGTCACCCCTTGAACTGTTTTTATCGGATTCGCAATCCAAAATTGAGAGGCTGACCTTGGTAAACTTTGTTTCGCTTGCACATTTTTCAATGTTGGAAACTGGATAGAAAACTTTTGCGGAAGATTAAGCACATACGGAGTAGCCTGAAATATCTCATAAATTTTAAAATTTCAAGGAGGATCATTGGTTACTACTTTGAAGAACTGAAACTATTTCAAACGAAGGGAAGCCGCAAAAATGAAATTGCAATTGCAGTGGTTTTTCATCTAGGCACCGCCCCTTCGATCGCAACCCTGGCGCAGTTTCCACAAGCAGTTATTTTTGTTATTTTTATCTTTTCACATTTTAAACATTTTTTCAATTCAATCTTTATCAGTCTCCTCCTACTAACTTTCTAAGGAAAAATTGCTGCGGATTTATAATGAAAAATGTTTTAAAAAATGCTGAAATAACGACATTTTTTACACTACAATTGAAAAGAAAAGCCATTTATATATACAAAATCAGTTCATAATTTAGTTTTATACCAGACGGTTTACGCTGCCATTCGGTAGGTTACGTTACAATATTACATA
This sequence comes from Caenorhabditis inopinata, assembly GCA_003052745.1. Taxonomy (NCBI): domain Eukaryota; kingdom Metazoa; phylum Nematoda; class Chromadorea; order Rhabditida; family Rhabditidae; genus Caenorhabditis; species Caenorhabditis inopinata. The sequence goes on along the minus strand of AP018153.1, from coordinate 13,359,261 downwards.
AATACATACATTTTTACATAATTAATTAGAAGCCGCGAGGTTAATTAGACAATGAGCGAATCTAGACTAGGCATTATTGGAGGCACGCAACAACGCGTCCATGTCTTTAATTCTGATATAGTGTTTTCTGGAGTACTCTAGAACTTTCTGGAACATAGTTGAATGTTTTGGATGTGATACACGGGCATTCAGATGGCTATATCAGCAAAATTTTGATTGTTTATACCGTTGTTAAGACAGTTTTGTAGATTTTGTGTGTATAGTTCTTCAGTATCCCTAGTACCCAGCGACCTCCTAAGGGTATGGTTACGAAGCGCTCAGAGTGGCCATGAATCCATCTTGCATACCAAACTAGAAGACCTGCGTTATTTTGAGTTATTTAAAGAAAGGTCCTGGACGGACAGAACTATTCGCTTAGTAAGAAGTAGATAGATTCTATGCAAATTTGTTTTTTTTTCTCACTCAGCAACTGACCTGAATGTATTTCCAATGCTCTGCAAGTTCTGCTAAGTGTCTAATTTCCATCGAAGCACAGAAGAATGATTGACCATATTTCTGTGCAGTATTAGGATATGAATAACTCTTCAACGGAGGAAAATTTGGCACACTATGAATTAGCCAAAAACCCGTCGTAGAATCGAAAAGAGAAATTCCTTTTGCATGTCCTCTATATGAATCAGCATCTTTTATCGGATCATCATCACTGTACATTATTATGAAGTTTTTTGACTTGTCAGCAGAATACGCTTGAGATATTGTGGCTCCGACGGCCACATTTGGATCGTTTATATCATTTCCCCGCATCCAATCACTGGAGTCGGAGTCAATGTAAACGAATTCATTCCCTGATGTCCCTCCGCTTTGAAGCTTCGGCAGCTTGTAAACAACGAACCTTGAAAAAAATATATATCAGTGAAGGGAGGCCTTGGAGAGCATTTCTCGGAAACCGGTGGTAAGCGGCGTGTCAAAATGCTCGAGGCTGTAACTTTTCAAAACCGATTGGTTTGTAGCTTAAATGCGGAAATTTTATGATTCCTCACTTCGCGCATAATTTTTTGAAAGAAATAATTTAATTCAATAACCCAATTACTCAATAACTGTATTAACCAGGCTTATAAGGCTGCAATATAGGTAGTATTTTTCCGATTTTTTGTAGACTTTTAATTTGATCTATTTTATGGTGTTGATCTACCTTTTTGTACGATTTTGGCAATTATATTTATTATTTTATTTCTTCGTTTCAGAGAAAAATTAATGAAAATGAGAAAATGAGCCTCCCCCTCCCACTCACATTGCACCAAACGTAAATCACTCACCAATCCACCGATTTTCCACGCATATTTTTGCATTGAAATTTCGCATTTCCCGTTGAAAATGCCAAATATAAAATGAACGCAAGCGAAAATCGACGCATCATTCAACTGCTGGTCACTTCCTTTTTGCTTTCTTATGATCGACGTATGTTCTGTCCTTTTTCTGAAGAAAAACGTCGCTTTTTCTCTCTTCCTCTTCAATCACTTTTTTTCCCGATGATTTATAGTTCGCTGTTACACATCGATCAGAAAATTCCCTTGAGGTGGGGTCATATGTTTCCTAGAGCTTCCTAGAGATTTCATTAAGCATTAAGACGGTACCTTCATAGGAAATGGACTTTACGAAGGCGCAAGAATTGTTGCCATGCCCAGTCAGATAGAGCGCGATTGCATTTCATACATCCAGAATTTTTTTTGTATAGCTCGTTTCTGAAATTTTCTTAAATGAGGGATCAAGGAGAAGGAAATCTTATTAAAAGCGCTCATTCATATTAAATTCTTAATTTTTAGAAGAATACCTTCCGTTACATGTTCTGTTTCTAATGAAAATTTTGCTTTAAAGTGCCCTATTCAATATTTTAAATTAGACTGAAATTTTTCATTCTTCAAGGTGAACTCATTTTTTAAAAATTTTGAGGTGGTTGATTGACTTTGAAAATATACTTATAATTTTATTCTTAATTTGTGATACTTTTCGTAAAAAAATAACGGCGCTAAGGTAGTTGGGGGGTCAATGGTTTTTAGTCATGTTTGGAGCATTTTTCTTGATTTTTTTCTGAAAATTTTTGTTGCTATTGTTGAAATATTTGTAAGTTGTTTTTTTTTTCATGCGTGACGCTTACTCTTGGCACGAAAACTACGATTCCACTTCAACGATGAGCAATTTTTGCATTTTTTTTTGGATTTTTTTTCGCTGATTAGTTACTAATAACTTATTTAAACATAGATATAGAACCGCAGCTGATGTACTTCTCAACTTGAAGTAAGCCCAAGCCTAAGACTAAGCCTAAGCTTAAGCCAAAGTGTGGCCTCAAAGAAAATTTATGGGATGAACATTACTTTGAGGCGCTGTGGCATTTCAAATATCATGATTGAGCGAAAATTTACGAGTTATGGTCCGGAATCGCCAAGAATAATCCAGTCACCTAGTCATTTTCTTTTTTTTTGCGTATTTTTGTTGTCTACCAATAAAATTGTTCTAAAAATTTCTAGTGTTATTCGAGTATATTTAATAACATTTTCAGAATAAAAAATCAAGAAAAAAGCTCCAAAAATGACTAAAAATCTTTGACCCCCCCAACTACCTTAGCGCCAAAACAAGAAATTAAAAAACCAAAGAAAAAACAAGAGAGACGCAGATAAAACAAGAAAACAAATGCGCTATATGCGACAGTTATAAGCTGGTCTATAATGGGGTTATTCATGATGCATTTTTATGCAAAAAATGGCACGAGTATTTTTCTCAGCGTTAAATCAAAATATTCTTGTAAAGCAAACACGCTCCATTGAACAGAGTTCCAATTCCATACAGTTCCGCTTCCATGCGGTTTTACTTTAAAACAGTTCTAATTTCCTATCAGTTCCAATTCAATACATTTTCCTTTTTTAACAATTTTATTTTCATCATGTTCCGATTTCCTACGAGTTCTATTCTCATTTTGTTCCGATTTCACATACCCCCATTTTTTTTGGATTTTTTTTTCGCTTATTAGTTAATAATAACTTAGTTAATCATAGATATAGGACTGCAGCTGATGCACTTCTCGATTTGAAGTAAGCCTAAGCCTAAGCCAAAGTGTGGCCTCAAAGAGAATTTATGGAATGATCATTACTTTGAGGCGCTGTGGCATTTCTAATATCATGATGAAGCGAAATTTTACGAGTTATGGGCCGGAATCGCCAACAAATATTCAGTCACCTAGTCATTTTCTTTTTTGTGCGTATTTTTGTTGTCTGCCAATCAAATTGCTCTAAAAATTTCTAGTGTTATTCGAATAACATTTTCGGAAAAAAATCAAGAAAAAAGCTCCAAACATGACTAAAAACCATTGACCACTACCAACTACCTTAGCGCCAAAATAACATTGAAATAATAATGCTTTCCTAGCTTTGATCCGTTTTCTAAAGTAAATTTGCTTTTTTTGTATTTCACTTTACGGAAATATTGAGAAAAAACTTTGCAAACACAGAGTTTCGATATATCGTCAGTTGAAACATGTTTAAGAATTTTAATTGCTTAAAACTCATTAATAAGAAAAAAAAATCAAATTATGAATTTTTAAAACACAAATCTTGCCGACAATGCTTACTAAGCACTCAGCATTATCAGTTTAAATCAGTTAAATGGACATTCGAAGCCGCAGACTGTCTATGAAAGCTCGCTCCATTGAACCGCGTGGTGCATGAGACTCAGAGCTTGCTTCCTGGTTTTCCGTTCTAAGTTGTGTGCGAGTGTACGATATCATTGTTGTACTTATTTATTAAAATTCTAATTAAAATAAAATTAAATACTTATTAAAATTCCGCTATTTCTTGTTTCTTCAACAATTGTATATAATAAAAACTCTCAATTCTTGTTTTCAGAATGAACAAATCGAACAGAAAGGCGAAGCCAAAATACACTTTAGAGAACCTTCAGCAGATTCCTGGGCTTCTAGCGTTCATGGTATGCAAAGGAAATACTATCGTGAGTTTTTCTCTCATAAATAATTTTTCTTTGGAGATAAGGTTAATTTATTCAATTGAACTGCAATTGAATGAATTCTACCGCTAAACCAGAATCATTTATTATGTTTTACCCTTCTTCGTGGTACTGATTTTGACTTTTTGTTGACCTTCGAAGCTTTTTTTTTATCAGAAAATGCTCAATTTATAAAACTTTTAAAGAATAATTCTCGTTCAAAGGTTCATAACACGTTTCCTGAATCGGATAATCCTCGTCGAGTCGCCTACAATGCAATGAGAATGGCCACTCGAACCCAGGGAACCGAGCTCAGTGATCGAAAGGTGCATACGGTCCAAGTGCAATACGATGACTTCCAAATAGAAATGTTTCAAGTAGGCGGTCATTTTTGTATTGTCAAAAAGCGTCTCGATTCTGATTGATTCCTTCCATTAATTTCCCAACCTGATTACTCTATATGGTCCCGATTTATATGTAATTTTCATGTTTCCAGCTTCTTAATTCTTATTTCATTATAAATTCTAAAAAAAAAGGAATTTAAGTAAAGTATTCCTACAAAAAAACAACAAAACCAACAATGAAATTGATTCTTTAGCGGCGTTTCCAAATCCATTTAGCACGTGCACCCGGCTGGTTGACTTTGCTTCTTTCGTTTTTACGTGGATCCAGTGTGAGAAGTCCAGCTTAATAAAAGAAAAGAATATACATAGATACAAATAATAAATTTACATAATCTAAGTGGCTCAGTTGCTTCATTTTGTAGAGCAGCAATACATAGTGCAGTACCGTGCCGAACTGCACGCGGCAGAGCACTCATTCCTCCGCTTCTATTTCTGAAAAAAAAAACGAATTGAGGTTTAAAATTTGAAAAAAGCTACCCACAATGGCTTTCTGTTTGGAGCCTCTGGAAGATCATTTGAAATACAGGAAGTCGTAGCCTTGATGTCAAATTTACCGAGAGTGTGGCTAACAATCATCGGGGCAAGAAGAATTTCTCTAAAAGAAAGTGATGATATTGAATTGAAGATCAGTTTTAAAGCACACCTGGCTTGAAGATGTCTGAAATCGTGCAATTGAAGTCCATCGATATCGAACCTTCCCTTTCCGGCGTCAGTGACTCTAACCGTAGCACGTGTATCTTTGCAGTGAGTTCTTAAAATTAAAAAATTTCCGTTTTTTTCTATAAAAACCAAAAATAGACGAAAGAAAGCACATTTTGCTAATTTAGCAATTTAAAAACTTCTCTTACGTTACTTCTGCGTATCTTCTGTTACTTTCTGCACAAATTTGTACTTCAGGGATTGCAGGTCCAAATAGCTTTGAGCCAGTGGAAGCTGTCATTGGCTCACGGAATTCCATTAAAAATTCCTGCTCAATTGCTGACCCTGGGAGTGAAGCGAGATGCTCGAATGCAATAATAACCTGTCCATAAAGCTCTTTTGAAAATTTCTCCGACAGTTTTTTCTTCATTTTTTCCGCTGTAAGCCATTGAGACCCGCTGAGATTCCTGAAATTCAACAAAATATTTAAACACTTTTAAAAGTAAAAAGTAAAACATACGCTGGCTCCAAATCACTACGATTTACTGATCTACTTCCAACGTGTTCATCGTAGAACTTCATTACCGAATTAGTTTTAACTCCAATTTCAGACATCAGGCCGTACATTTTTGGATTTAATGTGAAAAAAAGTGTGCCCTCCGGTTTTCCCTCTTCATCAAAGGTAAACCGCTGGAACTTGGGAATGATTTCATCTGGAGGTCTCATCACTGGTCGAGCATTAGGGTCCGTCAACCCCGATGGAAATAAGTATCGGATAGCTCTGGAAAACTAGCATATTTCTTCAATAATTGCAACTGCAACTACTACAATACCTGTCAATAGCTTCTTGGTCTAGTTCATGAATATCAAGACTCATCATTTTAGCCAAATGACGTCTTCCAGTTTCAAACTCTGTTCTGAAGAGCAAACAATTACAGCTGGCGTACAAAATAATCAATAAACCTGTGTTTCTCCATCATCGCAACGTGCTGCTGACTATTTTTCAAATAAGTCTCCAATGCTCTGCCAATTTTTCGAACTGAAGCCTCGTTGTCTGCTCTAAAGAAAAGGAGAATTGGGGTAAGCAAATCACTAGCGACGCCATGTAAAACTCACGCAGAAGATAGGGAAGCGGAGCTCATCGCTCTACTAGAACGTAGCAGAACTATCCGGAGCATCTGAAAAGTAGAAGTTGCACAAAGTACCAATATTATAAAGAATATTTAAGCATTTATTCGGAATTTTTCTCGGAAAAAATGATTTAAAGAGCTTTATATAAGGCGCGTTGTTTCATATAAATAGCGATACAATTTCAATGTTAGAAATACCTCATCAGTTTTAAAAAGTTATTCATTCTTACAAATTTCTTTTCAGGAATATACATTTTCTAATAAAATAAATTTTCAGAACATAATAAGATTACTATTTTATTTTCTACTGCCTTATTTTTTTTAAAAAACAAGATATCTGAGCGGCTGAGCGTACGAAAATGAAAGGAAATTGGCGAAAATCGGACGGAGAAACAATTAATGAATTTATCGAAAAGTAATGGTCGAATACTTCAAAGCTGTGTACAGGGTGGGGAATAAATATAGCGCCGCATTCAAAAAAGGTTAGGAAAACATCTCAGATATAAATATTTTAGTTCACCTTGGAACATTTTGCTGCAAAATTTCAAAATTTATATTTTGACATTGATTAAGTGTAGATTTGAGATATTTAAATTATAATATTGGAAGAAAATTCGTTAAAGAAGACTACAAGAAATTAAAATATATGAATGCGACACATTTTGGGTTTGCAGGTTTTCTGCTTTCAATTTTCAGCTGTAAGCGACTACTCAAGTCATAGAAATGTTAAAGAAAACGATAAAGAAATTTATAAATTGAGAAATTATAATTTCAATTCCGAAAAAAAGTGAAGCCTTTTGAAATGGATAAATTTCAAATTCGCATTATAATAAAATAACATATGGCAACCAATATTCGTCTATTTCCTTCTAAAGATCTATTTAATAAATAGTAGAAATACTTAAGATTAATAGATACTAATTTTAGAATTTTAATCGAAGCTGTCTTTCAAGCGAAATAAATGGACCTAAATTGTGTGAATTCTAGAGTTTTACAGCTTTTTTGGCAGCTATGATTCACATATGTATGTAATTTTGCAAGCAGAAATACATTTTTAAACGATTTTTCGGTAAAAATATTGTTTCTGACACGTTCAGAGTTTAGCTTGCTTGAGCTTGAAGCTTGATAAGCTTGAGGATAAACTTGAAATCGTGAAAATGAATTTAGAGATTTTTTTATTGAGAACGCATTTTTAATAAATAAAAAAACTGAAAATTTTAATAAAAAGTTAATAATGTTTACATGAAAAATCAGATTGAAGCTCGGCACCCACCGATTGGAAATCAAGAGAGATGGAGCACGCGGCGCTCGTCCACGGCCACGGGTGGCGATACTCTACTTCTCCTTGCATTGTTTTATCCTTTTTCGTATTTCATATTTTGACTTTTTAATGTTTTTTATTAGAAAATGTTCAATTTATAACACTTTTAAAGAATAATTCAACATTTTGCTCTGTAATCCAATCAGATTCGGTTAAAATTGATGAAGATAGCGGCGAATCTGGTTGGAAATGTTTCCGCTTCCGACTCTTCGTTGTTTTACCAGAATCAATTGCCTGAGTGCATTTTGTTTTAAAAGCCACACGTGAGTTTGATGAATTAAAAGCTTAAATAAAGCAGAACCTAGCGAATCTAACAAGCATTGTAAGCATTGAACTATATGTTTTACAAAAAAAAATTATATCGCAGGCAAATATGTTTATATAATTTTTTTCTTTGCAATTTAGTAATTTACAGAAAAGATGAAAGCATTATGAGTAAATTTCTCAGCGATTAATTAAGTAAAATGAGCATTCTGACCAGCTATAGCCATGTTGATCAGGTTGGAGGGATTAAGGTATCATGTAGAATAGCATCTATGCGTATTGTAAAAACCTGGGATTACAATTTCTTAGAAACCAATTTGGCAAGGAATCAGAAGGCGGACTAAATACGTTTAAAATATAAGGGTAACATTGCGATTAGAAATGTCCTAAATATTCAGCTAAAGTGGCAATGAAATTTTACTATTTTGTAGAGCGTGCGAAAGCTGGATCTTAGGTTGAATTGTGTCAATCTGTCATTTTATTAGATTGAGTAAAATGTCTTCGTAATTTGTTTTTGCTTCGTCGTTGCTCAGTGCTAATTTAGCTTTTTCCGATTTTGTTTTAAAATTTATTTAGTAGTTACTATGCATGGCTAACACCCCTGACAAACATACAGGTAGCGTTCAAAATGAGCGAGAATTTGCTTGCTGCTCTCAAGCAAATTCTCGCTTGCTTGCTGATCTCCATGCTCGAAGATGTGCTTTTCTGTACGCGTTCCGCCAAGGTCGTAAATGCAGCGAAGCTTGTCGTAACTTGTGTTCCGTGTTAGGCGAGAACTCTGTTCTCCTACACTACCATCGAGTTTTAGTTCAAAAGGTTTGCTGGAGAGAACTTGGACATTGGATCTGGGACATCCTGTCGTCTCGTTGTCTTATGGATATTGACCCCGATATCTCAAGAGCGCTGGAAGAAGAACCAAGAGCAACGTCACGCGAACTCAACGAACTATCACTGATCATCTTCTTGAATCTGGAAGAGCTCCAAAGTTTGATCAACTCATTCCTCATTTTTTTCAAAAGCAATTGCGTTGTGATCTGGCACTTTCTCTGCTCACTATGAAACAAACCACCGATTGGATAATGTATATTATCATTGCTGACAGAAAATGGGTGTTTCATGTCTATAATACTAGAAAAAACAATGGGTCCCGGCTGAGGAAACCGCCAAAACGGACCTCAAAGGAGAACTTCACGAGAAAAAAGTGATGACGTCGATTTGGTGGAAGAGTAATGGCGTAATCTTTCGAGAGCTTCTTCCAGATGGCGCCATTGTCAATACGGACCTGTACTGCACGAAAAAGTGGTTCAGGCTTATCGCCGAAAACTTAGAACTTGCTGATTAAAATTGTTGGAATCAACCATTTATTGTCATTTTCTACTAATTCGCTGTAAGGAATCAAAGTTGGATAGAATGTATGTCATTTTATCTCAAAATCTTCCGAAAGCGGATTTCTCCGATGTCAAATTTCCTCCACATACACAAAGCACCAGAAAAGTTGAGAAAATGAAATCAGAATTAGGGCTTTTGTTCATATTAAGTTTTAAAATCATTAATCGATATTTCGCGTTTAATTTCTTTGTAAAAAAATCGATTTTCTTGTAAGGAAATCTTTTGTCAGTGACAGACATTCCTATTTGGACTTTGGTTACGTTATATTTAATGAAAGTGCAACCTTTCCGCGCACTTTCAATGATCACAGGGGACCTTACGAGACGTAATGTTTATTTCAACAAATTTAACGTTTTTTTCTCTTTGAAAAATGAATTAATCAAACAATTAAACAATCGTAATATCTATTTTTAACAAAACAAATGGGATAAACATGAAACTCGTTAAAAACGCTTTCTTAATAATGTAAAATGATATTATAAATAAATGCAGAGATCAATCAGCATTCTAAAACATAAATATTAATCAAACAGCTGTCTCAGAAGTGCTACTCGACGTGCTAACCGCTGTTCCTTGCCCCTCTGAATGCTCATAAGAGCTCCCGTCACATTGCACATTGTGATAGAAATCTGGCCCAAATATGGCCAAAAGTGTCGTCATGTAAACAACTCCATGAATAGCACAGACCAGTCCAATTCCAAAAAGCTGATAGGAGAAATATGTGATCAACACACGAGAATCGGCGAACCCAAGACAGCTGGCGGTTATCATAATAGATGGGAAAATTCCGGACAGTGTCTGAAAAAAAAAACTATAAATAAGCAGGGTGCGCTGGGCAGTCATCCCTTAATGTATTGGTCTTGCACGCCCGATTTGACTAGAATTTTCAGCTCGATTTTCAGACAAAGGTGACATACTTTAAATTTAACTTTTCGGATCTGTTGACACGCCAAAATTGTCCTTGTCTCAGCCGTCTTAGGGGTGTGAGTAAGCGACTCTTGTCGTTGCGGACAAGATTCAACGGAATTTTCCGGCTACGCTACTTTATAAACAAGGAGCGGACTATTTATTTTTTGAGCACTTCTGCCTATTGATTCTTTCCTCTATTTTAAATTGATCTTTCGAAACTCGAAATTTCAGAGGAACAAAACGATCAGCTATTCCAGCTGTAGCACACAAGACAAAGCTGAGTGCTACAGCTAGACGCGTTGAAGACTTTTTTGCCGAAATTCGAGTGATCTATACCAAGGGGCGATGCGGTGAATGATGGCAATCGTCCCAACATTCGTATATTCTACAGACTTTGCACCTTGGGACGTCATCGCATAACTTCGGAATATAATTCAGCTACTTCCAATGGAAATGCGACACATTGGTTATTACATTACATTGCTAATTGGTAAATTGGGATATTGGTTTCCGAAGTGAGAAAGGTCGAAAACGCAAACTGAAAAAGACATCGTTTACACTTTAAACAAGACGTGCGATCCGGGCCGGTGAATAACTTCCTTCGATCTTAAATTTAAAGTTTGATAAAGATCGCAAATTGAAGGCCTTGAAATGAAGGCCTTCGGCGAAGTTATGTTCCGATGATAATTATCAAGGAACAGAGTTTTGAAATAAGATCGATGAAATCGCTGGGCTGAAGAAATTGGTCCGCATACTTAGAGGCTTCTGTTTTGATGCCAATTTGTTTTATGGTTTTAATTTTGCGTTTTTGGAGAAGTAAATTTCAATGAAAATCAAAATTTTCTGGATTGCAACTATTTTATAAAAAATATTTTCAGCGAAAAACGGAAAAAAATGTGCAAATTTTCTTCGATATCATTTTCATTCCGTTTCAGATACGCAGTTTTCAGTAATCCGATTCTAAAACGACTAGTTGCGAAAATTGTGCGCAAATTTTCTAAGGACTCCCGACGCCAGTGGAGCACGCCGGCTTCCAATAACCTACTGTTGATCCGTTATTGACGAGAGCAGCCACTGCTCTTTCTTCTCTGTTTGGCTTCTTTGAATTGTAAAAGCCATGAAGAATCTGGCCGAAGAACTCCACAGCGATGCCAAGCGACTGAAATGGCGTAAAATTGTGAATGTGCCATTTGATGAATGTGCAGAGCCCGCTTACCATTGTCATGTTGATAGCTGACACCACGTTCACAGTGATTCCTTGTAGATACATCCAGCCCATCAGATGCAGGTAGGAAGAGAGCAGCACGAACACTGCAACATTATACACTGATGAGGGGAGAGCGCTTCACGAACCAACCGGTTACTAAGCTTCCGGCCATGTTCACTTGCAAAAATAGGGAAATTGTCACAAAAGCCACAAAAAGCACGAGAACAACAAGAGTGTAGACTGTTGTGCTCAGGGTCAGGTACTGTTCGTAATACGGAAAAAAGGTACTGTACACAAACACTCTCACTCCAGGAGCTTCAAGGTGGCGTTCAATGTCGTCAGCTAGGAACTTGGAGAACCTCCAGGCGTCTGGAAAAAAATAATTTCCACAATTCTCTGAAGAGTATCCTGGAAGACGCTGCAATCTAAGGTCACAGATCCTCATCATATCCTACCGTAGAGCTCAATTGAATCAGACAAATTCAATTTTCTGAAGAACGTGGAGATATACATGGCTTGAATTTTCCCATCAGAAGTTAAATTTATCGCTGGCTTCGCGAGAGCCATTCCACCATGAGCGCATTGCAGTGAAGGTGCTGTTTCCAGAAAATGATTCAGATTACGGTAGAATTCCGATTCCGTGTTCAGTGATGAAGGTCTGGAAGAACAGGAGACGCAGCCGGTCGCATTTGACGGATCGCCTGAAAATGTTGGCTACTCATTGCGGCGGTGTTTATTCAAATATTCAAGCCGTTAACAAGCATCAACCGCAGAAGTGACGGTCTTGCAGTAGTGCATTTGAGGGGCGGGATGCCACGCTAAGTCAGGTTTCAATGGCTAGGGGCAGGTCAAAGTTTCCGAATGAACCGAACCGGTCGAGACATGTTGTCGCAATCCGCTACTTTCAATTTCGACAGCGTTTTCTACAGATAGCCACCACACAAGCAGTTTAACAGGGAAATTACATTTTGCATCAAAAAAAAAGGGAAGCGAGTTACAAAAAAACAGAGACGCGAGTATAGTTATACTGCAGCAACCTTGGTAGAGTTTACACCCCTTTTGTTATTGTGAAGACTGTTCCATAGCTATATAAGATGTCTACTACGTGTCCACAAGACCGCTGTCCCTTTCTGCCATCTCACAGGCTGCGTCATCATGCCGTCCACAGCGATTACTGTTTTTAGTGCGATCAACGGTGTAGCCGTTCTCGGCGCGCTTTTCGCCGCCGCTTTCATATTCAGTGACATCAACAATTTCTATGACAAAACAATGGAAACGTTTGAAGAGTTCAGGGTTAGTTCCACCACCAGAAAACTTCAGTGATTGATAGATTGGAAAAATAAATAAAAGTTAAACATCGACATAATTTTCTTTTTTAGACAAATGAGAAGGGTGCGTGGGATATCATGGTTACGTCCACCCGTTCTCCGAAAGAAACGCTCCCTGCTCGTTCCAAGCGACAAGCTGGTGTTCCAAGCTGTCGCAGAATTAAAAAGACCTGCCCTCCAGGGCCACCAGGTGTACCAGGAGCACCAGGAGATGCTGGAGAGCCAGGGGAGGATGGCAACCCTGGATCTCCTGGGTTAAACGGAGTCAACATTGCATTTACTATAGATGGAAAATGCATTAAGTGCAAAGCTGGAGAGCGCGGACCACCAGGTGCACCAGGAGCACCAGGGTTAGCTGGACCAGACGGCCAACCCGGAGCCGACGGAAAAGTAGGAGCTCCAGGAGCGCCCGGACCACGAGGACCAGCAGGAGATGCAGGAGTTCCCGGAAAACCAGGAGCGCCTGGAAACAATGGTCGACCAGGGAAAGACGGGAGAAGATCTATTGGAACTCCAGGAGCAGCCGGAGCACCAGGACCGCGAGGACCAGCAGGAGATAATGGACTACCAGGATCAGCGGGACCATTAGGAGCCCCAGGGCCAGTAGGTGCTCCAGGAGCAGACGGACAACCCGGACCTAACGGACAACAAGGGCCACCTGGAAGTCCTGGTAACACCGGACTACCGGGAGCTGATGCGGCCTACTGCGCATGTCCAAGAAGATTATCCGTTCGCTAATAACTTCAAACGACTGTGCCCTCCGTTTTGTACGTCCACCTTTTTCTTCTTAATCGCTTTTACCCCATTTCTTATTCATTTATCGATATTGCCCCAAAATGATCGCTACTTGTACAAGCGTGTTTTTGTGCATCACATCTTTGCTCAACTCACAAAATCTCTTTCCGTCGGTTTTGCAGCATGAGCCATGCGGATGCATGAATTGCAGATAAGAATCCAGCCAAATGTTCACGTCGCCATGCAGATAGTTTCCTTTGTAGTTTTTCGCGTACGCCAATGAGCGTATCTTGTTGCCCATCGAGTTTTCGTCACAACCAGCCAATGTGCAGAATTTGTTCTTTGAAAAATCCATAGACGCACGCACGTGGCAACGGGTATCAATAAACGTACCTGTATTTTGGTGTCGTACCACTTCAGATGTCCCTCAACGACGAACCAGACTTGCGGTCCAACGTTCAAATGCTCATTCATGCTTTGAAAGTGTTTCGTTAAATAGCTCGTCTAAATTGAATTATTATAACAGAAGGTGGAGCATATTTTTATTTGAGAAAAGGAAAAAAAATGCAAAAAATTCTGTTAAAATGTGGAAAATGCTTCATCAGACTTGTCAATTTGGACATTTTTATCTACATTTTTTCAACTTTCATTTTGACATCAACAAATTGCCACAAAACTTCCATTGCGTTACTCAAAATTACTACCCGACACGTTCAAGACTTTCAGCATTTGTACAGAATTTTTTGCAAATTCGGCTGGAGGGACATGCGACCCCAAACGGGCCTTTCAATTTCAGAACGATAACCAAGACGACGTGGATACAGCATTAAACCCCAAAATCTGAGAGTTCCAGCTAAAGAGTCCCGAGAATCTCGCTTTCTCATCCCTTCAGTGTTATGGTATTTGAGTGATCTGAGTGATTTTTAACACCTGCAAGTGTCCGTTGATATTCACCTACATGAAGGGGGTTCTCGAGAAGTACCATGTTCCCTGGTCCAAAAATTAGCGACGCTCTGGCTCATAAAGTAATCCTCAACGAGAACTCGACCAGGACGCATTCCCGCCTGACCTGAACCCACTGAACTTTTCAGTATGGCGCGTTCTTCAGAATTATCTCTGCAGACGTCTTCGCAGCGAGCGCTAGTGAATGCCTATCCACATCGCCTTCATGCTGTTATCGATTACCAAAGACGACCGATTCAAACTATTTTAACTGATAATTATTCTATACCGTTTTTAATAAAAAACCTGTCAAATTGTCGTTTTCGTTGTTCAGTAGTTAAACCGATCTTAAAGTGTCCGGCTAATAATGTCCCATCCAGCCGAATTTGACGAGAAGTGAAGTCAAAAAATCACGCGTTTATTTTTTCTTCATTTACGTGAATCTACAGAATGGCTAAGAAGAATAACTCTCGGAACTTCCTGTTCGAGTTTGATGAAAATCGGTTTAGAAGGAAGTCCCGATAGGTATGGCGTGCGATAAAAACGCGCAGACACGAAATCTGTTTATTATAAAAACGAAAAGGTCACCTTGGAAAATGCCATCGTTTGATCGAAACCGAATTCCAACTTCAGTGTACAGTAAATCGAGGAGATCAACGTAATGGAGAATACGGCTACTACCCAAATGCGGCACATTCTATTGAGGAGCAGCGGAGCAATCGCTAGCTTAAACCAATCCAAAGGACTTCGTATGCTACCGTTCATTGATTCCACGCAAAGAGTTATTTTCGATTCATCGGCAAGAACGTACCACGGCCATATTTCACATTTCCCGGACTGAAAGTGGTTTTCGTTGAATATTTGTGGAATGTTTCCCTTGAACAAAGCCTACCATCTCCCTCCTCGCATCGTACTGGAATGCTGGCAGCATGACGAGCATATAGAACGCCGTATCGATTAGAATCGCCATTCCAGCGTGCCTTGCAAACACCTCAACGGCTGGCATACTTACAGAAATATACGGCGGAACACCTCCGGCAAGAAAGAGGCACGTGGAGCAAATCAGAGAATTCGTGAGCACAATTGGAATACTACGACGCATGGTGTCAGTGATTCTATGATTCATTTCTCGCTCAGAAATGCTTGGCATTCCATAACAATGTCCATTTGCTTGGAATGTTCTAATTGTTACGAAAATCCGATTGATTCCAATGCAGGTTACGACGAAGAATAGCACGACAATCGCACTGTCCGTTGCGTGCACATCAAACATTGAGAAGACACCGATAGAGCTGAAAATTGACGTGCGTATCGTTGGCCATTGGAAGAGCTCCTACCACCACACACTGATTAAACTGATAACTACGGCTGAAATCGAAATCAGGAGCTTTTGATGAACCAGGGCGGAGAGAAGCGAAGGCTCTGGCCAGTGATAAATTCCAAGCATTGTAATTACCCAAATCAGAACTCCAGCGCAAGCGAAGACAGACACGATTTTGTCGGTTCCCACTGCAGTGCGTATTTCGTTCTGAAATCGGAGAAATCGTCGGTGCAACACTTCCTTAATTACCGCCACAGATGACTGTGCCATAAATGTAAAATCTGCATTCGTCATCCGGTACTTGCTCATCATTTTTATAAAACCTGCTTCCCACGCCAGAGCTTTCTCTTCTGACCCTTCAAGTACAATTGTAAGCATGATGACGCGAGAAGTGAAATACTGAAAACTAGTTGGTTTAATTGTAACCCAACGGATGAGGACAACCTTTTCCGATCCTTTGATGCTCTCGTTCTTCTTTCCAAAGACAAGAATTGGATCGATGGGCCCGGCGAATTCTCCAAAGCAGGACATCCCCGAAAAAGTGGTCACTGTGAGAGGATTACGGATGCAAAACTTCAAGTGCTCCCAATATTGCTCATCAAAAACCTCATCGTCGACAGTCGGCGCTCCCGCATTTATGAAAACCTCTCGATTATTCTGTAAATTCAGATATAGCGGAACAGCTGGAGAATATTACCTGGAAGTAATTTGTAGGACTGATTATAACGCAGCCGTGCTTATTTCCCAACGGCTTGTAGCAGACGTCGTTCAACGTCACTATCATACTTTCATGAGTAACTGTCAAGTTTTTGACATTTTCAATGAGGGTGAACAGCTGAAAACGAAAAATCCGATTTTCTACATAGCATTTCAAACAAACTTCTTCAAAAAGAGACATATTGAACATTGTTTTCATGGTGATCGGTAAGCTTATGAAAATTTGTTCGATGCGATGAGTTGGTCTGATAGTTTGAAAATTGAGTTGAGTGGATGAATGAACTGTAAATAGACAAACCCAAAAGTTTCTACGAATGAATTTTCGTTTTTTCTTGTCTCCCCATCAGCTGCCGAGAATTGATCAATGGAATGAGTCAAACTGTGAAACTTCCAGTTTCCAGAGCAGCAGAGAGCCGCGGCCAACATTCCGAGAAAAACCAATTTCAGCGGATGGTTGATTACAGTCTAAATGAGGCGCACTAGTTAAGGTGGTTTCTCGAGCAGAAACTCACTTTCGCATATCTCTCGCAAAGGACTTCAAACTTGATTTCTAAATTTCCTCTTCCCAGCTCCATGTAACACCTATCACCGCCTTCTGGCGTTATGCGTCGGTGACACGAATATTTGAGAATGTACACGACAAAGATGGTAAGAGCCAGGCATCCGCAGATTTTTAGAATCCATTCGAAGTGGGGGAAATGAAATTTAAACACCTGTTTTCCAAGCTGAAAACGATACATGAAGTGAGCTATTTGAAATCTGTCGTTTTACATGCTCCACGTGTGAAATGTCTACAAGTTGATACGAATTTGTGGGACAATCCAAAACACCACACGAGGGAACTCTGGGGCCGGCCGATTTATGGCACGGAGTTGTCGGAATGTTCATTGCGTTCTGGAACAAAGAAAAACGAATTTATGGCGAAAACTCGAAGAATTTTACAGTGCGCACTATAAATTTTGGCGACTCTGGAAGTTCTGTGGCATTTTGTGGAAAAGCGGCTGTCAGCGCGCGAAAATCGTTACACCGGGTCCAAGTTTTCAGACAAAGATAAAAGAAAGTTATGATCACAGAGATAAATCATCAAAAATGGATCGATTTATAATTTTTTGTGACCGGAAAATCCAGATTTGTGAAAAAAAAAGATGCGTATGCATTGAATTCAGCATCCGTAAGAACTCCGCGCTCAACTTTTCAGATAAAGCTGTCGAAAAATGGAGAACGTCTGTAATTTTGACCATTAAAAATTAAGCAACCATTAAAAGTGACGTGTTCACTGACTCAGAGAATTTTCCGACAATTTACCGATGACAATCGAGAACTTACAAAAGGCGGAGCAGCCTGCCACTTTATTGCCAAAAATTTTCCGAGTTACAACTGTCGAGTTCAATCACATTTGTTTTTTTTTTTTTTCAAACAGAGTATATTTTACAATTTCTAAGTTTTCCAGCGATTTTTCTTGTTCTTTCTTAATTGAAATTTCAATTCATAACGAAATACGTGGTGGGGAAAATAACAATATATGTTCTACAAAGGATTTAAAGTGAGCAGTTGGAATCAAAAAGAAATATTGGATATATTTCTGGAATTCATCACCATCACCACGTCTTGCGAAGCATGCTGAGTTAGTTCATCACAAGGATCGTCTTGGACGCGAACCAGAGACGCGCGTCGAAAAGTGAAAGAGATGTGAGTTGGCACTTTTTCGATCAAAAAATGGCAAAAAATCCTTTGCGAGAACCATGCGATAATCATGAGAATTCATATTACTGATAGAGCTGATTCCGAAGTGTTGGCGACCCCCCGTAGCATGACGGATGCTTCAGCAACATTTTTCTTTGAAACTATGGCGGCTCTCCAGTATGAATCACATTTATCCAGATAAATCGTTTTATCATCGCTGAAAGGTACTTGTGCATCGTGCTCTTATCACAGTGACCGCTCGTGCTCAACTGCTTTATGATTGCATTTTCTGGGTTCCATGTACGACGTCTTTGGCTCCGATTTAGATTCATCGGTTAGGTGCAATCAAACCAAAAAAATTGATAAGGAACTTAAAAAGAACAGAGTGCACACAAGATAAAATCAATCTTCAATAAAAAAAAAGATATAATTGAAATTAGAAGTTAAAGTGAACACCCCACTTTTAATAGTTTTTTTTCGAATTTTTAATCTAAAAGATTGTTGTCTGAAAACTGGACCGGGTGATTTTTACCTAAAATTATGAAGAGCACTGTAGTTCTTACTTTGAGCCTCGAAAACTGAAAATCCGTGTTCATTGGGATTTGTTGCGCCAAATTCTTGGTGCCCATAAATCCGAAGAAACTTTCAAATGAGACTTTTCCTCCAAGAGACATCAAACGCAAAGCGAGACCATTGGCAAACCACATATGCCTACATGATTCGTAGAGACCTTCGGCAAACTGCCAGTTCACTTTGAATTCCATCCCCTCCACAACGTTTTGGAGGCCAGATGTCTCTGTTACTTTCATAAAGTCCGACTGACGTGGGGAGCACGTAAATTCGCACCACAGTTTTGCAAAGTTGTCAAAACAGCTGGGACAAGATCCGAGAATCGTGGCCACGTTCGACAGCCGGTCAGCCATCCCCCTGAGCTGAAGATCCGTGCAGCAAACATTCGCTTCATCTTCGTTTTGCACCAAGTGGAAGCAATACTTTTCGAGTCGCTGATGGAAATCTGGATTTTTAAATCGATTTACGACTATTGGCTCGGATGCTGGAAAAAAAAGAAATTGAAATTTACAGAATTGTGCTTCATCTAGCGAGTCGCGCAGCTACTCCAAGAAAAATTTATATAAGGACACGAATATACTTACATTGATTACCTACTAGTAATCAATGTAAGTATATTCGCGCAGGATTTAGCGGAATTGGCATTTTGACTATTTACGGAACGTGATTTAAAATTTCGAAAACATGATTTTTGTGTTTTTTTTTTCGTAAAGAGTGTTCGTTTTTAACAACAGAAAACAATAAAAATCGAAGGACAAATTAAAAATAAACATTTTTGTCGTTTTTAGGTAATCAAATATAGCTTTTTTTATATGGTAACATCAAAATACTGTTTTGAATGTCATTTTTTGAAACAATTGATCTAAGCATTTGCGCTCCATTGCTTTTGTTCATTTGAAGAACAACCGCAAATTGAGAAACGTTTTAGTAAATTGGGATTTTTTAAAAATAAATATCAGGTATTTAGTACTTTAAAAAATTGACTATGAGGAAGCATTTAATAAAAAATTTAGAATATTAATAAAACCGCTCGAGACACTGGAACGTTTTTAGGCATGCGTCTTTAAAATACCGTAATCCTTTATCATGATTTCTGTTTTTATTTCGAAAATTTCCACGCACTCCTGGTATTAGCGGTGAAAGCATTTCTTACTTGAGAAGTTTACCATACACGGCGGATGATTGCTGTCCGTTTTCCCGCCGCATTCCGTCATTACGCACCTTGCCCGGCTCAGTGCCAAACGGAACAATAACACGATAAGCACCATTCCAACGGCACCTCGCATTCCGAATCTTGGGGCTAAAAGGATACGACGAAAATCCAGTGATCAGTGCGAGGAAGCAGGAGACAAAACTATCAGGAGAACCGTTGCCAGACTGTTTAAAAATGTAAAAATTCGACGTCAATGCAGGCATGACACGTGTTGTCGAAAAGGATGGAATTGGAAATGAATCGCGTCACCCAGATTTCTTTAATTTCACGTGAATATATAGTTTTAATAGAAGTGACGAGCTGTATTTTGATTTCAACTGGCGAAAAGAACAAAGAAATAGAAAACAAGTGTTGAGGAAAACGAAATGGTAAGTGAAAATATTAAAATGATTCAATTAGATTTCATTGTCGTCGCTCTTCACACGATTTCAATTTAAAGATGTCGCATTTTCTATGTGTATTAGCGAGCTGAGAGGCAGGAAATTTTGTTGACGACCACGGAGCACTGTACTCTGCACACAGCAAGTGAAACAGAAACTACTGTATATACTGAGAAAATGAATTTCTGGGGTTAAGAGAACCGCGGAAGGATATATCTATCTGTCCTTTTTGAGCCTCCTCTGCGCTTCGTCGACAACCTGCCGGAGGCCGTCGGGATCAAGTTCATCTAGAAGAACGGATACGGCTGACATTATTCTTGTAAGACGCTGATCTCTGGCAGGACTCATTGAATTGGCACGTGCTGGACAGTTTGCCGCTCTGCGCCGCGGAACGCTTATACTTCTACCGTAGTTCTGAAATAATATGAAATAATGAGTGGGCAAGGAAAACCGCCTCCGCCTTTGATGGCACGGCGATTCCGCAATGAACCGTATCAGAATGGTACTTTGAATATAAGCAATGCCAATTCTGAACAGTCATTAGAGCAGTTTGTTCGATAGAACGCTCTATGCATTACGTTTCAGAATTCGTGTATTCGCGAGTATTCAGAGGCTAAATTCATAGAGCGCTCTACCGAACACGATGTTCGATTACGTAACGGTTCCGAATCAGTGTACCACAACTAAAGAACGTTTAGTTTAGAATTTTTCGAAAATTGAAATGGAAAGTTGGCAAACAGTTTTCTCTGAGAATAATCAAAAATCTCTAAAGGATTTGAGGAGGAGCAACAAATCAGTTGTGCTAGCGCCACAAACGGCTTGTCCTTTAATTCAATTCTTTTTTCAAGTGTTTATAATGTAACTTACAGGCCGTTTTATCTCCATTACCATCCCTTCGTGCATACTTTGATACATTCTATGAGAAGCAGTTAAAGGCATCTGTACCATTACGCGATCTTCGTCGATGCTGAAATTTGAAATCAGATTATTTTGAAATGAACTCCGAGCCTAATTCTAGGAATATAAAAATACATTTCAAGCCGAACATTTCGTTTTAAGCTTTTATCATCAAAATCTGCTGTTCTTTTATTTTTTTTTGCCTCAAAAAGAAAACAGAATATATTTGCAGTTTCCCACCTAAAATCATTCCAATCGTCTTCTCCATCAGCGGAACATGGTTCTTCAGCTAATGTCCCGCAGAGGGTTCCGTACATTGATTGCGACATTATATTGTGCCGTGAACCTCTATACGAGGTCGGCGCGCTCTCCAAATAGACGGATACGTTATCGTCGGTTAACGGCATCCCTGGAACTTCAACGGAAAACGATCGAGGCGCAAAAGTTGATCTCTCTTCGTCGGAAGTATCACCGAAGTGCAGTAGCTGCGGTTGAACTATTCTGTCAACCACTGGTGGGCCTACTGGAAAACGAAGCAATTAAAGGAGGGCTCACGTTTCATTGCTGACCGTATACGGATCTGCTCATTAGATCGATACTATTCGACCGGTTTGAACGTGAACTGTACAGTGAAGTATGCATATCACATTCCGGAATACTGTCCTCTATAGCATCTTGATGGTCGTTTAATGTAACTGCTTCAAATTTAAAACATTTGCGGTGTTGAACGTCGGAGCATTAAAACAGTGAAATGAAAGGTGCTTTAATTATTATTCAATCTACACATTATAAAGCCAATGACAATTATGCTCTCATTCTTTTTTTGAATAATGTTAAAGTTGTCACAACGACACTCCACTATCCCGCCTTTATTTTCTCGGCCACCCGGGAATATTTAAAAAGAAATTAAAAATATATAAACTGGTTTTTATGGAGGGAGTTTCATTTTGTTTGTCTTGTCGGGGTTATACTTCCATATTTTTTCGAGACATTCGGAGTATTGATTGTTCAACCCTTTCCTTTGATTTAAAAAAATACTTTTGTAGTTCGCTACCAGTTTCTCAACCACTTTGGCTCAACCACTTCAGATGCGAATATTCAGCTTCTGGAGAGTTTTAGGCAAAAACAAAGTTTTCCATGGTTTTCAGCATGCTCGAAAGTGTCTGTGTACCAATTTTCATAAAATTCTCAAACGTTATCTAAAAACAGTTCCCTTGTTAGAATTTTCAAAATTCTTACGTTTGTCATCCAGCTTTGTCAAGTTTGGGAGAATTCGGATGACTCTCCGTCGATATTCCTGGCCGCCTTCCCCGACGCATGGATTCTCGTCAATCCAAAGTGTTTGTAGGTTGGGAAGATCTTTTAGGTGCTCCAGCTCAGCAAGTGATTCTATGCGGTTTTTTCGGAGGTACAACTCTTTGAGATTTTTACAGTTCCGAAGAGGAGCCAATGATTTTACATCGTTCACACTGAAAAATGAAATGCTATTCTAGATGAGACTTTTGGTCGGTGATGTATATGACTTCCGCTTTCTTTCAATGGAAGTCAAAGTTTGCTGGCGTACCTCAATAAAAGAACCTCCAGAAGAAGCATTTTCTCACAAACTTGGATGTCATCTATCCCACACCCCCTGCAAACAAAGAACTTCATTTTCTGAATAGTTGACTTCAGATAGGTCTTCTCTTACCATAAATTCAGCTTTTTCACACTTTCAATGGAGCACTTCGTTCGAATATATACAGCCGACTCGCTTAGTTTCACCATCCTTTAGCGTTTCCGAGAATGAGTTAAACAACAAAAACTGCAGAAAAAAAATAATTAGATGAGTGTTTCAAGGCACCAGGGCCAGCGGCGAGCAGCAGCTGGTAGAAATGGGAGCAGTGGAAATGGAGAAGAGACCTTCTTTTAGGGGCGAGACAATGAAAGAGGGAGCGGCGCGCCATTTGGAATAGTGGAGACTCAAAGAAAAAGAAGACAGCGAAGAAGATGAAGACGTATACTTTGAAATGCACAAGAGAGCCATGTACAAGACAAAAAAATGGACGAAAAAGGAAAAAAATGATACTTGTGAAGAAGATTTATGGGCATGAATCCGATGATCATTCAAAATAGGAGCGCAAACTTCACATGCGGCCATTCAACTCAACGGCTTCCTGGTTTCCTGGTACGCCATCATTCAATAGAAATTGTTTTCGCAGAACGGATGTCAATACGGTTCCGACCCATTCTTTCACAATTCCGGTGCTCTGTAAGTTGCATATAATATGGGGGCTACTTGAACTATACCAAATTGTGTGATGCTCACCTATGGAAGATCTCAAGAAGATCCGAAAGCAGCAACAGCAATGGCACATTCCATTAATTTTCAGCGCCCTAGCCCTCCTTGTAGATTTTTTAAAGAAAAAAACTACGCCTTTTTGATGAAAATTATGATATTTTAATAAGTAAACAAAATTTTATTCAAAAAATATACATTTCCCTGTTCAAAATTGGCCAGTCATGCATCGTCCCGCCAATCAGGAAACTCTAATTTGATGTTCACTTCAGTTCCATCTGGCGTTGTTTGCTCTAGGAGTAATTGACAGGTTTTGTGAATCAAGCGAGCCATGTTATGATGCTCGACGGGTGGCTCTGAAAAACGATGAACTAAAATTGTATAGTTGTTAAATCCCAACTTATAATGTGTGTAATTGGCGCGGAATCTTCAGTGACAACAACAGTGTCCAAGACTTTCTCTGTGGCGGTAAACACGCTGACTCGATTCTGAAATAGAATAACATTGACCGTTGTAATGATTGCAAACGTGATCTCCTGAAGATATGGTTACAAAGCCCTCGAGTGGCCATGACTCCATTCCGCATTTCAAAGTAGGAGGCCCACGTTATTTTGAGTTATTCAAAAAATGGTCCTGGGCAGACAGAGAGGCACACAGACAGAACTATTCGCTTAATAATAAATAGATATCGACAAATTCGCAAATTGTATGGTTTTTCTTAATTTTCAGTGTTGATTATTTTGAAAATAGCGGCGAATATCACCTTCTACTTGAAATCATAGCCGTGCATTTTTCTGGACAGCTGATATAACGCACAAGAATTTCAGAAATAACGCAGAGTCAAATATGAAATTCGGTTTTTTAAGTTAAAAGCGCTAATTTTTGTAGTTGATTCTAGTTTTCCATAAAAATTCAACAACGGGAAATATTCTTATTGTCAAAATAATATTTCTTCGACATGGCTGCATGCGTTTGATGGGCCGACACTTTAGAACTTTGAATTTTTGGAAAAAAAGATTGTTTAAGAGAACATGGCATTCTCAGCGAGAAAATCGAAGTTTTCTGTAAATGAAACTTACTGGTTTCTTTTTCACATTCAGCAATTCTGCGGAATACGGCTCATCTGAAGCATTCCACTCGGATTCAGTACAGTTTTGAAGTGCTTCTCCTGCCGTCGCTACTAAAAATATACTTATTATCAGTTTTTTTAAATGTCATATAAACCACACAACTTATTTTGCAGTAAAATGTGTCGCAGCGGCAAAAGTTAAACGTTAAGTGCATATTCTATTTTCTACAGAAATTTTATTTAAGTAAAGGGCGTAATAGTGTTATGCGGAATTGATGTTTCCGGATTTAGGAATTCTCCGAAGCATCTTATGGAATTTCCGTATTATACTGACTTTTTTTTTAAACTTCACTGGTTTTTGTTAGCATTTATAAGTAAAAATCTTTAAATTATTTTCATATTATCTACAGTGAGAGTTCAAAAGGGTGGTACGGCGATAGGGCATTGTGTTAAATACACCTCAGCTGTTCTTCATTCGAACAGCTTTATTCGTTTGGTTAACGGTTAGCGAATGCACAATTATCTTTTATTTATTGTTTTTCGTTAGCTCAAGCAAGTTATTAAAAAAGAAAAACACTTTTTCGCAAATTTATAAACAAAATTTCGCACACCTAGAAAGAGATAACATTGAAATGACGCGATCGCGCATCATTCAGAAAATTGTTAAATTCCAATTCCAGGACAGTTCAGTTATTATACAGATCAAGATTGGAATTATTCGGATTTACCGCACCGCAAGAAAAAGGAAAATTTTTCACACAAAAAGTTTAAAATAGAAAAATAGGAAAATGCAATTCGAGAAGCAATGTAAAATCTGATTATGCGCCTTTAAGATACAGCGCAACCATTATTATTCCACTTTTTGTCGGTTTTCTCGATTATATTTCAAAACTTTTTTCCTCCAAAAATTCAAATTTTAATTAAAAGATAAAACGTATAAAAAACTATCCAAAAAACTTGAGAAAAGTTAAGAAAAATTATCAAAAATAAGTGATAATACTTTCAAAGACAAATAAATAGTCTTAAGTCCTCCAAAAATTCAAATATTAATTTATTAATTCGGGAAAATTAGCATTTTATTGAGCTTTCTCTTTAAAAAAAATGGAAATAGGATTTTCTATGTATCCCGATCACAGTGCTTAATGATGCTTAATGATGCTTAATGCTTGATGCAGTTCGAATAGTTTAAATAGTTAAATTACCCACTATCAGTGGAAAGTTTCTCATTTCGAAAATGTTCAGAATTAAAAAAAAAAAGGATCTGTATTCCGAATTCCGCTCTGCACTCTCCCAGCTACTAGGTAACTCGTTCTTGGCTTCATTAGAATGCTTACGACTGTCACTAATTTTAAATACGAATTAATTTGATTTGACTTTATTTGATTTGTTAACTTCGCAATTAAAACCGAAAGATTTTCTTAACATCCGTGCTCCGAATCAGATTCCGAAAAGATCTCAATGAATTTTGCCAGTAAATTTTCCGAATATATCGGAATTTTCCCTTGGTCTGACTACTTCAAGCACAACCATCGCCCAAGATCGCAAGGCATGGAAAGTGATCCGCGCCAACATAAGCGATTAACGGATCGACTAATTAATTAAGTAAGTAAGTAAATCCTATTTTAAATATCCTAATGAGAGGACCAGCATTATATTTCAAATTAGAATCTTAAGTGTTCCTTATTTACTTATTAGGATCCAGGATTCCAGCTAGGCTTATAACGATATGATTGCAAATGGTCGTAGCTAGATTTCTCTCACTTTCGCCTTGCTCTTACACTTTTCTTTTTTAAATTACTCATACCAAGAAAACTACTTTATGGCCATAACCTACCAGTTTTCGAAAGATCTGATTTACTACTAATTTCTTCCCTTTTGCTGCTCATTTTAATTTCAAAATGATTAAAAACGAAGTCATATTATATTCATTGCTGCCGATATCACGTTTTGTAATTCTACCAATTTGATAAATTTTCATTTATCGAATTTTGAAGCAAATTTGCAAAACAACGCCCTCAAGTTCCTCAAAATGGCAGAAAATATACCTATAAAAGAGAAGAAAAAAGGTGAAAAAGAGGAAGAATTACCGAACCCGGATATTCAACTTTCAATCCGACAACTACCAAAAATGGAAATAGTTGATGATGGTGTGTCTGAAAT
Source organism: Caenorhabditis inopinata (assembly GCA_003052745.1). Lineage (NCBI taxonomy): Eukaryota > Metazoa > Nematoda > Chromadorea > Rhabditida > Rhabditidae > Caenorhabditis > Caenorhabditis inopinata. The sequence continues at coordinate 13,332,715 of AP018153.1, read as the reverse complement.
TTCGGAGACGCTTCAATTCGTATGATTTTCAGAAAAAGGCGAAAAATTGCAAACATTTATGGACCATGAATGGGATGCCAGCGATGAACCGTTCTCTGCTGAACTTCTGAATGTTAAAAATGCTCCTGTAACTCTGTGATTCTTTAAATAGAATTTCACTCTTAATTCAGAACAAAATCTCAGTGTTCAGCGGCCCGTTTCGCGCGAAAGACGCAATAGAAACTATCAAAAAGGTTAAACCAGCCGTTCACAAGGATGCTCCGCCTGTGGATAATCGGCCAGACAGGTTGGCTCAAATGATGAGTCGCATACTTAGTGAAATTACTGATGGGAAAGATATTTCGAAAATCAAAGTGACAGTTTATGTTCAAATCAATATTTAAAAAGAAAAATACAATTTACAGGTTACAATCACTCCAGAAATGTAAATTATTAAGCGGAGGGGACTAGAGTGATAGCGAATGAGATCGAAGGATTATGAACTCTTAACCGATTGTTTTAAAATTACTCATAATGAACAGGTGACAGACAACACGTAATGTATTTAGTATACTGGTTCCCAATTCGAGTCATCAGCCGGGCCGAGTAGTCCGAGTACCAGCAAGAATATATCAACAATCCACCAAATTCCAAATCCACCAAGTGTCATCAACTTCCCGACTGCCATTGCAGAATATCCGAGGCAAAAACGATCAACAGCGACGACACCCAGGAAAATAGAGTAAAGAAGCGTTGTGAGAAAGTAGTGTCCTGTATATCTAAAATTTGGGAATAAAACAGGTTTTGGAAAAAAATCATTTAGCTGGAAGCTTACATAATGCAAGGCGTTAGCCTTCTGAACTCCCTCGACCCTCGGCATTCTATACACGGAAGTACTCGACATTTCACTTTTGTGAACTCAATTTCTTCTGCTCTATACCCACCCATTCGTGAGCACTTTCCTTCGTTTCGATAGCTTTCATTTGCCGGTTGTTGTCCATTTTGCCCGGGACCATACAGAGGAACAGGCTCCTCACACGAAATGAATGATTCGTTTAGGAGGTGACACTCTACAATCGGCCCGAGTGGATTCGAAGAAACGTATTTGAAATCCAGTGGATCATCGCCTGTCAGTGAATCGATGCATTTCTCTTCGTCTTCTTTTTTTGGATACTGTAGAAACTAAACATTTGCTCTGTGCATGTACAGTTCAAAATAACATTCCTTGGATATCGCTGTTTGCTTACTTGGTGCGCTACGAGAGACTTTCAGTTTTATTTATTTCGGCAGATGTAATATTGAAATTGGGGTGTCTCACAACGGCCAAGGCAACCGTCGATGTCTAAGAATCATTATTTCAGCAATACAAAGGTTAAAGCTCTACCTCGAACTTAATACTGAAATTGTTTTTCGCTAGGGCCATTTCTACGAGAACCAGTAAGCGTATGCAAGTGAGTATTTCCATCTGAATTTAACATTATTTTTTGGAAATATCCAATACATTGTGATTAGGTATAAAGTGAAAGAATAACACTAAAATTGCCCCGTTTTTTCTAAAGAAACATGACAAGATTTATAGAAAAATCAACAAAAATCAATACTATAAGAAATGTAATAATTTACGATCTTTAAGAACATCACTTCGCATCACTTCTTCACAATTTGAATAACATCCTCGTGGTCGAGTTTATGGTGAAGACCGACTCGTTGTGGCGAGAATTTCGTGGAAGTACCCCAGACAATAGCGTACCGGAGCTGAGCGGCAATGGAACGATGTAGAGCGTGACAACAGTGCTCAATAGTCGCGCCGCCACGAAGAATTATTCCATCCTCAGGCCCTAGAATCCATGGAATACAATGGAGTAATTTCAGTGATTTCGTATGCTAAAGCCTTATTGAGCAATAAAGAAGACTTACCCAAATCTGGAGCATTTCCAGGCTTTTTCGTGTACACCCGCACTAAAGACAAGTATTCCCAGATTTTCTCCAACAGATAGTCCATGTTGAGGTTCATTTCACACGAAATTACGACATGATGAGGCAATCTGGCTAGCCGATCAACCTCTTCAATGGAAATTTGATCAATTTTGTTGTAGACGTACAAGCATGTCATGTATACACGATTTCCTTGAATAATGTCAATGAACTCGTCAACTCTGAAATTCGAATAGATTTGAGATTAATTTATTAAAATGCTAGTCCTACGTGCAATCCTCGCGGAAAATGACATCAGCGTTAAAAATTTTGTATTCGTGCAAAACCGTCATAATGAGCTTCTCATTGCAATGAGTTAATGGCACGGTGTTGGTGAATTTGACTCCTCCGACCTTCTTTTGCTTCACGTAAATGTTTGGCGGCTTTTTGTTCAGCCGAATCCCAACAGCTTCCAGCTCTCTCTCGAGCAACATTTTCTGTTGATCGCTTTTTCCTGCGTCTAGCATCATGAGAATCAAGTCGGCAGTTTTAGCAACAGAAATAACCTGCCTTCCTCTTCCCTTTCCTTGAGAAGCCCCTTCGATGATACCAGGCAGATCAAGCAGCTGAATATTTGCTCCGTTATAGGAAATCACACCAGGAATACACGTGAGAGTAGTGAACTCGTAGCCAGCAGCCTCCGAATGAGTTGACGTCATGGAGGACAGTAACGTTGATTTCCCAACAGATGGGAAGCCAACCATGGCAACTCGTGCATCTCCACTTTTCATTACATCGAACCCTTCTCCTTTAGCTCCTCCTTTACCCGTTGGCTCCAGAAGTTGCTGACGGTACTTAGCTAGTTTAGCTTTCAGAAGACCCAAATGGTATTCGGTGGCTTTGTTCTTTTGCGTTCTCGAAATTTCATGTTCAATTTCAGCGATTTTTTCCAGGATACCCATCTGAAATTCATGGTTTATGAAGACTAGATCTGTTGATATAGTTTTCATGTAATACTGAAGCTGGCTATTAACCCAGATCAAGGCGAAGTAAGTCGATTTTGTTTTAAATATTTATATTCGGCACTTAGTGACTTTTTTCTGAAATCTCATATAAAGCACGTATGTAACAGACACGACAATAGAAACTCAAAGTGAAAAGTATATATTTTTTTAATCGCAGATATAGTATTTAGCAGCATGATGATTTCCAAGGTTCGTATTCAATCTTGCTACTGTTGCAGTTATTAAAAAAAGTTCAATGAGATCGGTGAGGGATATTAATTGAATTATTTCCTCTTTTCGAATAGAACATCAAGTGTCGGCAATGGAGCGCTTGGCATTTCAGCTGTCAAATCTGGTAGAGAGTCGAACGTTTTTTCCACCTAAAACGTATTGTAACCATTGTCCGAATGTGATAATTTAACTCACCACTAGCAAATCTGCTTTAATCCGGTCCTCTTTTCTCTTGACTTCTCTGCACAGCTTTTCGTGATGCTCAATGCTCATTCTTACATTTTGGATGAGCAAGTTCAAATTCACTTCAAGTGTTTCACGCTCTTTGGTTTCGTCTCTCAGCCTTAAATTATAACAGTTAATGTCATCGAATAGAAATTCGCGAGAAAATTATACCTCTTTACATAATCCTCAAGCATCGGAAGAGCTTCTTCATTCTGTGCTAGCAGTGACTTGGCTTCTTGAGAATTGCGAACTGACAGAAGTTTTTCAGGGCATGAAATATTATCAGGGTACTTTGATAACTGAACACGGATGTCTCTTTCTGTGCTTGGTGGATTTTGTAATCGTTTCAAACTGAGTAGAACATCTTGTGCATTCTTTTTAGCTTCTTCAACGACAAACTGGCTTGGCTGTGCGTCCTTAAAAATGTGATTCATGGACTTTTAGGATTATTCAGAAATGCCAGAATGGGACATTTTCGTTAAATTTTAATATATTTTAGCACACTTACGCAGGAGATAAATCTATAGAAAGGTTTCTTAGGTTTTTTTTAGTCATTATATAGTTTTCTATTTCTCATTTTCATACAATACGTATTTTTTGATTGGATAAAATGTAGAAGCAAAGTTGTTTTTTTTTAAATTTAAACATATTTTAAGCTGATTTGAAAATGCTGGTAATCATTAAAAACTACCAGAGGCATGAAAAGATATCAGCGATAGAAAAGCCATTGATGATTATCTAATGATTTTTTTCGAGTTTTTAGTTAGAAAATAGCGTTTTTGTACAATTAAGTGGAAATAACAGTTAAAATGTATGATTTTTCCGATATATCTAATGAACGATCTACTTATTATTAAGTGAATAGTTCCGTCTGTCTGTCCAGGACGTTTTTTGAATAACTCAAAAGAACGCGGGCCTCCTACTTTGATATGCGGAATGGAGTCATGGCCAGTCAAGCGTTTTGTAACCATATCTTTAGGAGGTCGCTGGGTACTTGGGATACTGTAGAACTATACACAACATTTACAAAACTGTCTTAAAAACGATATAAACAGTCAAAATTTTGCAGATATAGCAATTTGGATGTCCGTGTATCACATGCCAAAAATCAGCTTCATATGTGCAAAGCTGCAACTTCGGTAGACATTAATTTCCACAGTTTCTAAGACATTCCAGAATGTTTCAGAACGTTCTAGAGCAGCGACGAAGCCGCGAACTTTCAACTCAATAAAATGCTTATTTTCTCGAATTAATTAATTAAAATTTGAATTTTGTAAGAATTAAGACTATTTATTTGTTTTTGGATGTATTATCACTTAATTTCGATATTTTTTCTACTATTCTACAGTTTTTCAGATAGGTTTTCATATGCTTTATTTTTCAATTTAATTTGAAATATTTTTTCATTCCGAAAAAATATCAACAATTTTTGAATTTTCGAAATTCCGTGCTCCCAATATCATTTATTGTTGATGAAATTCACTAACCTTTCCCTGATCTTTACTGGCTGGCGTTGGGAAGCTTCCAGATAGTTTTATTTGATGATGAACTTCTTGTAAACGTTTGCATTGTGATGGTGTGAATATCTGACGCTCTTTCCATACATTAATCAGCTTTCCAATAGCGGGCTCAATTTCTTTAGAATCTTTCAGCTCACAAGCGTGTCTGTAATAGTGAACACTAAAGATTATTCGAAGCTTTTCGAGCACTTTGAGTTAATTTTTCATTTTTTGATAATAACGTAAGTCGAAATGGTGAAACTTTTGAAGGAAATCGTTTTTTTTGTGTTTTATAATGTCAGAAACGAAGATCCAAAAAGGAGTTATTTAATCTTAACGGTGCATCCCACTATAGTAAAAGTTAAAAAAGCTTACGACAATGCTAAATTTAAAAAGTAATTTTATAGCGATGAGGAATTAAAATCGGTGTAACGGTCCAGAATTATTGTAAACTTAGAAGAGGATGATTACTTTTTTAGTTTTAAAAAATAATTTGAATATTATTAAGGGTTATAAACGAAAACTAGAAAAATGTTTTTAAATATGTTTATATTAGGCATTCACGAAAGAAGAAACAAATCGGTCGTCTTTCGTGCGTACCAACGCAATATCTATCTCTGAGTCAGACGAATTCTAGACGAAGATGAAGACGAGACGAAACGGTCTTATTTCGTCCTTTGTGGAAGCCTTAGTTTATATACGATTTTCAGTTGTTCAAACAATTCAAATATGCCAAAAACTGGTATTAACATTTAATTTTAATTTTGTAGTCAACGTCTGAAATTTTCTTTGAAAAATTATTTTAAAATTATAGAATTTGGCCGAAAATGACTGAAAATTTATAGGCTTTATATTTTATGCACCGAAATTGTAATAAAATGTTAATTTGAGTATTTTTCTATTTTTCACAATTTGGAATTCGGCTGAACCACTTTGAAATGTGATTACTTTTTCTTTTTACTCTTTCATCTAAATAGTTTTTGGGAATATTTCATTAGTGATAATAGATTTACCTGAATGCGCTTTCTATAGCGGGAAAGAATTCGTCTTTAAACTGAGGGCAACTTTTTCTGGCATTTTGAGCTACATCATTTGCTACGTAAAGAAGGTTGACCACTTTTGCGCCTTTTGATTCCTTTTTCACTGTCTGAAAATGAAGGTTCGTTTTATAAAAAGCCGGAAAAATTGCTACCTTAAGCCAAACTCTGATGATAATCTCGCGGTTTTTGTGATTTTTCAGAAGCCAATTTGAAGTGGACTGGATGGAGTTGCTGTTATTTGACAAATTTGTTAGCTTCTGCAGCAATGATTGCTCTGTGAAATCTGTCATCTGAAGCACAAATATTAAAATTATTGAAATTTTCTCTAAAAAAGAAAAGTTTCAATCCATTTTGTTTAAGTTCTGAAGTCTTTAATGTAAAAAAAACATATTAATTTTGTAGCAATGTGTCGTCATTTACGGTGTTTGATTTGCAGCTATGACAAAAGTTGCGGACTTTGCATTTTAAATTTCCCCCAGAATTCTTTTGTCAGCATCTTGTTTTAAGCACCCATTTTCCAAGCTGTAATCTCATATTTTCGCAGTTTATAGAGTTTTAAACATTTATTTAAGTTTGAAGGTTGAATTGCAATTATTTTATTTCTAATAATCGGACAGATTCGTTGTGACTTTTTCATCTAGAGTCTAGACAATCATGTAGTATATACAGTGCAGTATAGCATATAGCATAATCATATATATAGTCATTGTTAAAACTTTAAGTCTAGAATAATTTGATTATATATGTTTCGTTCTTAAGCTGCCAATGTTTCGTTTCAATGCACGGAAAATCGCGGGCGGATTTATATTTTAACAAATTTCGTGGTTTTTTAAAATTTAATATTTCGTTGCTAATAACCTGGAAACTAATACGGATCGTGCTTTGTCATAATTTTTTTCAAAAAAGTGGGCCACGAATAACCGAGTCATGCCCCGTTCCTTGTGCATTATTGTTATTCTTTAGTACAGTACTAATTTATTATTAATAGTATTAACATGTGAAATGCTATCCATCAAAATTTCTAATTTTTAAAGAGAAATTTGTCAGTTCCCGTATCTTTAAATAGTGGCTGCCACTCATTCTGTATTTTTTACTGAGAAAAGTATAATACTTCATTAAAATAAATTGTCGTGGTGTTTGAATCCTTCAAATTTTGCAATTCTTCTTACGGCTTGTAAGGCGATCACATTTTCGATTCACTGCCATCTTTGAAATAACAGTAATTTTTTGAGCTGATTAAGTAATACTGTGCATTCCTCGATTATATCTTCACCTGAAAACGTATAGCCTAATTCCATCAATTCATATTTTTAGATGGCTAGCTTCACCGGAATTACCGCTGTAGCTAATGCTACCAATGATATGGCCATGTTCAAGCAGGCGATGAAAAACGTCGCCGCTCACCCGGAATGGATGAGCTCTCGGCAAATCGAGCGCCAACGTTGGAACCCATACTCCATGGAGGGAGGATCTACTTGTGCAATTTCTGGCGAGAACTTCGCTATTGTGGCTAGTGACACTAGAATGACACAAAATGACATCAATATTCTCACGCGTGACGCTGAAAAGATTCATGTCTTGTAAGCTGGAAAAATATTTCGAAATCTTGAAAATGGTTTTTTTTTTCAGAAACGAGTCGATTATCCTCACTACTTCTGGTTTCTACGGAGATGTTCTCCAACTGAAAAAGGTTCTTCAATCCCGCTTGCACAAGTACCGTTTCGATTATCGAGCTGACATGTCCGTCGATCTGTGTGCTGAACTTTTGTCTCGTAACCTATACTATCGTCGTTTCTTCCCATACTACACCGGCGCGATTCTAGCCGGTATCGATGAAAAAGGAAAAGGGGCAGTATTCAGTTATGATCCTATTGGATGCATTGAGAGGCTTGGATACTCAGCTTCTGGAGCCGCGGAGCCAATGATCATTCCATTCCTGGATTGTCAAATTGGACATGTGACGCTCTCCGAGGGATCGGAACGGCCCCCGCTCACGTTAGAAAGAGCAATTTCATTAATGAAGGTAACACTAAACGTTTTGAAAAGTTTTTAATAATACAATTTACACTTCCAGGATTCCTTCCGCGGTGCTGCCGAGCGTGAGATCTCCACTGGAGACAAAATTCATTTGGTTATCGCCGAAGCTGGAAAACCAGTTGTCCAAAAGTACCTGCCACTTCGTGAAGACTAAGTACTAAATCACATGTTCGCTCGTTTTTAACTTATTCCCATCCGTTTCCATTTTCACCAATCCGGTAGTCCCGATAAATTTATTTCGATGTTATAGTCTACACACATCGGCTACGCTCCGCACTCTCGTCAAACTACAAAATAGACCAAAAAGCGCAGAGGGAGAGAAAACACCGGCGAGGACGCTCGAGTGCGACACTAGAGATAGCGTGATGGAAAGAGAGAGCGTCGGCGCTGCTTAGAACAGTCTGCGTCTCGCCTCTTTCTCCTCGTGGTCTGCCCAGCTGTGCTGGTGTCATTGATTCATTTTTGCATTCCAACTAGGCACGCTTCGTACGCTCTGCAAAATGTCCACCTACATCCAGGTGAACATATACAATCAAACGCTCGAAGTTCTGAAAATGCGCGGATTGGATTTACAATCTATACTGGTGAGTTATGGGCACTTTACGTCTCCCCACACCCCCCCCCCCACGAGGTGGTCACCAAAGTGCGCAATATTCGTTTCGAATTGGGAATTTCGTAGCAGCTCCCAAAAATCATGGTCTGCTGCAAATGTAGTTGTGCCGCCCCGCGCCATCGCGCCGGCAGCGCTGTCATTTCGACGGTGAGCATTCCTAAAATCTCAAAATTCTAGAATAGTGGACGGAGGGAGAACTGGCGCGCCCTTGGCGAATCTTTTATGCCGCGTTCAAAGTTGATTTCCAAGAGAAATTTCCTGGAAAAAAGCTGTCCAAAGCTGCCATTTTTTTTCCAGATTTTCCGGAAACTGTTTGCCTCTTTTTTCGAGATCTTCAACGATTTCTCTGTCAGAATCCATCACTTGAGGAGAAATATTCCGAAAAATCAGCCGAATATAGCGAAAAAAAACGTTAAAAAACATGGAAAAAATTGCGTTAAAAAAGAGCCGTAAATCGTGCGACGGTCGGTGGTCTCGAAGGGAAGAGGCAAACTACGGTAACACTCGTTGCGACAGTTTCCGGAAAATCTGGAAAAAATGGCAGTTTTGGACAGCGTTTTTCCAGGAAAATGTTTTCTTTTTTCTCCTGGAAATCAAATTTAGCTTCTGAATGAAACACGCTCCCAATTCGATTCAAAAACTTTGTTCTGCAGTGCGCACTAATTTAAAAGCCCAGCAAAAGCCTGCAAATTACTAAATGAAATAGCAGCTTGCCGATGGTCGGCTCTCTTGCTCACTTCAATTGGAATTTCAGCTTTCTAGCTTGCTAGATGTACACATTGTGCACATTAATAGAACCTGGAAGTATGTATGTGAAGTTTGGGCGCTGCTTTGTTAGATGGCGATGTTAGCAGCGCAATCCCCCGCAATTGCAGCATATTGAATTCGCTAGATCTGCACACATTTTCAGAGAAGTGCGCTGCTAAGAAGCAGTATCTGAAAAAGCAAATTTATGCGCCACGACGAGCATATTTTCAGAAAACAATAGGATGCCCCGACTCCTGGGTGACAGAAGTTCCAATTCACCCACCCGATCAGCGGGGGCAGCCAACCGCACCTTCCGCAGATGGTGTGCACGATCAATTTGCCGCTCCAAACACTTCTACGCTATCCATATTTTCGGAGAAAACGAGGAGTCCAATCAAGAAACCATTCAAATGTATATCTGCTGAAATCGGGTTTCTGAAGCCGCTCAATTTAATTAACGCACTTAAAGCAAAGCCATCGGAGTGCACAACCGTGGGGGAGGCTCTTCAACTGAAGAAGACACCGAAGCAGACATCGGTAAGTGATCGTTTAGCTGACTTGAAATTAGCGACCACCATTTTCCAGAAGCACAAAGGACTATTCGACGATTGGGATCCAACAGCATCACTGGATAATCCGGGAACATCTTCTGATGTCTCCTCAAGTTCACCACTGGCGATAAGTGCGCTGAAAATCCCAAAAGAAGAAATGTTCGACGAGGCGGAAGAAGTGCGCGCGCCGAAACCAGTAGAGGAGCCGGAAAGAACATTGATTGAAGATCTTCTGCTTCGGCAACAGCTCGGCACCTCTAGGAACGATGCGGAGGAGTCGATGCCATCGAAAGGGCGGAAAAAGGCATTGGGTGATGAGCAGGAGATTCCGAATATTAACTATGTGATCACGTGCAACTATCCGGTAACTTTTAGTTTCATTTTGGCGAGCAGAGAGTTCAGGAATGAGCCGTCTTATTGCAGGGATGCGGGCTCCAGTACAATTGGCGTGTCAAATATGGGAAGCTTCGACTGTTGGATCACGCGCTCACGCATTCAAATCGCAAAATTCCGTGCAAGCTTTGCGGCTTCGAGTGCACCAACGTTCGTCGAATGCGATCGCACTACGCGAAAGCGCATCCGAACGAGCGAGTCGAGGGGTACGGCATGAAGGCGCTGGTGAGCGGCGAGCACTCGATACGAGCCGCCGCCGACGGAGCCGACGGCGATCATGATGCTGCGCAAGTCAGTGAAGATGAGCTGAAAGAGCTGTGGAACACGTGCTACTCGGAATGGATTCATCTCGTGGGTCAGGCGAGTGGATTCGTCGATGGCGAGAAGTACAGACGAATGACGAAACGGAGGAAATTGGAGCGAGAGGCGATGAACTCTATGAATTTCTTATTTTAATGCGTAGTGCTCTTCAATTAGAGCAAATTGAAATGCAATTTGGCCAAAATCAATGAATCATATCAAGCAATCAATAATAATAAATTTAAAATTTAATATTTTTTGTTTAATTCTAAAAATGTTAATTACAAATCGATCCATGATCTTCTGCTGCCAGATCCATTTGTCATAAGTGATCACTACTCTAAGGCGAAGGCAAACTTTGCTCAAACGCTTCACAATCCTAGGCCAAGAGCTGCACAACTTATAGCCAACGCTAGTTCGGACCATCGAACCTATTACAAAATGAAATTCTCTGAAAATGCTTTCAGAGTTATCAACCTTCGTCTACATTCTCGGCCAGCGCTGGAAGTGCGTATTTCAGCACAAAATAATGCCGAAGATTAGAGTGCGTTGACTGTAGGAAAACGGTGTCGACTGCGAAAATGACCAGGGTGCGCGAAAAGTATGCTAACGCGAGTTTCGCGTAAGCCTGGAGGGTGCTGGCGCATTATTTGTTGTGCCACGCTTCTTTTTTTTGTCGTTTTCAGCAGGTTTTACTGAAGACCTCGCGCTTCCATCACTCTGAAAGGAATCACGGCTCTGTGGGAAGCTCGCGAGCTAGAGAGCACTCATAGAAGTCTGCACCGTGGCATGAGAAATATGCATTTGAGCGTGAAAATGAGCGATTTCTCCATGAAAAGAGAGTTTGCACTGTGCTCCAAAAACCGCAATTTTGTTGGAAAAGAACAGGCTGGCTCGCACCAAAATGGACATCGGAAGCCTAACTCTACGTGCTAAACAATCGAGGTCTTACCACGACAATGAAGGAAGAAAATGAGTGATCAGGAGAGATTCTCATCCACAGCGAGTCACTGGTTTATCTGAAAATTCTCTAAAACTGTCTGAAATTTTCTGAAATTCCTTGAAATACTTCGAAACGATTCTCTCTTCCTGCTGGGCAGACCGCCAAGCACCATGCCATTTCGCGATTTTTGCACAATTTGAAACGCTGTTGCACCATGCTGCAAGCCGCAACAGCGAAACGTTTCAAAGCCGTAAAGGAACGAATTCGAATGGAAATTCAGAATTGAGGGTTTTCGTCCGAGGAAATCGCCGATTCTGTCAGATTTGTGCTCGCTTCTAGAGTAACGTGTCGACACGAAATTCGACAAAATTTCGGTCGAACTTCCAGTCGACAAAAAGTCGAGCTGCTCGACAAAAAATCGAACAGTGGTCGACTTTTGTCGACACGAACATTTGATGTCGAAAGTCGACACTCAAAAAAGTCGACAAAAAGTGTGCATTTTTACGTCTCCGTGTTTGCGTAATTTGCAACATAATTCACGACAATTTCAATTTTTAATGGTTTTTTGTTTTTTTTCTGGTGTTTTTTTCAACTTTTGACTTATTCTGTGAAGTTTAATGATGATATATTATCGCCGTAAAAAAGTTCCGACATTTTTTCGAGTCGGGATTTGAATTTAGAGGCTCCGCCCATTCATCATCATTTGAGCGCATTTGCAATGCGCGATATGTTTGTTGAATTTTTATTTTTTCTTCTTTTTTTTCTTCGCAAATTGATATATTTAAACATTCGAAGAAACGTGTAAAAAATTCACGATTAATACAATTTCGTTCTTTTAATCCAGTTTAATTCTAAAAATTCAGAAGAAAAAATAAAAATTCAACAAACATATCGCGCATAGCAAATGCGCTCAAATGATGATAAATGGGCGGAGCCTCTGAATTCAAATCCCGACTCGAAAAAATGTCGGAACTTTTTTACGGCGATACCCGAGCCCGCGAAAATCGGGATTTGAATTTAGAGGCTCCTTATTTTTTTTTCTGAATTTTCAGAATTAAACTGGATTAAAAGAACGAAATTGTATTAATCGTGAATTTTTTTACACGTTTCTTCGAATGTTTAAATATATCAATTTGCGTCATTTATTGTTTTTTTTCGTTTCTTCTGATAAAAATATATCGCGCATAGCAAATGCGCTGATGAAATGGGCGGAGCCTCTAAATTCAAATCCCGATTTTCGCGGGCTCGAAAAAATGTCGGAACTTTTTTACGGCGATAATAAATTTTTGGAAAAATAACAAAATTTTCGACATGGTGTATTCGCTCACACCAACTACCAAATATACTTTTATCCCGCGATAATGTTTTTTGCCTTTTGCTATGAATATTATGAATAAAATTTACAGCCGTTGCGGAGAAATTGTCGCTTCTTCGCGTCGCAATCGTCTGACATCGACGACGATAAACAATATTCTTCTTCATTTGGCATTATCAACACTGAAGTGAGTTAGAGTTGGCTTGAATATACTAATTAGACTAATTCAGAGAAAATCTGAAAGACGACGATGAACTATCGAATTCAGAGGATGATGTAGAAGAAGATAGTTTGGTGGGGGAACTTCGACCTCGGAAAAGCCGAAGTGCTTCGACTTGAATCTTTCATCCGATTTCTGCCATTTCTGGGCCACATGTTTTAAGTTTTTATTCGAATTGTTTTATTTTTAATTTGTTAATTTCAGGGCTGTTCTTTTTTCAGGCCGGCCGGTGGCCCGGCCTCAAAAGGTCGGCTTTTCCGCGGCTTTTGCAAAAGCGCCCTATTGCAAAAAAGCCGGGCCCCCGGCCAGCCGGAATTCGCGCGTACAATATTGCGTTTTTTCCGCATTTGCACACTTTGCACCAGATTTACCGACAATTCTCGGTTTTTTATGCCGTTTTTAATAGAAATTCGCTAAATTATTATGATTTTTTTTTGAATACGGCTCTAATGATTTATTTTTCAATAAAACATTAATTTTTTAGTAAGACAGAACGATTGACCTTCATTAAAAAAAAACATGTCCACGAAAATCAATAAAAGCATGTCTTTTTTTATTAAACCTAGTTGAAAATAGCTTTTGCGTAAATTTCAGTCATTGGAAGCGATAATTCTACAGTAGCGGACAAACTTCAACACAAAAACGTCAGCTTTCAAATCATGTTGTCAGGTTAGTATTCAGCTGAAACTATTTTTGTTCTCTCCGCCAATAATTTTTCAGATTATTGTTTTCTCGCGAAGAAGGCCCTCAATTCGTCAATGTTATCGAAAAAAAAAACAAAAAACAAGCTGTAAGTATTATTCCGCATAAACTAAAGCTATATTTTACAATTAATAGAATTAATAAAGTACGAAAGTTAACAAAACTCGCAAATTAACAAATGATTGCCGTGAGTCATCGAGTTTTGTCACTTCGACTGTACGTTCTCTGCTTCAGTAGGAAAATACATGTTCTTTCTGTAAGTATTATACTTATGATCTCTTTCTTACAGGCTTAAGGATGAACCCATGCTGTATTATGGCAGCCAACAAATTCCGATACGTTTCAAGTTCCATTCGATATAGAGGTGCTCCTGGTATGGCGAAAAACTTTGCTATAGATTCTGTCACATTCTTTTTGGCTGTGGGTGATAGTTGAAGATCTGCCACGTCATTATCATTTTTTTTTCAATCAATGTGTCGCCTGCTTGTATTCTTAGATTTCATATTCAATTATGAAATTAATAAATGATTCAATATGATAAATACTCTTTCCCAAAAAAACTTACGTAATGTTTTTGTCCATTGTCATTCAAGAGGTGTCCACATGCGATGCATTTGATGTATGCCGCATTACATAGTTGAACATTTGGATGAGTCGTGATTAATCGCGGCAGAGTAAAACTCTTTCTTATTGTTACAGATATTCTAAAATTGTTTAAAAAAGAATACAATTATTTTCATTCAATTTCACAAAAACTAACTAATACGGCAGTGTATCCCGGCCTTGCCCAATATTCCAGTTGTAAACTATTTAATAATAGAGTGAAAATGAGAAAAATGATTTGAAAGGAAATAAAAAATCGCTTTGAAGTTCTTCATTCCGTCATAATAATTGGAGATAGATTGGATTGCTGAGAGCGATGCGAATTATTGAACGAGAGTTGCAAAACCCTGTTTTGTACGTTGTTTATTGAATTATTGCTCAGCGTTGTAAAAACACCATGTCTGCGCTGTATTCGTCCCTCGGAAGTGAATTGCCGTTAATTATGATAAAAAAATGAGCAGAAACCCCAATGTTTCATCATTTATTTCACACGCAAACTCCGGCTGGCCGGGCCCCCGGCCGGCCCGGCCCGGCTTTTTTGCAATAGAGCGCATTTGCAAAAGCCGCATCCCGGCTTTCTGCCGGCCGGCCCGCCGGCCGTTTAAACAGCCCTGGTTAATTTTAATTGTTTTAACTTTTTTTAAAAATTTTTATTTGTTAATTTGTTAATTGTTAATTTGAATTTGCCTTCAATTTCTTTTTTTTAAATAAATTCGTGAGTGTAATTCAAAACTTGAAACAACTAGCAAATTTCTTGTGGAAGGAAACACAAAAAAAACAGTAGAAAAAATGGGAAATGTCGTGAATTATGTTGCACAGTACGTAAACACAGCGACGTTAAAGTGCACACTTTTTGTCGACAAAAAGTCGACTTTTTTTGAGTGTCGACTTTTGTCGACTTTCGGCAGCCGACTTTTTTGAGTGTCGACAGTCGACAGTCGACTTTTTTGTCGACTTTCGACATCAAATGTTCGTGTCGACAAAAGTCGACTCTTGTTCGATTTTTAGCCGAGCGCCTCGACTTTTTGTCGACTGCGTCGACATCGAATTTTTCGACTTTTTTCGACTTTGTCGACTGACTGATGTGTCGACACGTTGCTCTACTCGCTTCAGCACTTTTCGTTTTCGTTATTCTAAAAGATAATGTAAATGCGCGCTAGCGCACTTGTTTTGCTCAGCCTGTGATGACGTCAATTGCTATTATTTTCGTATTTTTAACAATCTTGTTTTGCTTTGTCTTGATTATCGATTTTTCAAAAAAATATTAATTTTTTTATTATGTTAATTCAAGTGATTCAATTACCCAAATTTAAGATTTCTACCGGTACACCCACTCACATCCAACTGGCACCGACTAGCACATTATTCGGCGCTATCTTAGTTGGGAGGATCAATGGTTTTTGGTCATTTTTGGAGGTTTTTGCAAATTTTTTTTTCTGAAAATGTTATTAGATATACTCGAATAACACTAGCAATTTTTAGAACAATTTTATTGGCAGACAACAAAAATACGCAAAAAAAAAAGAAAATGACTAGGTGACTGGATATTTCTTGGCGATTCCGGCCTCCAAAACCTCCAAAAATGACTAAAAACCATTGACCCCCCCCCAACTAAGATAGCGCCCATTATTCTACCACCATCAGGAAACAAACGAGTCGAGTGATCCGCGTACGCAGGTACACAGTGGAGACCTGCATGGCAGGCAGTGTTCTTTGATGAGACGTTGCTCAAAGTCTAAGCGGAATTGAACTCCTCTGCGAAACATCGGGAGCGTTTGGCGGGGAGTCCTGGCTCCTGGAGTCGCTTGTGCAACGGGTAGGTCACCTCTTCTTTTCGTTGAACTATGGGTGAACACAAACGTCGTTTGAGGTAAAAAATTGCATTGGGTCTCCCAAAAAGACGGTTATCTCAGCCTGGTGAAAAGCGTCTTCCAATCCAAAGTTAACGTCAAACTCCACTCAAGTTCCGGGATTGGGACAAATTGTCAGCCGTCTGCCTGTCTGATACGATCGCTGCCAACCCTCGATGCCTTAGGAGCCGTCATCGCCAAGAGGACGTCGCCAAGATGGAGCAATAAGCCTTTCTGACTGGAGAAATGAAAAATTTCAGAATGAGTTTCAGAATTAGGCTACGTCACTTTTGTGTAGCTGCTTAAACTTCCAGAGACTTTCAGCATCACAATATGTGAATTTACAGCTGTATGAAAACATATTTTTTTCAGGTTTAGCAGCTCAATAAAGGCGGAAAATCGTGGGAAATTAGTAAGCGAATGCCACACCAAAACGATTTTATTCGAGTAATTAAAGGAGACAGGCTACTTCACGTTTTTCGAAAAAAACGGAACCTTTTCCAGAGCATTGTCGATCATTTTTTTCATATCCAATCCTGCACTGTCGTTCAGCAGCTGAAACTTCAACTTCAGGTAAACAAGAGCTGTTCTGATGGCGTAGGTATAGAAAATGCTCGTTGTGAAGACATGGGCTCGTTGATCGCGCATCTTCTTGAACAGAGCATCGCAGTCCGGAGTCTTGCCATCCAAAATGAGCTCAATGATAATCGAAGTGAGCACAACAGTTGCTGAACGGTCGAGCCCCAAATCGCACATTACAATAATCGGATGAGACTTGTTGTAGTTCGGCACCAAGCCCGACGAATTGTTCTGAAATTGGAAAAACGGCAGTTTCTTAATGCACAACGCCGAACGAGTACCGAGTAAGGAGCCCGAACAAGAGCCAACAGCAGCTTCTCCTCGGTCGGTACCTGTTTCCAATTCCATGTGGAGCAATTGTATACTCTTGCAAACGTTGCCTCACTGCATCCGTCTGGCACAACTTCCACTGTAAACGTGGTCATCCAATCGCGGTTTCGTTGATCCGGCTCCTTGATCCTAGTATTGATCAGCCAGCCATCTTGATTTATATAGTAGCCGACGTACATCGGAAAGAACGATCCTTGATAAACGTTGCACTAAATATGAATTTCAATGCGTTTAATATTTTCAGAAAATCACTCACTCGTCTCGACCGAATCATAATCGCATCTCTCGCGCTGGATTTGCCTGGACTGGTTGCACATCCGAATTCCACATTGGTAGTAGAGGGAACTACATGTGCAACAGTGCTGGTAGGCGGCTTCCTGAACTCTTCGATCGATTTATCATTGTTTGGAGAGAAAATCGAAATAATATGCGTCACATTCTTAGAAGTCACCATCCTCCAAAAGTCATTAATCGTGTGTGGTAGCGGGTATTGGGTGATAATGAATTCCGACGACGTATTACTAAACTTGATGTGGCTCGCATTGATATAGGTCTCCGATCCGTCCTCCTTATCCGACGCCGGCGTGCTGGAGTCCAAAACGACGCGTGTGGAGTCGATGAGCTTGAAACACTTCGAGCGATTTTTCGAAATGTTCTTTTCCCATTCCACGAACGTGCAGTTCGTTGGAGTGTATTTTGCCAGATGCTGATCGAAATATGTGCTTAAACTTGCCTCTTCTGAAAAAAAAATTAATCCGTTTTTTTCGTGTTTACTCGGATTTCAGCGTCATTGGTACCTAAAATACACTATAAAATGATCAAAAATGCTCAGAAATTGCTCGAAAGTTCTCAAAAATGCTCGAAAATGCTCAGAAATTTCTCAAAAATACTCGGAATTGCTCAGAAATCGCACGAAACTTTTCAGAAAATGCTCAGAATTTGCTCGAAAGTTCTCAAAAATGCTCGATTATGCTCAGAAACTTTTCAGAAAATGCTCAGAATTTGCTCGAAAATTCTGAGAAAATTCTCAAAAATTGCTCGAAAATTCTCAAAAATTGCTCGAAAATTCTCAAAAATGCTCAGAAAATGCTCAAAAATGCTCAAAAATGCTCGAAACTGCTCAGAATTTGCTCGAAAGTTCTCAAAAATGCTCAGAAAATGCTGGAAAGTTCTCAAAAATGCTCAAAAATGTTCGAAACTGCTCAGAATTTGCTCGAAAGTTCTCAAAAATTCTCGAAAATTCTCAGAAAATTCTCAAAAATTGCTCGAAAATTCTCAAAAATGCTCAGAAAATGCTCGAAAATGCTCGAAAATGCTCAAAAATGCTCAAAAATGCTCGAAACTGCTCAGAATTTGCTCGAAAGTTCTCAAAAATGCTCGAAAATTCTCAGAAATTGCTCGAAAGTTTTCAAAAATGCTCGAAAATTTTCAGAAAATTCTCAAAAATGCTCGGAATTTCTCAGAAATTGCTTGAAGCTGTTCAGAAAATGATCAAAAATTGCTCGAAAATTCTCAAAAATGCTCGAAACTGCTCAGAATTTGCTCGAAAGTTATCGAAAGTTCTCGAAAATTCTCATAAAATTCCCAAAAATGCTCGAAAATGCTCAAAAATGCCCAAAAATGCCAAGAAATTGGTCGAAAATGCTCAAAAATGCTCGAAAATTCTCAGAAAATTCTCAAAAATGCTCAAAAACGCTCAGAAATTGCTCGAAACTGTTCAGAAAATGATCAAAAATGCTCAGAAAATGCTCAAAAATGCTCGAAAATGCGGGAAAAGCATAGAAAAGAGCATCAACAATTCGCAGGAATCAGCATTTTTTCAGCATAATGGAACCTTCAGGAGCTTTAACTCTAGCTTTAATTTTCAGTTATTTTGACGGTTTCGCGCAATTGCTCCCTGTTTTTGCGACTCCAGAAGCTCCACAATTCGTGGAAATAATCGAAAAACGTGTAGCTCGTTCCCACTATTCTACGATATTGTGGAAAAGCTAAGAAGCTGTCAATTTCAGAAATGGCGAGTGGGAAGAGCTGGAAAGGAACGATTTGCTCACTTACTCATATCCAGCAAATATTTACAAAAGCCCTTGGCGGCCGCTAAAATTAGTGGAATACTGATTGCTTCTTTCGCCGTCTTTTCCGCCGCCTTTTCAGCTGCCGGCGCGGACGGCGTTTTTTTCTTCTTTGAACGTGTATCCTTCAACGTTCTCTCCTTCTCCTTCTTTGCCGCTTCCGCACTTTTCGACGGCTCTTTTGATGGAATTTGGATTGCTATTGTGTCTAAGTCTTCATCAATTGATTTCGACGGTTTCTTGATCGTCTCCTTTTTGCCTTTTACTGCTTTGCTGAAATTGATTGAAGAAAAACAGCTAAAAGTCGAGAAGCGAAACTCACTCTTTCTTCAACATTCTTTCATTCGACCGCCTTTAGTTTATTTTGAATTTAGCAATAAATCATAATTGAATTTTCGCCAAATCGATTGTTTTTTATTATTCATTTTCACGCGAAAAACCTAGTACTCATTCCCAGGTCATTGGTCATATTTAGAGCTTCACGAGGTTGAACCGATGGAAACGTCGAATACTTGTCTTCAACCGACTCTCGTTGCGGGCTCCGCTTCAACGAGCTCGTCAAGCTCATCGACTCCACACCAGAGAAGGGCGGAATTCCGGATTCCGTTTTCCGGATTCCGTGAAAAAAAATGTTTTTCCGTTTTTCGTTTTCCTGATTCCGAGTTCCCAAAATCCAATTCCGCCCAACTATGAGTTTTAATACTTTATTCTCAATTGTTGTGAAAAGTATACTTTTTTGAACTCCCGCAAAAATTTTTGCGAACAGAGCGCATTTACATCATTTGATGGTTAAAATTCCGTTTTCCGCATTCCGCATTCCGGATTCCGCCGGGCGCAATCTTAGTTGGGGGGTCCACTCGTTTTTAGGCTTTTTTGGAGGTTTTTCTAATTTTTTTGTACAATTGTTTGTTGTTACTGTTAAAATATTTTTTTTTCTCGCGTGGCGCTTAGCCGTGGCACGAAAACCACGATTGGATCTGAAAATCCTGAGCACCGCGCCCTTTACTCACCGCCTTCATTCCCCATCTTTATTCTATGCATTCCCCACGTTGAAATAAACACACACAATCACACCATTTTGGTTCGATTTCGCATCTATTTCCGTTAGTTTCCCTTTTCGTTCCAAGTATCTTGCTGAAAACAGTTTTTCGTTTCATGGACTTGAATGAACAATACCTCTCCCTAACGTTTTGTACATCTTGCCACCACAGAGGCCGTAAAAACAGGAAGCTTCTGAATTATGAGCCTTGAAACCGAAAAGTGATCGTTTTGCCTGTAATATAGGTTAAAAATTATTTTCGAATTTTAACCTCACGGGCTGATCCGCCGAAACTGAGATGATACTGGCCCTAATTTTAAATCCACGCACGATGGCCTTAGCATTCTCCAAATCACAGAAGACGCAAGGAACTACAGTGTTCCAAAAGTGAGTGCTTGGATTTTCACTGCCTTCTGCGATCCCAGACAAAACAAAAATAAAACAATCACTTTCTGCATGGTAATTGTTGGAAGATCGACAACCACATGCCACAGGCCAAATTTTATGTCTGTAAAAAATACATATTTTAAAGTATATAAATTGAAACAAACGTGGTATTTCCATCAAGACTGACTCCATCAACACTAAGTAACAGTGTTAAATTCAATTCGTGTTCATCTTTTTCTAGCTTCCAAAGTTGGGAGAGAAAACTTCCCTCCAAATTGTGGTTCATGGGATTCCCTACTTTTAACTGTTTTCTGATGTACAAGATTTTATCCAAATTATGAGAGACAAGTTTTTTCAATTGTTCGAATCCGTGGTTCCTGATGTATTTTATAATTGAGCCGCAACTGAAAGAATTGTATATTTTGTTGTAACCACATAGTGATTCACAAACCAGGTATCTCTTTCTTTTAACATTTTACCGCAAGCATTGCAAACATACATAATAGTCAACGGAATTTTAGATTTGTTCCAGATTTCCTTGGCTTCATTTTGAAATTGATGAGATGTATGCGAAGATAAAAATCGAAAAAAATCTGAAAATTTTTCGAACAAAAATAGACAAATGTTGTGTGGTAATACACAACCTGCATTTGTACTACGGGCCATGCATCCAGATCCGATAAGTACGAGAACTTCATCTGCACATTCCTCAATCATATTCTTTTCAGCATCTTTAAATTAATAATTTGTTGAAAGAAGTATAAATTGTGTTAACAAACCATCAGGAGAGTTAACATAACGGGTTAACTCCATTTCGAATTCATTTGATACATCATCTATGTTACGAATTTCTGAAAATTCGTTTTGAACGCTCTCCATTTCAACATCAATCGATTCATGTGCGACCGGAGATCTATCAGTTGTTGATTCGGATGATTGGGCCTGCTATTTAACATTATTATTATTATTATTATTATTATTATTGAGCATTAATCACTTACTTTCCACTGAGGAAATGCTGAAGAAATGGCGAATTTGTCTCGGCATCAGCGAAAATACAAGGGAAAACGTATGAATGTGAAGAAAACGAGAAAAGATGCAAAAAATGCAAAGAATAATCTGTCATGCATCGATGACCCACCGTCTTCCGTTGTGATTATGCAAACATGCTCTGTTGAAATATGCTCAGTCGATGCTTTATAAAACCCCGAAGGCAGTGATCCACCGATGCTTTATGAAATTTCGCGCATTTTCCAAGCATAATCACGATGCTTGAGGCAATGCTTGGGATATGCGGTATCGATGAAGCATATTTTGAGCATAGGCATTTTCCAAGCATATTTCAGACTTTGCAATCTGCCTGTGCAAGCAGCGGTGGCCGAAGTGGGAAGAGGGAGGGAAGGGAATTCGGGGGCCTTGGTTCGGTTCCGCTCCAACGTAAGTTTTTTTTTTTTGCTTTTCTGATTTCGCTTTTTTTAAAGTTTAATTGGATTATGACAAATAAAGATAAGTTACATTTGAATAAGCGTGGTGCTTTTCAGAAACAAAAATATTTCAAAAAAGCCGAACAACCATTGGACCCCCCAACTAAGATTGCCCCTTCCGCCGTTTTTTACATTCCGTTTTCCGCATTACAAATTCCGTGAAAAAAATTTTTATTTCGTTTTTCGGATTTCGGATTCCGAGTTCCCAAAATCCAATTCCGCCCTACTCTGCTCCACACCCGAAGTTTTGGATTCTAGAAAACTGAAACGACGCGCAAGGACGGCAGAGGGGCGCCGCTCGCTTTTTTTGATTATATCTCGGCTCAAAGTGATCCAATCACGCTGATTTTTTCAGTGTTTACGAAAAATAACGTTATGCACATTTTCAGCTGCGAAATTGCATCATTGTCAATCTTTTTTAAAATCAATTTTGATGCTTATAAATTAGAAAAATACAATTTTAGACATGGGAAAATCGTCTGCGACATAGAATTGCTCTTGTTCGAGCACATCACAATGGAGCCACCACTCTGCAGTTTGCTCTGGAAACTGATTGCTCCCCGCAGCTGTCATAGCTAGATTCAAATTCAAAGTGAAGTGAAAAATACTTAAAAATCGCCTGGTAGACCACTAAAAACTTGGAGCTTCAAGGGGAAGATCCGAGGAGACTGACATCTAGGCATCCGAGTAGACGTCACCGAGAAAAACCATCAGAAGATGTCTTAACGAAGCTATTTGGAAGACGTCCAGTGAAAAAAAAACACCGTTCAATAGTCCAAAAAATAGAAAAGCAAAGTTAGAATGGTGTAAGGCTTCCAAAAAAGATGAAATTAGACCGTCTCAACTCGTCTTCGTCTTGGTTCCGTCTGACGCAGAGATAGACATTGTGTACACAGTACACAGCTTTTTTATTGCGGAAGATGAATGCAAGACGAACTGAAAGACGAACGAAGACGATAACGAAAGACAACATTTTGTTTTCTTCTTTCGTGGAAGCATTAGAATTGTATATGGCGCCTTTGTACTAGGAAGGGAAGACGCATGTTTGGACTAGAATTGGAGCCATGAATCGTTTCCAATATGTGGATATTCTGGAGAATACAACGAGACGATGAGCCCTTCAAAAAATTGGCTGTGCTTCTGTTTTTTACGTAGAGAATGATGCCAAACACTCATCTGCTCATCTCAAAAATTGGTTTGAAGGTAGGTCATCGCAATCCCCCCCCCCATTTGAATCCAATCGAACGTCTCATTCGAGGAGGAGCTGGAAAGAGGTTTGAGTTCGCCGGAACAGAGAATCGCTCTACCTGGAGCTGCTGGGAGGAGTACAGCGATGTCAGTCATCGGTAACCTTCTGGATTCGACGCTGATGGTGTGAGCACGTCTTTCGTCAAGAGAATGATCCAAGCTCATCGACTCCACACCCGACGTTTTGGATTCTAGAAGACTGAAACGACGCGCAAAGACGGCAGAGGGGAGCCGATCGCGATTTTTGATCATATCTCGGCGCAAAGTGATCCAATCACACTGATTTTTTCAGTGTTTACGAAGAATACCGTTATGCACATTTTCAGCCGCAAAATTGCATCATTGTCAATCTTTTTTTCCCCATTTTCACATTTATAAGCTGCTAAGCACGCCGGCTACCGTATCAATCCAATTTCACAGCTGTATCACTGCGATCACTAATTTTCAATTTGAAGAAGGAGGCAACGCGTCGTGGCGGCCATTCAAAATCTGTGGTTTTCATTGAGCCACCTAATCATCGAGCTCGCGGAGCAAAGGAGCAGAGCAAAATGGAAGCCTCCCTCTTTGGAGCACGCATTGAGCAACTCTTCGTTCCAAACGCATTTTTGCATGGGCGGGTGTTTGGCAATACCTCCAGTTGACGCTTCAAGTTTAGAATGTTTACCTTGTAAGTCAGCTCTCTCTCTCTCTCTCTGTGCTCATGTATATATTGAGCTGCTCGACCGCCAACGTTCTGCGGTCTGCCTTTCAAATACCGTCTCTGCTGACTTATCAGCAGCTCACCATTGCTGCTGACTCACCTCCCGGTTTTGCAATATTATTCACAAGGAAGAAGGCTCCGCGTTTTGACAGTGAGGAGCATCGTGGGCGCACAGAGCTCTCAAAAAACATTAAAATGGCTCAATGGACGGTCATCTCTCGTTGCGTGTTGTTTCTTCTTAACGTCGTCTTGATGGTTAGTTTGGCGGGGGATTCGGGAGGGGGGGGGTGTGGAATAATAGCTGTAAATGTTAGATTCCAGCCAAAAGAATACGTTGGATAGCTATCCTATCGATGGAAATTTGATATTTACAGCTAGCAGCGCTTGGTGTCATTGGCGTTGGATTCTGGATGCGATACGACGCTTCGTTCGATGCCGACCTGAAGAATGTGCTCTACAGGAACGACGATCCAAAACGTCTTGAAGATGCTAAGCGGGCTCTCCGCGTTTGGGTAAGCTCCAGAGAAGGGCGAAATTCCGGATTCCGCCGTTTTTTTCATACCGTTTTCCGGATTCTGGATTCCGAGTTCCCAAAATCCAATTCCGCCCAACTATGAGTTTTAATACTTTATTCTCAATTGTTGTGAAAAGTATACTTTTTTGAACTCCCGCAAAAAGTTTTGCGAACAGAGCGCATTTACATCATTTGATTCCCTTATTAATGGTTAAAATTCCGTTTTCCGCATTCCGCATTCCGGATTCCGCCGTTTTTTACATTCCGTTTTCCAGATTCCAGATTCCATGAAAAAAATTTTTTTCTGTTTTCCGTTTTCCAGATTCCGAGTTCCCAAAATCCAATTCCGCCTTACTCTGGAAGACTCCCAACTCAGAAATCTCTGAATCTTGCTTCAAATCGTTGATCATTTCAGATTACTGTAGTGTTCTGGAGCAGCATTGGTTTATCCATCGGAGCAGCCATCATAACGCTTTTCGGAATGATATCCTCTGTTAGCGTCAAGCATCGCGGATTCATCATCACTTATCTCGTGCTCATCACTCTCTTGGCTCTTCTTCAAATAGGAGGTGTGGTTGCTATATTAATCCGAAGGAATGCTCTTCATAACGATACTGACGAGTTGATCGACACAATGTATATCACCAATTCTGTAGCTGATCTGAGGATAATTCAAGATACGGTAATACGAAGAATTCCTAGAAGACGTTCTCCATTTGCCTGTATTTCAGTATTCTTGCTGCGGAACTACAAATGGAGTGTACAACGCATTCTACTGTAATTCTGTGAGCACAAAGGTAAATTTCAAATTTAATGAAGCACCACAGGCTATAATTCCAGCCGTACTGCGATGATGCGATGTTTGAGAGCTTGGATAGCACTCTGATGATCTCTGTAATCGTTGTTCTAGCCATTGTCAGTCTTGAGTTCATTGCCATTGTGCTCTCCGTCGCTCTGTTCATTTCGATACGGAATTACTACAAATATCGATATGAGCCCAATGAAGTGACCCGTTTCTAAACGGGTGTCTCCCAGAGAAGGGCGGAATTCCGGATTCCAGATTCCGTGAAAACAATATTTTTTTCCGTTTTCCGGGATATGGCGTTTTTATTCCGTTTTAATTCTTTATTCTCAATTGTTGTGAAAAGTATACCTTTTTGAACTCCCGCAAAAATGTTTGCGAACAGAGCGCATTTACATCATTTTCTATTTTTCCAACAGTTCATATTTTTTACATTCCGTTTTCCGGATTCCCAAAATCCAATTCCGCCCTACTCTGGTGACTCCCCATTTCTCTACCGTATCAGGTGTTGTGCGTTGATCTCTGCAACCGGTTACTCATTGAATAAACAAGCGTTATCAGCCATTCTTTTTCGTATTTACCCTTCCTTTTTTTGCCATTTTCCGTCTACCCGTTTCACGGAACAATGATGGAACACTGATGAGTTCTGAAAATGATGTAGTCGCACGGCTCCGCCTACCAGGGGAAGGTTGCAAACTCACCATGGAGTTTCCATACGAGACCTATGAGAATCGATAGATTAGAACCAGTGTGTCGTTTCGAAAGCATTTCGAGAAATTTCTCGAGAAATTACTTCGAAAAATTCTCGAGAAATGTTTCTCGTTGATTTCTCGAAATATTTTTTCGAGAATTTTTCGAAAAATTTCTCGAAAAATTTCCGAAAAATTAACGAGAAAAATTTTTCGAGGATTTTTCGAGAAATTTCCGAAAAATTTCGAAAATTCTCGAAAAAAAGAACATTTCGATAAAAAATAATAATAAACTAGTTCGAACGACGCTCCGAAATAACGCAAAGCGCGGTGTTTATCGTATTTCCATTCAAATCATTTTTCGTGATTTCTCGAAAAATTCTTCGAGGATTTTTCGAGAAATTCTCGAAAAATGTCGAAAATTTTCGAAAAATCAACGAGAAAAATTCTTCGAGAATTTTTCGAAAATTTTTCGAAAAACGCATTTTTCGAGAAATAATTTTTCGAAACGACACACTGATTAGAACACACTGATAAAGAATCCGTTTTCAGAATTTGCTGAAAACCTGCTTGGGTCAAATCAATTATTTTTTCGCTTTTTTCAATTCTTAAAATTCCTTTCTTATAAGTTTTTTTGAATTTTTTTAAAAATGGTGGCATTTTACACATAAATACACAAGTTCTGTCCCTTTCCTAATGGGGTTATTCATGAAAAGCACGAAAAGCATTTTAATGCAAAAAAATGCATTTTTTTTGCATTAAAATGCAATTGTGCTTCGTGCTTTTCATGAATAACCCCATAATAAGACGGTCAGTTCTGAATTAGGAAGAGGGGCTTCGGATTCTTTCAGAATCCCCCGAAGAATGCTTCCTTCGGATCTTCCTAGTATGGCTTCCACGAAAGACGAAGACAAAAAGCCGCCTTTCCTCTCGTCGTTCGTCTCCTCGTCTTGCATTCGTCTTTCGCAATAAACGAAAGACTTACGCAAGTCAGACGAATTCAAGACGAAGACGGTCATATTTCGTCTTTCATGGAAGCCTTACTTCCTAGTTGGGTCTACTGACCGTCAGATGAGAGATGCCGTTTTTAGCTATAATTCCCCTCACCTCAATCACTTGCAGATGCAGAGTCCTTCTTAAGAGCCGGGTTACGGTATGCGACGGCATAAAAACTAAAATGGCTCGCGCTGGAAAAAACGCTTTATGGTTCTCATAATCCCGTCTATTCATGTGTAATTCACCAAAAACGTTGTAGTCTTGTCGAAAAGTGAATTTCTGCGGTCTACAGTATCAGCAATTCAGAATATGGGATTTCGACTGAAATCTCTGAAATGGGATTTCAAATTTTTATTGATTTAATTGCGGCGCAGTTCGAAGTTGGCTATGATCATCCATCCGCGGATAGAACAGCTGGATTGTATTCTGGATTGGTCTAGATCCCTCCACTCTCTTTCACAGCTGACCGTTACAAAATCTGTAGCATTTACAGTGTCGTGCAAAATTATACGAACCGGGGTGATTTTTACCGAAACTCGACTTTGGATGATCCGATCGACCCCAAACTTTCAGGGATTGAGGAAAACGCTTTAAAAATAAGTTTGAATAACAAAAGAACGAATTTACTCAAAAAAAAAAGTTATTTTGAGAAAAATTTTAAAAATTGAAAAAATGATATTTTGATTTTTGATATTCATGGGAAGAAAAAACAAAAATGACAAGTTAAAAATCGGGGGAAATGATACGAAATGATTAAATTAACCTAATACTTGGTCGCCATGCCTTTGGCTTTGATAACCGCCTCACATCTTCTTGGCATCGAGTCGATCAAGTTCATCAGGGTCTGAAGTGGGAGTTTGGTCCATTCTTCCTTGAGTTTCTCGAATTTTTCGGTACAATTTTTTGCTTTTCTGAATTTCAAACGTCTGCCAAGAACGTCCCAGAGATGCTCAATGGAATTCAGGTCAATGGGATTCGAATTGGCTTGGCCAGGTTGACTTGACGCTGTGCGAACCAATCCTTGAAAAAGAGGTAAGAGTGTTTCGGATCGTTGTCTTGTTGGAACAACCAACCACGACCTATCTGAGACCTTCTATATGGCAACATTTCCTTCTCCAAAATGTCCTTGTACATGTACCCTGTACTTGTACTTCGTACTTGTCCTTATACTTGGCGTGGAAGCAGCCCCAAACCATGACGTTACCACCACCGTTCTTAACAGTCGGAACCTGGTACTTGGGATCGTACCGTTTGTTAACTGGACGTCTTACATGAGTGATTCCTTCTAGCCAATCATCAAATACTTCGACTCGTCGCTCCACAGTACCTTATTCCACTGCTGAGGTGTCCAGTGCAGATGATCCTTTGCCCACTTCAATCGAGCTCGACGGTTCTTCTCGGAAATCATTGGCTTTTTCACTGGGCGCCTTCCGAAGAGTCCAGAATCACGCAGACGTCTTTTGACAGTGTCGCTGGACACCTATAAGCCATATCAATTGAAATTTTTTAGAAATGTCCAAAAAACTGACCTCGACTCCATATTGGGCCTTCAGTTCAGAGTTGATATCCGTACTTGTCAGCCGCGGATTTTTCTTGCACATCCTGACAATGATTCTGTCGGTTCCTGGTGATGTTTTCGAACGTCTTCCAGTACCTTTCAATCGGTTTCGAGTGTTTAAAGTTGCCCATATTACCGATTTAGAAGTCTTGAACTGTTTCGCGAGGGTGGGCATATCCAGACCCATCTGACGACCACGGATGATAGCCATTTGCTGCGATTCTGATAAATTAAGTGAGCCACGTGGTCTACCCATTCTAAATAACAATAAGATAACGATAATAATTGAAAAAATTAAAAAAAATGAAAAAAAAACCAAAAAATCGGATTTTACCGATTATCGAAAAGTTCAAAAATAAGTCCGCAATTGTTACTGCTTACCGTAATTTATTATTCAAACTCATTTTTAAGCGTTTTTCTCAATCCCTGAAAGTTTGGGGTCGATCGGATCATCCGAAGTCGAGTTTCGGTAAAAATCACCCCGGTTCGTATAATTTTGCACGGCACTGTATTTTGATTTATAAGCCTAAGGCTTCCACGAAAGACGAAATAAGACCGTCTCGTCTCGTCTTTGCCATCGTCTAGAATTCGTCTGACGCAGAGATAGACATTGTGTTGCTACACATGCATTTTAATTGACGGCGTGAGACGAATGCAAGACGAACTGAAAGACGAGACGAAAGGTTTCCACAAAAGACGACAGATCTGTTTCGTCTTTCGTGGAAACCACCGCTTGGGCCAAAAAGGAAAACTAAGATAATTCGCTGAAAATTCGGTTCGCTTTTGGCGTTTTTCTTGTCTGTCGTTGCGAGACCCCTCGTGTAGCTAGGAACTCAGATGACGCCGGACTCTGTTAACTTTCAAAAGTTATTTCGAATATTTTCCTTCCTTTTTCAAGTTTTGCTAATTTCGCGTCACCGTAGTCGTTAGATATGAGGGGGTCTCGCCACGAACGACTCAAAATAAAAGCAAAAATAAGAAAACTAAACAAATTTGCAGTTTTTTCGGAAGTTTTTAGGCTTTACGGCCGCTGTCTTTTAATTTGGTTTTTATTTAATCATTTTTGACTATTTCAAATTTTTTGGTGGTTTTATGATGGAAAAATAGAAAATATTCATCATTATGTTAGTAATCATCAAAAATAGCATAAATAACAAATACGAAAATTTTACAATTTAACCAAATTTATTTTTTTTTCAAAATTAATTAACGCGAACCTTCTAAATGACCTATGGGGTTATTCATGATGTATTTTTATGCAAAAAATGCCATTTTAATCTTATTCACGATACAATTTTAATTGAAAAAAATACATCTTAGTTCAGTGCTATGTTCAGTTAAAATGCAAGGTGGTGTCGGATACCGTCACCGAGAAAGTCTGTGCGCCTTTAATTTATTTTTTGCTTTCAAATAAATAATTTTACTATTTTTTCACCATTGCCATAGTAATTTCACGCTTTTTCGCCTCCTCATCGTTCATTTTTGGCTGTAAAATATTCTTTTTATCAAATTAATTTAAATTTTTTCCGAAAATGTGAATTTTTCGCACAATAGGAGTTCTTCTCCAAAAATTTGAGGACCTCGTAAATCGACATTAAAAGCGCACAGACTTTCTCGGTGACGGTATCCGACACCACCTTGTATTTTAACTGAACATAGCACTGAACTAAGATGTATTTTTTTCAATTAAAATGGTATCGTGAATAAGATTAAAGTGGCATTTTTTGCATAAAAATGCATCATGAATAACCCCACTAGAAAACTAGAATTATGACTTTCATAATTTGCTAATTTCGCAATACCATAAGTTTAAAGGCGCATTGCATTTGCCGTATACATTACCGGTCATGAAACATTAACTGTAGATTTTAAAGAATTTAACGCTAACGTAAATAGCCGACACTATTTGGAAGAATGCAAACGCGCCCTACCGAACTTGCAAAAAAAAAAGCGATTTAAATTATTAAATGTTTCATTTGGATCAGAAATGAAACGTTTTAGTCACAGAAAAGGCAGATTCAAAAAGAAACTATGAAAATTCGAGTTAATTTGGAAAGAATACGTATTATTATGCATTTTCAGAATTTTTCAAATGCATGAACAATCATGATACGAGAATTTTTCGCGGCTCGATTAGAACACAATTTAGATCCGCTTTTTCGGATATATAAATAGTTATTTTTCGTAGAGCCATTGGAAGATTGCTTTATTTTCCTTATAAAGTTTTTTGTGCGCGCGAGGTTCAATTTCTCACTTCTTTATTATTGAATAATTTGTTGCTATTGTTAAAATATTTGTAAGCTGTTTTTTTCACGCGTGGCGCGCTTCAACGGTAAGCAATTTTTGAAATTTTTTTGGATTTTTAAAGAATTTTTTTTTCGTTTATTAGTTAATCATAACTTATATCTAATAACCTTTTCAGAAAAAAAATTAAGAAAAAAGCTCCAAAAGTGACTAAAAACCATTAACCCTCACCAACTACCATAGCGCCTTTTTTTAAATTAAAATATGTTTTCTAGAAGAAAACTCATTGAAAAACAAAGAAAAACGATTGGATAATTTTAATAATTTAAATCCAAGCTTTCTTTTTTTTGCAAGTTCGGTAGGGCGCGTTTGCATTCTCCCAAATAGTGTCGGCTATTTACGTTAGCGTAAGAATTTAACAGAATAATACGATTTTTTTTGCTTTTGCTTTTCTTAAAAAATGAAAAAGCGTTCTAGAGTATGTGCATATATATATATACAGTGCTCCACATAATCTTATGTTCACCCCCAAAAATCTCAAAATTTCGATTTTCTGTAATTCCTAATTATTTATCATATATGATATGGAAATACTTTTAAAAAAGAAAATTATGGGTCCTAGAGCAAAAATCAAATAAAACTGAGGAATCAAGAAATTCGAAATTTTTCGAAAAATGGGTGTTTTTTTTTCCACATAATGATATGTTCACTTTTAGTTTTTGTCGTTTTTTGACTATTAAACTTGGTTTTAATCTGTTTACTTATTGTTTTTTTGCTTTCAGAAGACATGCCGAAAGGTAAACCTCTAAGTGAATATGAAAAAGGACTAATTGACGTCAAATTGGCTGAAGGACTCTCGCACCGTTAAATCTCTAAAGAAATGAAACGTTCCCTAGATTTAATCAATCGATATGCTGCAAATCCACTTGGTTATGGTATAAAGAAGTCTTATGGCCGTCCACCTCTTCTTTCTGGACGAGACAAGCGAAGAATTATTCGCAGAGCATCAAATTCTAATGTCACTTGCTCAAAGATCAAGTGCGAACTTGGACTTTCCGTATCCGCGGAGACTGTTCGCCGCGTTTTTTGATGAGAAAATTCATCAGACGCCAAAGAATGAGGAATGCTCCAAA
The DNA here is from genome assembly GCA_003052745.1 of Caenorhabditis inopinata. Lineage (NCBI taxonomy): Eukaryota > Metazoa > Nematoda > Chromadorea > Rhabditida > Rhabditidae > Caenorhabditis > Caenorhabditis inopinata. Next base: position 13,300,777 of record AP018153.1, on the reverse strand, counting down.
TCTGACCACCAAACATCGAGAAAAACCGGATTGAATTTGCTAAGAATAACCAAAGAACTGACTGGAAACAGGTAAGGATTACTGTACCTTTCTTAAACTGGTATTTTGTTTTCAGATTATCTTCAGTGATGAAAAGAAATTCAACTGCGATGGACCGGATGGCTACCGTGATTACTGGCATGATTTGAGAAAAGAAAAACTGCGGTTCTCACGTCGAAACTTCGAAGGTGGAGGAGTGATGGTCTAAGAAGCAATCAGTGCCCAAGGCAAAGTCAAACTTTGCTTCGTACCCAAGAAGATGGATGGTTGCCAATATCGATACGTGATAAGAAGAGGTCTCGTACCATTAATCCGTCGGAATCGCTCCAAAAAGTTCACTTATCAGCAAGATGGAGCTCCATGCCATCGTGCTCGACGCACAATCAAGTGGATATGTGACCGTGGAATCCCGATTCTCGATTGGCCGGTCTGTTCCCCTCACATAAACATCATCTAAAATGTCTGGGGATACATTGTACGGAAAATCTACGATGGAATCAAAATTTATGCGGACATTCCATCCCTCAAAAAGGCTATCATTGAAGCATGGCAAAAAGTGGACCAACAGCTGCTCGACAATCTTTATTCGTCTATGGATGAGCGAACATTTGAAGTTGCTCGACAGAATGGTCGTCCTATCGATTATTAATGATCATTTGTCTGATATTTTCTCTTTTTTTTTTAAGTTTTCAGAAAGTGAACATATGATTTTGTGGAAAACTTTTTAACCTTTTTTCATAAAATTTTGGTTTTTTCCTGATATGTGAATTTTTAGGCTATTTCAAGTTTTTATCATGAAACACCTACTAAAAGCCCATATTTCTTCAATAGGAAGCATTTTGGTTGAGAAGCCAGTTTTCGAGATTTCGGACATTTTTGGGGTGAACATAAGATTATGTGGAGCACTGTATATATATATATATTACTAATACCAAGATTTTCTTCCAAAATGCTTTTGTTGCGTTCCAAGTGATTTTGCCTTAAATTTTCATCGCTCGTGGCGAACCCTAATGCATTTAAGAACTACGGTGGTTGGAAATTCTTACAATTTCAGGAATATTTTAAACATTTTAAAATTATTTTTTTTTTCAATTTTTATAAATTTCTGGACACCATAATCATTAGATACGCAAGGGCTTAGCAGAGATATGTCGAAAAAAGCGAAAAAAAAAGCGTTCTGTCACTTCGAAAGATTTTTTTAAAGCAATGTTAACTTCGAACACAGAATAAGCGATATTTCAGTTTTTCTATTTTGCATTTAAGCCATGGTTTTTGTAGAACCAATCTGCGGCTTTGCGCCATGTCATAACTACCGTAATCAGCCTGCACATCAAAACGTTTAAATCGCAACAAAAAAAACAATTTGCAAATTAACTATTGCTTTTTCCGATAATTTCTGCGATTGTTTTGTAAAACTGCATCGTTCGCATTCTTAAAATGTTTTTTATGATTAAAATATAAAATAAACGTTTAAATTTCACATTTTTGTAAAATTTAGATATCGGACAAAACCTTTTTCGTGTTAATTTCGTCAGGTATAATGTTATTTCTGCAAGTTTGCGTATTTGCGAATTGCGGAAAATAATTATTTTCGAAACATTTAAACTTCAAAAATGCAACCTTGTTTTGCATTCGTCTCTTTTAAAACTCGTAAAGAAAACAAAACTTAAAAACTAAAAGATTTCGATGATTTTCAGATATTGTAAAAAAGGAGTGCCCCCCAGCCCCGACTACCACAGCGTCTAATTGTCGAACGGATGAAATGTTGAAACTGTTTATTAAAAGGTGACCACAAGAAATTCCAGGAAACCCCCGACCCGCCCCAACTGTCCATCCAAAAATGTATAAGATTGTGATTGCTTTTGAAGATTTTACAGTCATTCAGTCTTTATTTGCGAAATGAAACAAAGCAAGTCGGGTGGCCATCAAACTATCACTTCTTATCGAAAATCTTATCATGAACATTGTTCAAAGTTTGATAGTTCGAATCGTAAGGGTCAACAGTAACCCTTTTATTCGGCGGTGCTCTGATACGTAAACTGATCTTTACCTGCGAAATATTCGATTAAAATTGTTCCAGGTAACACTTAAAATATACCTCGTACGCTTCTATGGCAAGTTGACCGAATGAAGCGATGACATGGATAAGGGCGAGGAATGAGAAGAAGGCGTTACCAGAGACGGTCAAGAAAACGAAGGCTCCTGAAAGCGCTGGCAGGGCCACAAGAACAGGTGATTTTAGGTTCTGTTCTTCAAATCCTCTGTACATAATTTTCTGAATTTCCTCTTTCCCATCTGTGTGGCAGCGAATATTGCCCGCAGAAACAGCAATAGATGCGCCGACCAAAAAAATATAGATCAGCTTCGCGAGCACATTGCTATCACCAACTGAGCCGAGTATAATTATCAAAAGCTGAAAACATACATCGGAAACCGAAGAAGTTTAGTTGAAACAAACCTCAAGTGAAGAGCATGCGATAACAGTACATCTGGTGGCGTACACGTACTTGTGGTACTCATATGGCAGAATCTTATCCATAAATGACGCTTGTAGTGATTGAGACACAATCGAGTTTAAATTTGACAAGGCTGCCGATCTATGGTGCTTTATTCTAGTGGGAATAACAGAAGAAATGTTGAATTCGTGTTTTTAGGATTCAAGGGGTCACGATGAGCTTACCTAATTAAATATATTCTCAAAAAGAAAACAAACTATAAAAAAAAATAAAATCGATATTAAAGCTAATTAAAGTTTTTCAGAGCACGTAAAATTACATTTTTCACCGAAAACTTTACTCACTACAAACAAAAATGTTTTAAGAAACGTTGAATGTACTACGCTACTCCTGATTCATACGATTTTAGAGGAAATTCGCAACAAATACAGTGTGGAATTTGTCGTTCGCTCAGAATTGTTACACTAAGTGATTGCATCCGCATCATCGGCTAAGACATTAAAAATTTTTGCGGCGGTCGCGTAGTGAAAATACGTTTTTCTAAAATTTTTAATTAGTGACATGTCCAGGAATTTAAAATCTGGGGTTTCAGCGCACTTTTCAATAAAATTAGGCGGCATCCCACAGAAACGAGAGGAAGGGGTTAGCCCTCCCGTTTTTTGGTTCGACTTCATTCCCCACGGCTTCCGTGGCGTCCCCATACAATTCAAAGATCTGAAACGTTTCAATGGCATTGAACAGTCTCTGAACACGTCTCTGAACTTCCTCGGTCATTCGTTTCCAAATTAACAACGATTTCAAGTTGGGGCTGAGTGCACAAACTGAAATTCAAAAAAATGGAGAACCTGTTCAAATAAAGCGTCCTTGACGAATCGAAGGGCGTCCTGATTATGCGCCGTTTTCGAAATGTGTGTTCTTGATTGAATGAGAAACAACTTGCGGCGAAGACCACGAATTTAGAGGCGCCAGAGAGTATTTATTTATTTTGTCAGCACATCTTGGTTATCTCCTGTTTTCAGAAACACAACCCTCACCATTACAGTGCGCATTTTTGAAGGTGAATCTGCGTTAAATGGAGGTTTGTGAGAACGTCGATCCTTGGTCCGATGTCTTCGCCAATGACCACGCCCACTTTCACTAGTTTGGCCTTGTTAAAAAGCGTCGCCGATTCAACATTCTCTGATAACAAAAATACACATTTCTTCCGGCCGGCTGTCTTTGATTCCGATCTATCTTTATCGACCTAAAGGATGAAGGTGTGTTTCTCTTTGAAAGATGAAAATGGTGCGATACTCCCAGATTGCATTTCAAGAAACATGCTCGTGCCACCAGCGTTTTCTGAAAATAAATCCTAATATATGCAGCTGAATAAAACAAAGAAAAAGTTCGAAAGAAAGAGGAAGAACTATTTTAAACGTATTTCTGAATTTTTTCGGAGTTTCAAAGTTCGAGCACGAACATTTGGACTCGCAAATTAGCAAATCACAATGAAGTTCGAGACAAGACTTGATTAGATAATGTTATCCCTGATCTATCGATTAAATGTGTTTCAGTTGATCACAGTTCTAGTAATCGCATCTTCGTTCCTTTTATCATCGTGTACACTGGAGCACGCATTGAGGGATGATATCAGTGACATATTCGCACCACAGTCGAACTCGGAAGCAGGGGTGATTATTCTCGACCTAACGAATATAGATCATGCGAATGGTGCTGAGATATCTCGAAACTTGACGGAGGAAGACATAAAAATTATCCCAACCAATATCGACATTGCCGCTCTGAAGTAAGTAGAATGTTGAAGAATTAGTAATTGATTCTTTTTTTTCCAGAGAGGCATATGCCAAGGAGAACAAGGCTGAACGGTTTTTACCATCCCGCTTATTTTTCGAAGACGAAAAAAAAAGAAAGTGATTTCTTATTAATTTTCGATTGATAATGTACTGTTTTTCATTTTCAATATATAAAACGCTGCTTTTAGAAAAATTATATAATAAAATAAAATAGTAAACATAAACAACTCAATTTAAAGATCACTCTCGCGAACCGTATCGATCAGATCCTTCTTGGATGTGTTGCGATAGATGATTATACCATTAAAGCTATGGGAAACCTCGGAATAAACTTTGTGTTTCGTCATTCCTTGAATGTACTTTCTAAAAGTTTTAATAGCTAGTGAAAACTTTAGCGAAAAAAAAAGACCAACATGGCTACTTTCTCATCAATAGTCGCCGCAAATATAAGCCCGGCTTTCAGATGGTGAAAAATGTTCTTGATATTGAAGAGCCAGTACGGCGAGAAGCCATCCTGAATAATAAAATGAATGTACAGATAAGTTACCTCTTTCTCACATGTTTCAGCTCAGACTCATTGAATTCGGTCTTATCTAGCCAGTCCAAAAACGCATCTTTAACGAGACTGAAAGCGACTAATCTGCTTCCCAGGCGACACGCCACGTGTCCGACCTAAAAAATAATTAAATCGCGATGTATTACAATGTTCATTTTCGTCTCACCGATTCATACGGCGTAGTTTCTTGTGGAAGAGTGGTATTCAGGTTAGAGCGTAGCCGGCAAACAGCCGCCTGAGATGCACCGCCGAAGTGTTCGAAGCCATGAGTCATTCCAATATAGTGCGGAGAATCAATTTCGTAATCAGGGAAGCGAACGGATAATTCCTCCAACCAAACAGAGAACTCTTTTCGGCTCATTTCGAATTTGTGATCATCATGCCGAAACTCGCCAGGCTTCATTCCGAAAACTGCATTATATTCGTGGTTTGGTGTAGAAAATATGAATATACGCGGAATCAAGATTCCAAGAACATTATTTACAAACTGTTTCGCTTCTTCCAGAGGGATGTGCTCCACACTGAATATATTTCAGATAATATGAGATCACGATTATGAGCACTTACACTTCCAATGAGACGATCGCATCGACATCGGCAAACCGATGATCCGGTTCAAGAATATTCCCGAGATAAGATCGCATTAACACTGGAAGCCCTGTCTCACTCGATAAGATGGCTGCGTGTTCAGTCAAATACTTCCTGCAATTTGTATAATATTTGAGATAATGTGCTCTTATTTAACTGAAAATTACATACTCGAGCAGTTGCTGTCCAACGGAAAGAGCTACAGAGTCTATATCCACGGAAATAACGTTGATTGTTCCCAATGATCCAAGATATTCGCATATTTCTCTCTCCAATGACATCTCCCCACATCCCATTACGGCAAGTCTACTGATATCCGTTTGCGTTGACCTTTTAAATTGCATCAGAGTATTCTTGACAAAAGAATTTCTCTGAACTTGTAGAGGCGGTTTGAAATAATGTTTTCTCCGCTCGTGATCATCAGTTTCCGATTCATCTGTGGTGCCGAAGCCTGACATAAGATCCCTCCACTCATCATCATCATTTTTATTTTTTCTTCCATTGCTATGGTTCAGATGGCTTTTGAATTTGGGCCGAAATTCATCAGCATCTGCCTTTTCTAGAACACGATCTAATGGCTCCAGAAGCGCTATTTCCAATTGTTCGTATGCTTCCACATAGGTTTGCTGAAAGGAATACATTAAGAAATCGACGAAAATAAGCTCACATTATTATAAGGAGAGCCCCATCCGTCACTGGATTGTGCCATTTTCTTTCTGAAAAGGGAGCACTTCGTATCTTAATCATTTTTGATAATACACTCGAGGATATTCGAACATTTCAGAGTAAATAACATAAAATCCGACGGAAAAAAAAGAGAAAATCTGTTTCAATCAGAGAACTTTATTCGATTGGGAAATAAAGAAACTCGCGAAGAAATTGAGCGAACGAAAATCACGAAAAATGCAAGAAAAAATCATCTGTAAATCTGTAACGAAAATGGTTAAACCAACTTAAGCATTTGGGAAATTAGCAAACAATCAAGTTTATTATCTTAGTTCAAGCTGGGTGTCAAATTATTTGAAATCGTAGCTCAAATATTCTGAAACGCGTTCGTTTCGGGTCTCCTGTTTTAGCGAAACAGCGGCGGAGTGACTTCTCACTAATTAGTTACGTCTTCTGTTACTTCACCGGTAGAAATCGCAAAATAGAATTCGCACAGAAACCCCTAGAAGTGTTTTACGGCGCTGTGTTATTTGGGAGAGCCACTTTTTGTTTCGTGATTTTTGCTTTTTCCTGGTTGTTATATTTGCTTACCGTGGTCATTTTGTTGTGATTTCTGGGTTTTCCCGATTGTTTTTTGTTTTTACCACTGGCCACCATACTCAGAGAATAAAATCGCTGAATCAAGCCCAAGTGTGGCCTTAAATAGCAATTTCAGTGATGGTCCCTTCTTTGAGGTGCCGTGGTATTTCAGATACCACGAAAAAGCGAAAATCTACGAGATTTGGGCGGAAATCGCTTAGAAATATTCGGAAACATAGGCATTTGCTTGTTTTATTCGACATATTTTTGTTAATAAATTCCTTAAAAACCGCTAGTGTTACTGGAAAAATTATCAGAAACAAAGCCTATGCCAAAGTCGCCGAAAAAAAAATGCTCCTTAGTCCGTGTACTAAAATAGCGCCTTTCCTTTGTGTACTCAATTAGATGTGCAGGCTTACGATGTTTACAGTACAACGAAAAACCGCAAATTCAACTTTTTTTAAAATTATTATTCTCATCGCATTAATTCGGAATTTCATGACTACGGTCATTAATTTTTTCAAATATTTTTATTTTCACAAAGTCACTGAAAACTGAACCATAATAGTGCAGAGCGCAGAGCGCAGATCCATTTTCGCTGATTCGTTTCATTTTCATTTCAAAGAGCCTTTCTCTATTGCTATAAATTAACTAACTCGAAAGAAAACGAAATAACCTGAAAATAACAGTTTCTAGAAATTGTAGGTGAAACTCGCTAAAGATTCTGTAAATTGCAACTATATGTTGAAATCGAAAAACAGCGGCGTTTCCCTAAATTTTCCATTTCGCAGGATTCACTCCTTCAATTTTTAAAACCATTTTATGGGTTTCTCTTTAATAAATTAAACTTATCGATAGACGCCTTTTCTGTTTTTTCAAATGTTTGATAAAAACTTGGTTTAGATAACCCCAGAAAAAGAGATCGAATGCGGCTCACGGAAATAGAGACGACAATATAGTTGCAATTTGCCGCACAGTTTTTCTGTCTTTTTCCTCCCTTTCACATTCACATTCACCTCACATTCAAGCATATGCCTCACGTTTGCCTTCCGTAGCTTGCGTGCTATAAGATAAATTTAAATTTTTGAGCGTGTTTTACGGTTTTGAATTAACAATAAATACAGTATATGCGTATGTATTGGAATGATATTCCAATAAAATAAAATATTTACATTGCATAATGCTGAATCAAGAGACAAAAATAAAAGTAGTTTCGAATGAAAAAAAGTTGCAAAATAAAACAAAAAGTAAAGTTGACAGTGCCTCAACCCGGTGAGTGCACAGTGCCCTGTCATTAGATTTAGCTTAAGTGTCGTTGATTTCTTCAGCTTGAACCAGTTTTCGGTAGATTGCATAGAACAGGGCACATAGATGCAGTCATAAGATGACACAACATCGGCAAATACCTGAAATTACTGAAATTGTGATGATTAATGAAACTATTAGAGCAATATATACTTTCAGACTTTACAAGAACAAATCTTTTGTTTTCATCACGGATATCACGGTATCTAACGTTAGACTAGCATTAAAAAGCAGTTCGACTCTATCTGAATTAACACATAATTTTGTTAGATAAATATGTCAACCAGTCACACCATGCCATCAATTTTACATACCTTTTGAGACCGGGTGTGCCTGATTGTTCAAAAATTGAAAGGAGTGCGAGTTGAAAGAGTTTGTGTGAAGATATAAGAACAAAGCGAACAAGACAAAATGTCCGCAGGGCTTTCTAAAATAACATACCCCTGCGGTTGACCACCTGATCCGCCGGCGGAGTGACTGGTGCGAAATATGCATGGATTTCAATGTTCGGACGGTGATGCTGAAATGTTGAATCAACAGTCTATGATACGTAAGCATACGAGAGTATATACCTGGAATCTTACAATAGCCTCTTTCGAAATATTTTGGCAATCATACAAGTCGATACGCTTGAGGGTCTTGCAGTGCCGAAGATGAGACAGTGTTGAATCGGTCAACTGAGGACAATTATCAAGCTCCAGTACGTTCAACGTTTCACGGTGCTTCGTGGCCAAATTTTGAATCGATTCATCTGTGATGAGCTCGCAGTGGGAGAGGCTAAGTTCGCGAAGAGCTGCGCAATTGCTTGCGAGGGCATTTATAGTGTGGTCGGAAATAAGGGAACAATCTTCCATGTCGATTCGCTCCAACTGCCTACATCCTCTCGCAAGAGGGAGAAACCCGTTATCTCCAAGAAGGTTGCAACCAGACAGTTCTATCACTTTAAGATTATGCGAATGCTGTCCAAGTGAGACCAGCGATCTATCGGTTATTTGATTGCAGTTAGACATGCACAGATACTCCAAACTAGTTGCACCATTGGCAATGTTTTGAACTGTGAGATCAGTGAGTTGCTGAAAGAAATATTTCAATACCCAAAAATAGACAGTCATCACTTACGAAGCATTGCAGCAGGTTCAATTTTTTGAGAGAGCACAACTGCGATTCTACAGGTGAAAACACATTCTCTGTAAGTCCTTCACAACCTCGAAGGATCAGTGTTTCGAGCGATGGACAGCCTGTCACAATAACTTGAACACCACGATCCTGTACTGCATCACACCATGAAATGTTGAGGTAAGTTAGTTTGGGGCAACCGTCGCTGAAATTAATATATTGATAAAGCTAGAGCTACTTATAGGATTACCCAATGTATCGCAAGGCTCGGTCGGTGATAGATGAACAATTTTCAAGATTCAAGTAACTCAGCTTATGACAGTATCGACCGAGATTTTCACATGACGCATCGGTCACTCGTTTACAACGATATAAGCTAAGATGCTCCAGATTCGGACATCTTGAGGTAAACGTTCGTAAAGCGGAGTCATGAACGTTCTCACAGCCTTTCAGAGAAAGTTCTTTCAGAAAGCCTCCACATCGGCGAGCTAGATTCTCAACGACAGCGGTCTTTACATCCCTTTGAAACGTAAATAAGTCGACACGTTGCCAGTTCGATCCGTCTAAAGCGAGTATGTTCCACGAGCGGCAAACTTGAGCTGACCGACAAAGCGCTTTGGTGTCAAGAAATGAAAATACCCTGAAGCAAAAGAAAATATTTAAGAATTGATAATCAATAAGTCTCACTTGAGAAGAACCTCTTTCGGTAAAACACGGTTGATTAAAGAATTATCAACTTGCGCTTGAGACAGTGTCGTGATCAGGTACATCTGTAATCGGAAGTTACAAGAAACAATAATGAAAGGAATCAGATCTTTGAACCCTAATCGGTCAGTTATTTTCTAAACGTTCTTTCGTTAAAGTCAGTGTCGGCGCATTGCAGGTTCGACGAGCCATGTCAACTTAAATTGTTAAAAACTTTTACGCGGGAAAATAAGAGGAATCTGTTTCGCGACTATATCTACATGCAAACACCGATGTCAAACAAAAATTATATTTGCAACAGTTTCTCGATATAAAAAGACTAAATTTTGAATTATTAAATTTATAACACAATGGATACTTTGAAACAACCTGCACTAGCAAAACTTTACATAATGTCTCACCTGATTTTGTTTTGCCTGAATCACTGGATGTGTTTTATGGGCTTGTTGAGCCAATCGCTTCGCACGCCTCGAGTTGGCAGCGGCTGTAGTCGCAGCAACTCTTCTTTCAGCTGTATCCATGGATTCAGACACGGTTAACGGCAATAAGTCCTGATGATAAATTTGAATCCAATCAGAAGACCATTGTCCACGTCGTTCGCAAATTAATGGGGGAGTGCCTGAATAGAAACAAATGGGATGGAATATGCCGCTGCCTATAAAGGATACTTGGTTGGCTTATGAATATTTTTCACAAAGAACAGATAAGAACAAGGAGAGAATAAATTATTATGGAGAAAAAACAATCATTAAGCCTTCCAACGCTAAAGGGACGAAGTTCATAGAAAATGATGACAATGATCGCTTATTAAGCCCGAGTCGAGTAATCGTCAAGATGTGAGACTTATAGCAACACTCCGAAAAATTCTTCACAGAAGTCTAAGCAGATTATGCAAAAAAATCTTCTTACAGGTAGAGTAACGGACAGAAGAATGTGCGACGGCCTGTGAATTAATAGAAAAAGAGCTACCTAGACGAAGATGTCTAGCGCTAAAACACCTGGCCATCCCATTTCTTCAAACGACCTTCCCGTCTTTTTCTCGGTCTTTTCTTTGTCATCTGCTGCGACATCTGTCTTTTTCAGTATCAGTATAGTCCTTGAAATGCACTTTTACCGCGTTGGCGATGCTGATGAGGCTGATGAAGGAGATGGAGAATTCGAATGAGGAAAAAAGCGCACGCTCCTTCTTCTCCTGTGAATCTAGAAGATGTGAACTACAAGTATGATTCCATCGATCGGGTAAATGAGCGTTCAGCTAGGATTAAACTTGATGCAGAATTGCCGGGGCACATGGGCTACTTTACTTGCTATATTGACACGCGGAATGTTTAGCTTATTCACTTAAAAACAGGTCAACGCTTTTCCTTTATTTTTTGCTTAACATTAACAGGAAATTTTAGTAAAAGCTAACTTTCTACGTATCTTTCTACGAATATTATAAATATTCTACCGTTTTTTAAAATTAAATTCTCAAGTGATATGTGAAAAAATCATGATCAGCTATAGTTGCCATTTAGTTTACATTATTGTGAACTCTTGAGAAAATTAATTTTTTTATTTGCGCAAATAAAGAATATCCGCGAATTTTAGGCAGTTATCGTCTATTTAATATGAAAAATAAGCCATGTTTTTCAAGTCCGTTAAGCGTGCCGGGCAAAATTCAGTAAATTTTAACGGAGCCATCCCTACGGTATTCTACCAGCAAAAAAACATTACGCAAATGTATTTTTCTCTTCTCTTTTAGAAATCCGAAGGACGGCGAACCGAAAAAACAACCACGGCATCACGGCTATCAGTCACAAGTCAATATTTTTAGAACGCATACGGTTTCCTAGGTCAACAAGCTGCAATTGCAATTTCAGCAATTCACTAATAATTCATTTCGTTTTTTTCATTAAAAAAAAGGCCGACAATAAACAAGATCCTTGAACTAGGTGGACGTAGAGGCCAAGGATGACTTCGAGGCACGCAGGGCCTCCCGTTCTTTAATTAAAAAAGCAGAACAAACTAAGCCTCCTCTAAAGACGGGTCTCACTTTTTTTTAAATTTTCGCTTCAGACGACCGTAAACGTTCATTTCAAAAGCATTTTCCGAGCTTCGCCCCAGATTTTGCATCTGATGTAACGTACATTAGCTGAATTTTCAGAATTTTCAACACCAAATCAGCTATTCAATAGGGCACATTTGTTATATTTTATTTTCTGCATTTTTATTAATAAAATATGACCAGAAACAGTAGAAAACTTATTTATAAATGATTATAAATTCGTGGTCGATGTGACTTTTCAAATTTTCAATCGGGTCGTGTCCTACTTTCCAAGTACGGTCAGGTTTTTCGGATATATAAGAATTTTATTATTCTATTGTAAAGTTTAGATTAAAAAGCAACCGTAGAACAGTCGTTTTTCGAATTTTTTTATATTTTATTTTCAAATCCTATTTTTGTTGTACAATTATTCATAAAGTGAACAATTAAAATGTTTATCGTGTGTAATTTATATGCTAAAAAACACAAAATTATAAGATATTAGTGGTGTTCGTTAGACAATGGTTGTGTCCAGGGGTAACGTCGAAAGGAGTTTAGTCGCAGCCAGTTAGTGGTATTTAGAACTCACAAAGATATATTTTTTTAAATCAATATATATATATATGAAAGTTAGGTTGACAGCAAACAAGAAAAGAAGAAGCGTAAATTGTTAATTTTGTGCACAAGCATATCTTGTTTATTAGCTATTAGTCGTTGTGTGGTTCAGAGTTCAGCTCCGCGCGAAAAACAACTAAAAGACGAAGAATGAAAATATCCATAAACTGTTTTTCGAGATGCTAATAGAAACGCTGCATTGTAAATAAAGGAGGTACTCACTAAGTACCTTGAAGTCATTGTTATGTTATCAAAAAAAAACAGTAATGTGTTTTGTGTCCCTCCACTACTCGATACCGATTCCCCGCAGGACACAATCCCTGTTAAAACCGTCACGTTCTTAGCTAATATAAAGCTATTGTTATGAGGTTTCGCGTACAAACCCCAGTTTATATCTTTTATTTTCCCCTATCGCGTATACCGTACCCCACTCATTTGAAAATGGCATGTCATTAGCTGCGACAATGTTATTGGAGGCGCTGCACTTCCTAAAATGTGTGGATGGAACGAAAAGGCTAGGAACCCGTGAAAATGGAATTGCAGTAGCAGAGAAAAGCCTATCAAGCAGTTGTTCGTTTGGTAATTCCTACTTGACGAATCAACGATTTGAACGAATATCAGCTGACATATAAAACAGCGACTGGACACGGACACTCCTTCGACGAAAAACTGCGAACACATCGAGACGCAGACGCTACCGGTGGGCTGACCCGAATCACGAGGCCGTTCTTCTCTGCGCTTCTTTTCGGCTTCAGTTATTGGTTACACTATTTCGTTTCCCGTGTTTTCCGATGGGCACTGGACGTCTCATGTGTCTGTCCTGCACTCGTGGGGAGAAAAGAAAGCGCGCAGAGCAGTGAGTAAATTCAGTGAGCGAGTGCCTCAGTCTAGCCGTTTTGGATGAGATAAAGGCTCACAGAGCACTCAAACTCACAGTTTCGCTTAATGCGGGCTCATCGATTCATGGCCATATGCCGCACTAATAGATGTCGCGCAACATGGTTCCTTCTATGAATTAGCCTATAAAATCTAAGCGGGGGAGATGAACACGTCGTATCGCCATGTCCATATATATTCAACATTTCGTTTCGTTTCTAAAAAAAAAGGCATTTTAGATTAATAAGAGCGAATTTATAAATATTCACAGAAATGTTGCAGCTCCATTAACAGCTGTAACCCTCAATTTTAAAGGGAAAAAACTCCGTTTCTAGCGAAAATTGCAGCTGTGAATTCGTTGATATTCGATGAAAATGTGTCATTTGCAACCCTAATTATTGTTATGAAAATCTTACAATTTCCCCAAGACGTTTTCTTGAATTTTCTAATTAAAAAAAACTAATTTTCCGGGCAGCAGTGCAGGTGGATTATTTCAGAAATCGGAAATGGTATGTAAAATATTTCAATATGGAGAAAACAAAAATATAAAAAATTCAAGAATGATATGCAGATTATGTAAACTACCAATTTATCTAATCGACGCTTTCCAAACCCTGCGCACCAATCTTAAACTTGCTTCTAGTTGTCTCATTGCTTCCACTCTAAAATTAGCGAATTATCTATACCTCTATAATTTCACAGCATTCTGAATACCATATTAGACACAACTCTAGAGCAATCAGCTTCTTTTTCTACATAAAACCGGTTAGTGATTTGCGATGTCCAAAACTCTCCTAGAGCCGGCGCTGGGTAACCTCGCCAATGGGTCTATAAATGTAGGTAGGAGTTTTATAGCAAGACTAAAACTCTTACAATGTGATTCGTCACCACAACAGTACTTCCTAACCTTGCCAGTTTTCTTAATTTTTCCGCTACATCCAGTTGTACGTTTCTTCCTTCTTCCCGACTATAAACCGTATCATGAAGTAATGCATCGATGTCATCTACCACGATCAACTGAATGCTAATCATTTGAAGAAAGTGGTTCAGGGAATCCACGAATTCAGCGATTTTCTCAACATGCTTACAGACAACTCGCTCCAACATCTCTTCTTTTAAAAGCTCATCAACGACGCCAAAGTGTAAAGAGAGATGGTCTGTTCGCAATGGTACAGCGCTGATCCAACCAACTTTGGCCTTTTTTTTCGTCAATAGCAACTTCGTAGCAAGCGAATAACAAATCTGGAACTTTTTAAACAAACTATTCAATGTGGGGGGGGGCAGGATATAATACCTGAGTTTTCCCCACTCCAATTTCACCATTTATTTCATAGCATTTTCCTGGATGCAATACAATTACGGGGTTGAGATCAGGTAGGCTTGTAGTCAGAAGCAATTCTTCGCTTCCCAAGCGAATGAGGAGGTCGAAAGCTGTCTCATTCTCAAACACATTTCCATCGACTTCCATTTTCCTTACTTGAAGTCAATAGTTGTCATCGTGAAAATCAGATTATCCAAGTGGTTAAATAATTGAAAGATCAGTGTACAATGTAAATAAAAAAAACAGAACTTTTCACTCCGAATGATTCATTTGCATGTTCTCTACTTTGTCGCTCTCCTAGTATGTACAAGTCTGATTTGAGATAGGGTAAATAGCAAATGAGTGATGTACAACGAGTAAGCAGTTCATAGATGTAAATGGTACAGAGAGAAGAGAGAGCATTGCATGTATATTGCAATTCTTGTGACTAACCTAGAAGGGCGTTTTACGGAAAAAAAATGTTGTTAGAGAGCTGACTGAAAAAAAGACAAGAAAAGATGACAGTCGGAATGAGATGTACGGATAAGATGGAAGTATCTTACAATTATCATGAATTAGAGTTTGTGCAATCAAAAATTGAATTATTGAGGTGTTTGTTGTAGTTGCTGGTTAGGCAGAATTGGGACAATTAAGTGCTCTTGTTGCATCAAGTTGTACTTTGATACGTAAGTAGTAAAACGCTTGCAGAGATGGGTTTCATTTTCGAACTCATCAAACAGTTTCCGATGGTGGAAAAATGCGTGCGAAAAGATGCGGTAAACTCGGCGAGCAACTGATCCCAGCTTTGAAATCGATATTTCTTTGATATTAACTCGACTCGGAAAATACTTATTAGAGTTGAGCAACGTGGCAGCTCCATCGAGCGTATGGCGCGTGTAGTCAATCGCCGGGCACTGAAAATAGATATGTACGAAACATTATTGATTTTACTGACTAGTACCTCATTTGGATTTTTGTGGGCAGCACACAGGAAGATCCACTGTTCTGTGGCAGTCATTTGTTGGCATGACTCAGGGACACATTCTCTCTGTAAAAAAGTAATTAACTAATAATGGAAGATGAACTAAATAAAACCTGAAGAAGAAGAGCCAATCCATTTAGTTCGATACAAAATTGACGGAGATGTTCGTACTTCCAAACACCTTCGTCTTGATCTGAAATTTATTTTAAATAGAAAGAGACTAGTGAACATTTGTTTAAAGCATATTTCTTCTTCCCGCGCTCACATACGGATCTGAAACCTGGACCTTTACACAGAACCTCGCTGAAAGGATCCGTGTGACGCATGCATCACTAGAAAGAGGATTAATTGGAGTGACCATCACGGTGAACATTTGTTTAAAGCATATTTCTAAAATGAGAGCTTCTTACCTAATGGTGGTGCTAAAATAGTATCTACGTCGGCAGGATTTACTTTGATCGTTTGCTGAATATATTGCTGAATATTGAGCGCACTGTCCATTTCTTCGAAGGCCCGTGGCGGCCAACAGTTCCAATCCTTCAAGAATATATTTGCATTAACATTTTTTTAAACAATTTCATTTCCCCTCTTACCGCTCGTTTTGTTCCTGGTCCATTGCGCCGAACTGTTCGAATTTCGGTAACGACCTTCATGGTTTATCTGAAAACAAATATGCTTTCTTCATCACTTTAGCAGTTATATAGGAATAATAATCGTAGTCTTTTAATAATCTTTTGCACTGGAGAAACGCGGACAATATCGGGAGGAATCCGTTCTTTTAAAATTTTTCCTCAGAAGCTGGCTGGCTGGCTAAATTCGCCAGAATGGTGGTTTCGAAAGGAAAATAAGAAAATATTAACGAAATAAATGATAACTGTCGAAACGACCTTTCATGTAAGAACACGCGATTTGACGAAGATGAGGGAATCGAAAACGAGAGATTAGATTATGCCATAAAAATTGTGCAATAATTAAAAAAAGAAAATAATAATAAACGTGGCACACCATTCGAGTTTTCTCCGCTGCACATTCAATTTTGCTTAGTGCTTCAAAAATTAAAAAAAATTCAGCCATTTAGACAGAGTAATTTTCCTTGTAATCGCAATCTGGGGAGACAAGGAAACTATGGACAGAAATTACTGAGGAAATGGCGGTGAAACAGCGTTACACGTAGACTTTTCCCAATATTCTCAAGAGGAAAGCCGAATACTCCGCGAATTCTACTGGTGAAACAGCAGGAAAAGCGTTTTGAGAAAACTTTGAAGGAACGCTGCTTCGGCAGTGATAATTCATTCCGCAACCACACTTATAGCAATGACAGCGGCGGAAGGGAGACCTATTAAAATAACAAGTTTGAGGAAATGGATTCGCTGCGTAACCGCAGTTTAGTTGGTTCTTCCGACATCCTACGCCGTTTTATCGGTAGCACTGTACTCTATGATCTCACTTGGTTATTTTTACTGATTAACCGGGCGGGAAACATCGGGAAAAATCAAATCGCAATGCCGCTCAAAAATAATTTTCAGTACTTTCGCCACTGTTTCTCTAAAGCAGTGTCGAAATGGCGTTCCTCCTTATTTCATTAAAACCACTCTTTAGTCTCGCTGAATACTTACTTGAAAAGAATGCTATGTTCGTCGGCGAAGTGCACAAGCTGATGAAAAATATTTTAAAATTTTTTTATTTAAAGAAAAAACGTTGCAAACACGCATTTTACAGTTTAAAAAAAAGGTGAAAAAGGTCTACGTGAAAAAAAAATATATAAAACGCGAAAAAAATAAAACGGCGTCAATAGAAATTACGCCAATAGTATGCTTGCGCGTTTGCAGTGAGCTCAATTCGCATTTGCTGGGATTAGTGGTCCTACTTTACGAGCTTCCCCTCGTGATTTTTCTCGCTCTAGCAAAATAAAATCCGCGTCTTTATGTACGTTTTAAAAAATTTGTTTAACAAATCGAATTAATGTTATATTATAGTGCTTCTAAATTTTCGTCGAGCTACAAAACGTGGCGTCTAGAGATACCGTAAAACCTCTAATAGATTTGCACCCCTAATTGATTTGCGCCCCTTATAGTATTGCCCCCGCAGACGCAAGCTTGAACAATAGTATTGCACCCCTAATTGATTTGCGCCCCTAATAGTATTGCCTCCCTAATTGTCTTGCCCCTTTGTGATGACACAATCGGCGCCACGACAGATTTTTTAAAATCGAAGTTTGAGGTTTGAGAACTGTAAACCACCCATACGCGTTTCAATAGTGAAAAGAGAGCAAACCAATTTAGATTTGTTATTTTTTCTTATTTCATCATTTTTTAATTGTTTCTTCTTCTTTTTGTTTGATTATATGAATTTTGAATTTTTAAATGTTTTTCTCTATCACGTACATATTTGACATCCAGATGAATACGTTGAAAAAATTGTTGATTTTTTCATCGATTATTAAAACATTTGGTTCCTCGACGGAGCTGTTATGGTCATAGAGAATCTTTTTTCAACGATGAGACCACAGAGTATCTCCTTAAATCTATCATCGGAACCACTTTGTTAGGAAAAAGACTGTTAGTCTGGGATTCATATCGTTCATATCGTTGCCACATTAACACGGATACCAAGAAAGTGATGAGAAACCTACGTGTTGATATGGCTGTGATTCCTGGAGGAGCCACTAAATTCATTCAAGACGTAGACGTTGAATTTCTAGCATTCCAACAGAATTTCAATTATAGGCATCAGATGTGTTTGTTTAGTCTGTTTAAAAGTATGAGAGATGGATTATTCATGGAGTCAAGTCATACACAGACTCAGGAAACATGCGTCCTCCTCCACAATGGAAATTTACCTACAATGGATTTTGGACGCTTGGAAACAGCTATCAGAATCTTTGATCAAATAATCTTTCACCGGATGTGGGTTGAAGAATGCTATGGACCGATCCGAAGATTGCAAGATTCATTGTTTCAAAGACGAAGGCATTGGGATTGGAACTGATGAAACGAAAAAGCGAAGAAGCTGTCCAGTCATTGTTTTTAGGTTCAGTTGTCGATCGCATTGGTGACATTGACTTACAAGGCGAAGAAAACGAAGAAAGTGAAGATTAAGACGAATTCGACATTGATATTATTTCATAATTTTTGTTTGCTTTTTGCTTCGATTTTTTGTTCAAAATTGTGTTGTTTTTTGATTGGAACTCTTGCCGTTTTCTTACTGAAAGACTTGCCATTTCGGACTGAAACTTTTTTGAAAATCGTAATAAATTCTTATTGTTTTGAGAAGTCGACAGGAAAAAACAACGAGAAAAATAGCTTTTGAACAATAGTATTGCACCCCTTATTGATTTGCGCCCCTAATAGTATTGCCTCGCGGAGACAAGCTTGAACAATAGTATTGCATGCAACACTATTTGAGTTTTTACGGTAACTTTACCACTCGCGTATATTGGAACGACTACATTTGAAGTTTAACTTTTGTCTCGATCTGAAAAACCTAAAGATTAAGATATTCTTTAAAAAGATTTAGATAAGAATCTATCTCGAAATAGCCGAAATCACGAGGCTGATTAACTAGATAATTCAGTTCTCGAATTCTTCTCTTTTATTAATTTTTTGAAACAGGATGCGACGCTGAAATCTGATGTAATTTTGTGTTGCCGCTTCTTTCAACGAAGGCATTGTCTCTAAATAATAAAAAAAGTATTCCACAGCGATTTTTTTGCCTCTTATTGATCCTAAAATTGCGATTCATCTTTTGGAACCGGAAATAGCCGCGCTTTTGCCATTTGATATTGAAACAACAGAACTAAAAAAAGTAGTCATTCTCAGCTAATTTCAAACAAGAGTTAAAGAAAAAGACGAGGCTACGTTTTTTAGTCGAATTTATGTTAACATGCCGTTTTAGAAATTTGGGAATTATTTGAAAATAAGTCCGAATCATTCTCTTGATCCATCGATATTCTGGAATGAAAAAAAGAATGTAAGCGATTTGCCGGAGCCCTCTCAACTTGGCCACAAATCTTCATTTTCAGCAAAAAAGTGAAAGGATATTCAGTGGAGCCGGACGGATTAGAATGTCTCTGAGAAATACGAGTAGAACTGAAAATCTGTCAAAGTGATATTTTTCGGATAAATTTTCACTGAAATGTAAATAATAATAGAAAAGGAGCAGAGATACCGCTTATCAATAAGAGGAATTTACTCTCTGCCGAGATTATGTGGAAATATTGTGAATCAACTTTAAATAAATGTGTTTGAAGGGTATCTGAAACAAAGATCTAGGAAAACGAATTGTATTTCGAATATAGACCATTAAATTCAAGAAAAAATGGATTTCTAGAGTGGAAGGGAATTAGTCGCACACTTCACAACCGCTGTAACTCCGGAAGCAAACAACGAAAGCAAAAATGAGAAGCTGATCACCGTAGAGATAAAATTCAGCACTAAAATTACAGAATTATTGAAAACGACTCTGAAGAAGCTGCAAGAAGTGGAAGAGCCGTTCATCGTTTTTCTTATCGCTCCAGCGCTTGGAGTGCTACTGGCCAGTGCTCGTTGACGTTCAACTACACCCAGGGGATTCTGGAGAAGCATCGTGCACCCGGAACCCCATCTCCAAGGCGCTTCGACTCATACAGCAATCTTCATTGAGTACTGGAGCAGATCCTACATTCTGCATCAACACATCAACAGAGATCCGCTGAAGACGTCTTTAGCGAAGGAATGGGACAATTTGTCCATTAACTACATGGTCACCTATTCACGTCGTCTTCGAGCTGTCATCGAAGCTAATGGCATCCGAATTAGTGTGTCGTGTCGATTTTGGAATTGATCGATTTAATCGAATTAAATCGACAATTTTTTAATCGATTCAACATGATTCAAGTCGCGTTTGAATCAAATCGAATCGATTCGATTAAATCGAATCAACAAAAATAATGCAAAAATAAAAAAAAATGCGCTCTACCGATCAATGCCTTCGGCGGCGGTTTAAAAGCGTATTTGTTAACTGTTTTTTAGTAAATTGCATTTTTCAAAGGAAAATACGATTTCAAACCGCCGCCGAAGGCATTGATCGGTAGCGCGCATTTGCACTATTTTTGTTGATTCGATTTTATCGAATCGAATCGAACTAAATCGATTCAAAATCGAATCGAATCGATTCAAGTCGATTCATTCGCGAAATCGAACGATTCAAATCGATTTGCCGTTCAACAAATCGAATCAAAATTGATCGATTTTTGAATCGACACGACACCTAATCCGAATCGGGTAATTTTAATTATGGCGTTATGCCGTTTGAAACCAATCCTATTATTTATGCCGCACCCTGCATCAAAAAGAATCTGAAAACTCCGTTGATTCAGAAAAGGATCACCTCGGTGCAGTTGAAAATCAACGTTAGAAGGATGTGGCCGGCTCTTCCTCCGGCTTTCTCATAGTTTCTTCACATTCTTCGGCAGGAATCTCTCAATTCCACCTCCCCGGGAACAGCTTCTCATTTGTGAAGACGTGCCTATCCAAGTGGTCTTCCAGCTGTCAGCGAAGCCATAGACAGGCGAATCCGACAATTTCAATTGGAAATCATTTTCTATCGTTCCAGAACGAATTCTGCTGAAAAAAAAATTGGGAATAACCGAATGATTGCCCGTTACAGAGAAATTAGTCATACCCGTCTTAGAAAGCCCCGGTATTTTTTTGCTTCATTTTACCTGAGTTATGAATCTTCTTCGGTGAATGGTACAGCGTGCGCCAAAATTACAGCGCCGCTACTTTGCGTAAGCTCTGGCGCATGCGGAACGTTTTTTGTAGCGCACATTATTGTTGGGAAGGCACGTGACCTTCCACGTTGCCAATAACACGTGACAACGACGTGGCACGAGAACTATATAAATAGTTGCATGATATTATTAAGTCGAGTTTTCTAACTTATTATCCTACTAATAAACTATTATCTTCTCACCACGTCGACAACGACACAACAATTATTATTTTTGAATTAATTATTTTGTTTTTAACTATTCCTGAAAATTTCAGCCAATTATATCATCTTTGAAGGTCTGCAATTGTAGAGTGTGAGAAGAAAGAATTGACTTCTTCGGAGATTGTAAAAAAGCTAGGAGTCGGCAAATTGGTGGTCAATCGTACTTTTGTTTGCTTCAGGGAGCTGGGAACGTTGAACGACAAACGTAGAAGTGGTTGCCCGGTGTCTGTGACAACTCCAGATGCGGCCAAGGTCGTCAGAGAGAGAATCAAAAGAAATCCGGAAAGAAGCATGAGAAAAATGTCCACAGAGCTTGGAATGAGTGCCAAATCTATGAGAAGAATTGTCAGAAACAAGCTGAAGATGAACCCGTTCCTGACTGACCGAAACAAAGCTTTACGCTTGAAAAAAGCCAAAGACCTCCTGAAGACACGCGCGTTGGCATGCATCTCAAGGCTCTGTTTACAGATGTAAAAATTCTAACTGTGGAAGTCAATAAGAACGGCCAAAACAACCTTATCATAGCTGTCGATTATGAAAGTGCATGTAAGAACGATAAAATCCTCAATAAAACTTCTCATCCGTCTTCTGTGATGTATCTGTTCAGATGGAAAGACGCCGTTGGTTTTTGTTGATGTTGGAGCCAAAGTCAATAAGGAATACTACATTGAGATAATTTAGGTGTCGGAGGTGTTGCCCTGGTCCAAATCCCACTTCGTAGACAACGATTGGACTTTTCAGCAGGATGGAGCGCCGGCCCACACCGCGAAACTCACACAAAAGTGGTGCGAGGCCAATTTCCCCACCCGCTTCCAGCCCGGACTGGAACCCGATGGATCCCAACAAGTGTCCACAAAAAATTATCGAAATTTGGGAGCCCTGAAGACCGCCTTGGCAGCTGCATGGGACAATTTAGACGCCTCATACCTCCGTGTCGTCGTCGAATCTTACCCGAAGAGACTTTGAGCAGTCATTAAAGCGAAAGGAGGAAGATTCGAAAGTTGTTAATGCTATATTTTTTGTTATGTTTTAATACACATTTTGGTTGATTTTCAGAAAAAAATATTTCGATTTGAAGTTTTTACACCGTCTTGAATGCGGGCGCTATATTTATGGCGCACTCTATACTTATTGCGAAGGCTTCCACGAAAGACGAACACAAAAAGTCGTCTTTCATCTCCTTATTTGTCTCCTCGTTTTTCGACTCGCCTTCGTTCGTCTTTCGAACGGGAGGAACGAAGGCGAAAACGAGACAAAACGGCCGAAATTTCGCACAAATGGAAGCCTTATTCATTGCGGTTAGTGTAGAAACATTAAAGATAAACTTGAACATTCTGACGCCTTCAGTTTGGGTCCTCTGGGACGCGTTTGCCACTTTATATTGAAGCAACAGGCACTGAAAAACTGAACTAAAACAAGTGCTCATTTTCAGCAAATTTCAAACAAGAGATAAAGAAGAAGACGGGACTACGCTTTTTTAGTCGAAATAATGTTAACATGCCGTTTTAGAAATTTGGGAATTATTTGAAAATAAGTCCGAATCATTCTCTTGATCCATCGATATTCTGGGATAAAAAAAAGAATGTAAGCGATTTGCCGGAGCCCTCTCAACTTGGCCACAAATCTTCATTTTCAGCAAAAAAGTGAAAGGATATTCAGTGGAGCCGGACGGATTAGAATGTCTCTGAGAAATACGAGTAGAACAGAAAATCTGTCAAAGTGATATTTTTCGAATAAATTTTCACTGAAATATGCATGTAAATAATATTAGAAAAGGAGCAGAGATGCCGTTAATCAATAAGAGGAATTTACTCTCTGCCGAAACGAAGTGGAAATGTTGTGAATCGACTTTAAATAAATGTGTTTGAAGGGTATCTGAAACAAAGATCTAGGAAAACGAATTGTATTTCGAATATAGACCATTAAATTCAAGAAAAAAATGGATTTCTAGAGTTTAAGGGAATTAGTCGCACACTTCACAACCGCTGTAACTCTGGAAGTAAACAACGAAAGCAAAAATGAGAAGCTGATCACCGTAGAGATAAAATTCAGCACTAAAATTACAGAATTCTTGAAAACGACCCTGAAGAATTTTCACTAAAATGTAAAGTGTACTTTTGAATATCAGCTTATTCCCTATGTAACCCCCTTTTTCGGTTGCAATTCTTAGGCGACGTCATTTCAGCACTATTGAAGCGCCTTCTGCGACTCAACCACGCCTGAAATTGGAGAGACAGAAAGATGTGAAATTCTGAAAATGGTTCGTCGGACACTTTAAAAAAGTTTTAACTTCTAAACTGAACAACGAAAATAGTGGAAATTGAATAGATTCTTTATAGGAATGATTGAAAATAATTATCGATTGAAGTTGCTCGATTCTTCCTTCTTCGGCAGTTAAGAACAGCGTGAAGACGGCGTGGACAAGCATCCACTAGCGCACGTTCCAAAGACGTCTTCATAGATCATTTGGAAGAACTCCCTTACCCCAAAAAGTGCAAGTAATATATGGCTTGCATTGTGCGGAATAAATAATAGGATGAGATTTTGCGGCAGGTTTTGGACAAGAATTGTTCACGGTAGAGGCTAACAAAAATGGCCAAAAATCATCGAATCATCGTTATAGATTTTCAGTGGGCCCCTTTCAGAATGGAAAATTCCTAAATACCACTTCTCATCCCGCATCCATTTGGCGGAATCTGTGAAAACGGTAAAACTCCGATCATGGAGTCAATAGTGAACCAAATTTATTACAGAGAACGCATTTTGGAGGCTGGCGTACTTCCCTGGGTCAGAAATCACTTTGGTGTAAATTCTTGAATCTTCCAACAGGACTCAGCTTCAGCTCATCGCGCCAAAGCAACACAACTGTGGTGCAAGGACAATTTCCCCGTGTTCATCACTTCTGCAGAATGACCTGCTTCTTCGCCGAATTTGAATACTTGACCCAGATGATTTCCACAAAAAACTACTCTAGTTTGGGAGCTCTGAAAACTGCGCTTCTGAAGGCCTGGGACGATCTTGACGTCAACTACCTGAGTGCCATTATCGAATCATATCCGAAGAGATTGAGAGCTGTAATGAAGGCGAAAAGAAGGAGATTTGAAAAGTATTAATTTTGTTCGTTTTTATATTATTTGAGTAAGCTTTTGTCCAATTTTCATATCTATTCCATCTTTTTTGCAAAAGTTATGACGTTTCAAACTCATCCTATTATTTATGCCGCGCCCTGTATCAAAAAGAATCTGAAAACTCCGTTGATATAAAGCATCCTTTGATGTCGCTGTGCTTACGCAACATTACATGTGCCGATCTATCCGGGAAATGGATAATTGACAGTATTGGATACGGTTTTTGGCCAGCTCGAGCAGGGGCAAGATGCCGTGAAAAAAAATTTGCTCCTTGCCTTTTTCACCTATTCACGTCGTCTTCGAGCTGTCATCGAAGCTAATGGCATCCGAATCGGGTAATTTTAATTATGGCGTTATGCCGTTTGAAACCCATCCTATTATTTATGCCGCATCCGGTATCAAAAAGAATATGAAAACTCCGTTGATTCAGGAAAGGATCACCTCGGTGCAGTTGAAAATCAACGTTAGAAGGATGTGGCCGGCTCTTCCTCCGGCTTTCTCACAGTTTCTTCACATTCTCCGACAGGAATCTCTCAATTCCACCTCCACGATGATCAGCTTCTCATTTGTGAAGACGTGCCTATCCAAGTGGTCTTCCAGCTGTCAGCGAAGCCATAGACAGGCGAATCCGACAATTTCAATTGGAAATCATTTTCTATCGTTCCAGAACGAATTCTGCTGAAAGAAAAATTGGGAATAACCGAATGATTGCCCGTTACAGAGAAATTAGTCATACCCGTTTTAGAAAGCCCCGGTATTTTTTGATTCATTTTACCAAAAGAAGTAGGAGTTATGAATCTTCTTCGGTGAATGGTACAGGGTGCGCCAAAATTACAGCGCCGCTACTTTGCGTGAGCTCTGGCGCATGCGGAACGCTTTTTGTAGCGCACATTATTATTTTTGAATTAATTATTTTGTTTTTAACTATTCCTGAAAATTTCAGCCAATTATATCATCTTTGAAGATAATGGTGGCTGCTTCTCCATTCCGATCTGCAATTGTAGAGTGTGATAAGAAAGAATTGACGGCGCAATCTTAATTGGGGGGGGGGGTCCAATGGTTTTTCGGCTCTTCCTCCGGTTTTCTCACAGTTCCTTCACATTCTCCGACAGAAATCTCTGAATTCCATCTCCACGATGATCAGCTTCTCATTTGTGAAGACGTGCCTATCCAAGTGGTCTTCGTGCTGTCAGCGAAGCCAGAGACTTGCGAATCGGACAATTTGAGCTGGGAAACATTCTCTATCGTTTCAAAACGAATTCTGCTGGAAGAAAAATAGGTTTTTCGAAGCTATTGAATTTCAGAATGACAGAGCGAATCTTTGAAAACGATTACCCAGAAGCAGTGTGTCGTTTCGAAAGCATTTCGAGAAATGTTTCGAGAAATTCTCGAAAAAAAAAATTCGATAAAAAATAATAATGAACTAGTTCAAACGACACTCCGAAATAACGCAAAGCGCGTTGTGTATCGTATTTCCATTTAGTGTGTCGTGTCGATTCAAAAATCTATCAATTTTGATTCGATTTCGCGAATAAATCGACTTGAATCGAATAATTGAATCGATTTAGTTCGATTCGATTCGATAAAATCGAATCAACAAAAATAGTGCAAATGCGCTCTACCGATCAATGCCTTCGGCAGCGGTTTGAAATCGTATTTTCCTTTGAAAAATGCAATTTACTAAAAAACAGTTTAAAAATAGGATTTTAAACCGAATTGAATCGATTCAATCGATTCAAAAATTGTCGATTTAATTCGATTCAATCGATCAATTCCAAAATCGACACGACACACTATTTCCATTCAAATCATTTTTCGCGATTTCTCGAAAAATTTCGAAAATTCTTGAAAAATTCTCGAGAAATTAACGAGAAACATTTCTCGAGAATTTATCGAAAAACGCATTTTTCGAGAAATCATTAAGAAGTGAGCTTCCAATGCTCCATGGCGACACAGCTCCGATCTTCCAGCTCCGATCTGCGTGGCTTCGCGGAGTAAAATCAGTTCCCCTTTTCCATATTTTCGTGAAATGCCACACAATGCCTCCTCCATCATTATTGTCTCTTTTCATAATTGTCGTACCTTCATCCTTCTTTTGTGTGCTGGTGGTGTCCCCCCCCCTCTGCCCGCCAGTACGGCCGCATCCAGTCATCTGCTTGTTTTCGGTCGGATGCTCCGAGCTTTTAGTTGGGCTCCAAAGAACCGCGCAAATGCGCGAGCCGAGACACCTGTCGATAACTACCTTTTTGCGAGAAACGAAAACAGACCGTGGTGCCGAACGATTTGAAGGTGAAGAACGCCAGATAATCGGCGCGGAAGACAGGAGAGATTACCCGCGATGGGTGGGATGACTAATTGGTTGGAAGGATTACCACTTTATAAGATTCTTGACAATGCGATTAGCTCTTCAATCTCGGAAAACACAAGATGCGTCGATTCGTGAGCGTCGTTGTTGGTAGCTGTAACGGAAACTCTGAAAATGGCTGAAATTCCTATTTAAGATTCCTTTTTTAGAATGTCTGTTCTGGCAGGATAGATGCCGCATAGATCGGCACATGTAATGTTGCGTAGCGACATCAAAGGATGCCTGTCATCATGGCTTCTGCTGCTAACGACCGCCTGTGTCATGGCACGTCAGACGTCAAACGTCTGGCGTAGTTCATAGATTCCGTGTTGCTATCAATGAATAAGTCTTGAAGGGCCTCACCAGGCCTAGAAAAGCTTCAAAGGACCATACCAGGCTCTTACCAGATCTAAGTAGCCTTATGTGAGCCTTACTAGGCCTGAGAAAGCCTCAACGGGCCTTACCACTCCTGCAGTACTAGGCTTCAGTAAAAAGCCTTATAGTGTCTTTACAGGCTTGAGAAAGAAAGCCTTAAACGGGCTTTGACAAAGCTTGTAAGACCTTACCGAGTCTTAATAAGCCTGAAAGTCCTAAATTGCATTGCAAGGAATAACAAACCATTAAGAGGCCTTTCCAGGCTTCTTACAAAGCCTGAGAAAGACTTAAAGGATCATTCCAGGCCTTAGCAAGCCTTAAAGAGCCTTGCAAGGCCTTAGAAAGCTTAAAAGTGGAGTTCCATGCCTGAAAACGCCCTAAAGTGCCTTACAAGGCCTACAAACCATTATAGCGCTATTCCAGGCTTCTTACAAAGCCTTACAGTGTGTTACCAAGCCTGACAAAGCCTTGCTTTGTCTTCACAAGTCTGCCTGATATAAACCGGCAACTTGCCGTATGCTGGCCAAAAGTTCTCTGAATTATTTGGGTATTCTCTTCATAAATTGTCTCCAGATCTCATTCAAAATTTTAAGATTTCTTTCCAGTCAATCCAGTGTTCCATCCGCGCGCTCTCCTCACACGGCAAAGCGACGACAAGTCGAGTTCGTCCTACTGTAGACCATTAACCAGACAGCTGGTACATGTACACCTTGAAGATAAACACCACGAACTAACTGTGTTGATTCATGAGTGTATTACAGTTCCCCCCTGAAACTGACAGCTGTGTCATTACATGACGAGACCGGTTAATTGACATCAATACATTCCACTGAGGCTAGAGTGGCGTGCCGACACGCCAGACGTTTGACGTCTGACGTGCCGTGACACAAGCGGTCGGGAGCAGCAGAAGCCGTGATGACAGGCATCCTTTGATGTCGCTGTGCTTACGCAACATTACATGTGCCGATCTATCCGGGAAATGGATAATTGACAGTATTGGATACGGTACTAGATCTGCTCGAGCAGGGGCAAGATGCCATGAAGGAAAGTTTGCTCCTTGCCGAAAGTACTCTTGGGGGGGGGGGGGGAACACCATAAAACTCTCTGTAGAATCGTCACATCACTCATTTCAGGTTCTCTGGTGGCGTTTTGGCGGCGCGGCTTTCCTCCTTTGTCTCTCATAAACTGACAAATGACTACAAAATTGGAGCGTGTTGTGGGCCTTGTCGGGTGGGGAGACGGCGGGTGGGGGGGGGGGGCGAATGGGTAATGTGGTAGAACACATGTTGCCACCGCAAAACGGTTTATAGCCTTCTCTATGAAACATTATTGCCTAATTTCGTTAATGGCAGTTTGATGAAGCCGAGGTAGATGTTAGAGTACGACCACAGATGTCATGGAATCCTGGGATTCCCAGCGACAGCTCACGGCTCCGACAGATCATGGAAATGAGCAGCACAATGACTTGATGAGCAAGGAGCTTCCAAAAGCTTTGATTAAAGAGCGTTAAGCAATGGTTTGCTCCTAGTTTGCTCATACTTTGTTACAGCTTTCGTGAGCTTTCGTGAGCTTCTTCTTGAAGAAAAGACAGCTCACGGCTCCCACAGATCATGGAAATGAGCAGCACAATGACTTGATGAGCAAGGAGCTTCCAAAAGCTTTGATTAAAGAGCGTTAAGCAATGGTTTGCTCCTAGTTTGCTCCTACTTTGTTACAGCTTTTCCGAGCTTTCGTGAGCTTCTTCTTGAAGAAAAGACAGCTCACTGCTCCGACAGATCATGGAAATGAGCAGCACAATGGCTTGATGAGCAAGGAGCTCTCAAAAGCTTTGATTAAAGAGCGTTAAGCAATGGTTTGCTCCTAGTTTGCTCCTACTTTGTTACAGTTTTCCCGAGCTTTCACAGCTTCTTCTTGAAGAAAATACATCTGAACCCGAAAAAAACGGGACGTCGAGTTAGTAAACTTCTGTATTTGCTCAGACCATGTAGTTAGTGCATATCATCTGCTGAGCACTGTGTCAGCGATAATCTGTGTCACTAATCTTTTGTTCAAACAGCCGCCAGCTGATGATACTTTGCAAGATCCCCCCCCCCGCCAGCTCCATGTCCTTGATGGCCGGCAATTCGTAAAATGAACTGAGAAGTTATGATTCGAGTCAGTCACGAAAATGAAGAAAGCGGAAGGAAGATGAGAGGAGAGCAACATGTTGCTCTCCTCTCATTGCTCTCATGGTCCAAATTAATTTTCTGTGTCTCCGCCAAATCACGTGCTATTCCTCGCCACCATCATACCACTAATAACTGCACATGAAGAAGACGAAGAAGCTGTCTTCTTCATGTCATGTCGCGTGGCACGTCAATCGAAATGGCGGTGGGGCGGCGGCCATCACCACGACCAGTGTGAATACCTCGGCCCCGGGAGTGCACCCATCTGGTGTTGGGCTCATCATCATCATCATCATCTTCATCTCATGCATTCTTTTCCCGCGTTACAGTATTATGATGCTCATCTGAAGCGTGAGAGAGAGAGAAGATGTGTCAATTGTGTTTGCGACACGGATTTCCACGAATGGCTGACGGAATAGCGTGATGGAAGGAGAGACGCAGAACAGATGCAGGTTGCAGTGCTTGAGTGAGAACAATGGGAAGAAGTAAAAGGATGGAAGACACTAATTGACTGAAGAGCCAAAATGGGCACACGAGTGCTCATTGTGTGATTGCTTGAATCTTACTGATAGGTGAAGCCGAAAGATTTCCAAAGATCCCGATGACGAATCGTGATTCCGGCATTTCAGTGTTCTATACATCTTCAATCGTTATCCGAATGACAATAGTTTTGCAGTCAAGAAATGCCGTGTTGACTATTCGGAACCCTCAAAATTCTGAACTCACAATTTGGCGTAGATGCGGCAATGTGGTGCTCAGTTTCGGCAAGGCTGCGCATATAGATGCGGCGCGGTAACGCTCAGTTTCAGCAATTCTGCGCATAGTTTTAGCGTAGATGCGACACGTTGGCGCTCAGTTTCCTCCACGTGCCTTTAAGTTTCGGCAAAGTTGCTCATAGTTTTGGCTTAGATGCGGCAAGATGGAGCTCAGTTTCGGCAAGACTGCGCACAGTTTTGGAGTAGAACGTCAGCTCTTCATGACAGTGACGATAACGAAAGTTGAACAAATTCTGCCCAAATGTGCTAATGTGAAAAGTGATTCAAACTTGAGAAACTTTTGACGTTTTCCTTTTCGTTTTATACACTTTTGGACCTTCTTTGGCCGTGCTTGGAGCAACTTTGATGCTCTTGCAGCTTGCTTGAAAATGCCAAATAATCATCTAGAGATTTCTGTAGAGAAATGAAATTTCGAGCAAAAATAAAAGCTCGACTTCCAGACTCTACACAGGACAATCTTACAAGGGAACCATGTTTAGGTATCATCTCAGAATTTTTTCTAAATTTGCTCATTTATAGTTTCGACTACGGGCTTTCTCGTGGTGTATTCGGTTTTCTGCACAAATTTCTAGAAGTCGAGAAAATTCCATCTGAAAATATGCTGTTTTTTTCCGTCATTGTCGATTTTCTTTTTTCTTTTTTTTTTCTTTGAAGTTGGAAGAATGATTTGCATTTTTCGAAAATCAAAAATATGGAAGCTTCTAGAAACGCAAAAAACAGCATATTTTCAGATGGAATTTTCTCGACTTCTAGAAATTTGTGCAGAAAACCGAATACACCACGAAAAAACCCGTATTCGAAACTATAAATGAGCAAATTTAGAAAAAATTCTGAGATGATACCTAAACATGGTTCCCTTGTTAGGGCGCTGATCTTAGGGCGACAGTATCTCTATGCAAATGAGCAACCTTCATGAGCGACAATGAGTGAAACACCATCGTTCTGAAAACCCTGCTCCACTTCACGTTCGATGCTCGTTTTCTGGAAGTCCGCCTGTGTGTACGTCTCCGCTATCGTAGTCACCGCCTCTCGTCCCTTCCCACACCACCTTATTATTAATGTATGACTCTTCTGCTCGGCGACGAAAGCCCGCATGTCTCTTCACATCCATCCTCTCTTCACTCGTTTTTCGCTTAGCCACCTCTTTCGGTTTTCTTCTTTTTCTTCTTCCATCGTATGATACGGTAGCCGGAAGAAATTGGAACGAAAAAGAATAAAAGAAAAACTCGAGACGAACACACTGAAAGGAAAAGAATGGAAGGTACTGCTAAGAATAGACTGGTGCGGTATACGGCGGAGGGGGGGGGGGTGGAATCACAAAAAGAAGAAACTAGAAGAAAAGATGCATAATACATGGATCAACACAAATGCGCGGAGCATCTACGTTCTTTTGATGCTTCTGATGCCTCCACACCGCTTCACTATGTGCATTGATATTGCGAGAAGCGAGAGCCCGAGGGCTGCTCCTATCAAACAGTGTAAATGCTCTTCAAAAATGATGTATCAAAACTAGCTCAGCTGCGATAGCAAGCGCACTGTAATTGAATGGCTTTAAGTGGGATATTGGCTGAATTTGGAAGAAAAGCTTTGAAATTGAATTGTGCAAGAGCAAGACAACGTTTCTCGAAGTCGTCGAAAACGAAGCTTGAAAAAATTCAAATAGAATGGTGGAAGAAGCGCATCGATTCCAGTTGCCTTTTCCCTCTTCTTTCCCCTTTAGACCTCCCCCCCCCCATTCGGCCGGTTTTAATATTTCATCACTCGGCTCCATTTTTAATTCGACTCCCTTTTCCTCCTGCTTGCCCCACCCCCCCCCTTTCCCGGACGCTTTTCATGGATAAAATCAAGGCTCTGAAAGTGGGCGTGTCCAATTTGTGAGCCACTTCTACCGTATACTCTGGCACCAATGAGCATTAGGGACCCGGATGGACGTTGCCTTAAGGGGTGGAGACCAAGACTGACAAGAAGGGAGTGGAGGGGGGGGGGACCCCCTCCCCTTTTCCGTACACATCAGCCTCCTCCCCGCCTGTGCCCTTCTTCCAGGGACATGCAGAACACCGCGCCGGTACCGACGACGACGACAGCCGCGACGACCGCTTCAAAAATGCAACCTGTAAGTCATTAAATCCGTTGTGATAAGCGCAGTCGTCTGGGAAAAAAGTTGGCGAGGCGGCCAGTTGACTTTCCATACATTACGGATTTATTCATTGAATTGTTGATTAGAGACTCGGCTCGTTTTTATCAAATATTCATTCTTTGTATGTGTGTCTACTTGTGCCCCTTGCAGGCCCCGCCAAGCCTTATTGAATATTAAGTTAAGTGAATTTTTAGGTAGCTCAGTCTCTCTCCCTCTTTCACTCATCGCGAGCTTCTATCTACTTATTTCTGATGCTCCATGTCATTTAGTTACACTTTTTTTGAAAAACATCCATATTATCGCACGCCTACCCAAATTCCCTTTCAAGTGATGGCAAAAGCTGCATATATCTCCATCCGACGGCTAGCGTCGTTCATTTCAGTTGACCAGAGCAGGTACAGATTTTCTATAATTCATTTCTCAGTTTCCTACAGTAATTTTCAGTGGCGAGACAAATTAAATCATAGTGGCAGTAAATGGCGGCATTTCTCTTATTATAGTTGTCGAAATTTTACTTTCTCCGCCATTTCTATCAGGCCTTTTTGCTTCCTTGAGCTCGTGAGCTAAAGGAAGCAAAAAGGCCAGTGAAACATCGATTAACACCGAATATCTGTAATCAAAATACTCATCAAAATCCAAAAAGCAGCCATTATACCACATTTTTACAACCATTCAAAGTAAAAAATCCATGTCGATTGCATTTTCAGTCGTAGCAATACTGAACTGCTTCTGAAAGCTTCATTAAAACGAAATTCAGAAATCAATAAACCATTTGAAGCTGCCTAAATTCTTTTTAGCACGGAAAAAACTCGTTTTTGTCGAGTTCAAACAATTCCCAAGCCTTTTTAAACTGACTTGAAGCCATATTTAATTATTGAATTTTGGGAGCTTTAAAAGATTTTAGGACAGCTTTTCAGTCAATTTTTTTGGTTATTTCAGAAATATTATTTAAAAAAACAACGGTAAAAGTATATTTTAAAAAGGTATTCGAAGCGTTTCAACAAAATTTTTACCGCTTTTTGAATTTTAATAGTCTTTCGTTGCGAGACCCTCACGAATCCAGGCCCTACGATGCCGCCAATTTTTTAAATAAATTCCCAAAATTATTTAGAATATTCACCCTTATTTTTGCTAATTTTGACACGAAACGAATGGAAAAAGCTGTTATTTCAAGCATTTATCTTGTTTTATGCTTCCAATTGTATCACGCGGACCGCCCGCTCTCTAAAAAATTTTAAAATTTAATAACATTATTGAAAGATTAATTTTCAAGACTTTAGAATTTCTTCCCATAAAGAAATGCTACATGAGTTCTCCTTCCTGGCCTGGCGAGGAGGAATTATGGCTTTTGTACTTTGCTTTTTTTTATTGAAATTCCGAATTGTTTAAAGTTATTCAAGCGATCCCTGTTTAATAATTTACTTGTGTCGCCATTAATTTTTCAGCGCAAATTCATAGCTAGTAAATAAATGGAGCACTAAGCCGTTCTGTCTTACTTAATTCGTGATAACCCACATTTAATGGAAAAGTTGTAGAAAGGCATTTCAGAACTTGGGTTTTAGTCATTTTACTCAGGAGACAGGTGAAAAAGAAAATGTAGTGAAGCAATTGACGCACAAGAAGTTAAACGCTTCGCTCGCCTAAATTTCGTTGATTTTTTGGCTCGCACTCACATTTTCAACTCATGAATATTCTTAATTTTCAGTTCAATAACAGCTTGTTCGGATCATTCGATGACCCCATTCTCAACGCCAGAGCTGCTCAAGTGGCTCTTGCTGATATCGATGTCAAAAATGTGCAACAGTTAACAAATCCATTGATGAGACCGCATGACATGTTCAGGTAATCACATTTCCATGCAAGTTCTACTACTTCTGGACACAGATTTTCCAGCTATAGCAATTATTTCTCTGGAATTCACGATGCTTCAGCCGCCACAAACATTTACCAGGGGCTTCCGAGCTCCTCTGAGCCGTTTGATGCGTCTGTGGTTGTTCCAACGTCTTCTGATGATCAGATGACTCCTCTTCAACAAGTGATGGCTATGCAATCTTATGGAGCTCCACCGCCATTCCAATACAATATGACGCATCCGTTTTCGACTACTTCCATCTCAAGCTCCAATAATATCACTCGTTATCCAATTGCGCCACCTACTTCTGAACTCGAGACTGACCCTAGACAACTGGAGACTTTTGCCGAGCATTTCAAACAAAGGAGAATAAAATTAGGTGTCACTCAGGTATCATTTCTGTTTTTAGACTATAAATGACTGATCAGATCAGCTATCCGCAACACCAATTAATTCTTATGCAGGCTGACGTTGGTAAGGCTCTCGCTCATCTGAAAATGCCAGGAGTTGGATCTCTTTCTCAGTCTACTATCTGTCGCTTCGAATCTCTTACTCTTTCTCATAACAATATGGTGGCGCTGAAGCCAATCCTTCATTCGTGGCTGGAAAAGGCTGAGGAAGCAATGAAGCAAAAAGACACAATTGGAGATATCAATGGTATTCTGCCGAACACCGATAAAAAAAGGAAGAGAACCAGCATTGCGGCTCCAGAGAAACGAGAACTGGAGCAGTTCTTTAAGTTAGCATCCCTTTGATTTGGACCAATCCTTTGCTTTATATTTTCAGACAACAACCAAGACCCTCTGGAGAAAGGATTGCCTCCATTGCCGACAGATTGGACTTGAAGAAAAATGTGGTACGAGTGTGGTTTTGCAATCAAAGACAAAAGCAGAAGAGGTAAAAAAAATTAGACCACCAATTCAGCGCTTCATAGTTTCGGATTTTCAGGGATTTCCGTTCACAATTTCGCGCAAGAAGTGCGGCAGCGGTAATGGGTCCTCGAGTGATGCCAGTGATCAATGGAAATAACTCAAGCAACAATCTGAAACAGGGACAAACCGCATATAATGGACTGCCCAACTTCTTTGATTAGATTTCTCCTCATTGAGATTGAGTCATTGAGCCTGCTCATTCCTTTCCTCGAACTTCTGCAAATAGTTCTATTGTTTTTTAAATCATGGGTATTTTCTATTTGAAGACCATTCAACCATTTTCTTGTGAACCCGAAAAACAGTATTCTTGCATGACACCTAGTAATTGTATTCCAGTATAGCTGGTGGTTGAGTTTCTTAGAAAAATTCTCCACTTTGATAATTTCTGATCGATGTGCTTCATTCATTTTTCAAACCCTCATTCTGCGTTTATAGTTGTTTCATGAGCTACAAAAGAGCGGCGGTTTTTGTTTCGCGTTGTGTTACCGTCCTAATCAGGGCAAGAAACTGATTTTTTTTTGGATTTCGTAAGTTTTCTACAAGTTGAGAATCATTGAACCTTCTCTTTTTGTAGTTTGTAACAACTTTGGGCGCAGTTTTATTATTTTTAAACGATTGATCTCTAACTATTCTGTTGTGTGTTCCTCATTGCATCGAATTGTAATGGCTCTTTGAATTCAGCCAATAAAACCAAATTCACAGGAAATCTCTTTTTTCCTCTCATCGTGCCTTCATTTTCAATTCTTGTTCTTCTCCTTCTTTTTCGTCTTCCTTCCAACCAACACCAGTTAACGATGTTCAAACAGAGCTACCGTAATCGTTTCGTCGGTGCTCACATACACACAACGGAGAAAGAGGCATTGCCTCCTCTTCTCCTATACACGCATCCATCCTCACACAGGTTGATGAATATTTCAGTACTTCGGCCTTCTGCCATCTCTCTAAGCTCTCTGTTTTCTGTGCGCTTTCTCGCTAGGAAGGGAAGGAAGGAAGACAGGATGGTGCAAAATACATAGGATATTTGAAGCTTCAAGGCTCACGGGACTATTTGAAAATCTTTTTCTGGGAAGAAATGAACCATCAGAAGCACTAGAAGAGGCTCAGCAACCCCTTGTTCAATTCGAAGATTACATGTCTTTTCGTCAGACAAGCAGACTACGCAAGGAATGTAAATTTTATATTTAAATTAATAATTGAAGAAGAAATGAATAGAAAACACTGGCATTTACGGATTTACACAATTGGATCGTTGAGATTTTCATTAATGGGAAAATGATAATTATTTTTCATTTTCAAGGTGTTTCCTGACTGATTTCCTGATAGGACGTAGAGATAATTTATTTATAATTCAGTTTATATTGATACACGGCCTGAAAAAATGTAATTTGTGCTTCAAAAAGTTTTTTTTGGGTTTCTGCCGTGTAGTGGTTGACTACGTCAGCTGAGTGTCGACGCGGTAAACCTTACTTGATACGGAGCCGTTCATATCGCCAACGCGTTGTCACTCAGTCGCGTGGGAAACGGAATTTCAAGAATTTTGGGAATGCGTTTCCGAAAAAATTTAAATGGCAAAGGTTGCGGTATATTATTAATGTGCACGGCTAACTTGTGTAGTGCGTCTTGATAGGATTTTTATCGTATTTATTATCTATCCGCAAGTACGTGATTTTTCGTTTGACGGCGGTGTTTGGGTCTCGTTAGGGGATAGCGCGTTTTAACGCGCCAGTTTAAAAATTGTAAGAAAGCGCACACACTGCGTTTGTGATTTCTTTTCGAAAATTGAAGCGAATTTAAAAATTAATTTAAAAAAACATGATTTTCGAAGCAAAATATAGAAAAAATTCCAATTCCAATCCAATCCATTTCTTACAATTTTTAAATTGGTGCGTTAAAACGCGCTATCCCCTAACGAGACCCAAACACCGCCTTCAAACGAAAAATCACGTACTCGCGGATAGATAATATCTATTTCATATTTATTTTTATTCACTCTGATTTTCAAAAAAGGGGACAGAGAAAATTTGGAGAATTTTGGCTTATCTATCTTGTATCAGTAAAATTTATTTAATTATTTCAATTTTTAAATATTTTTTAGTGTCCGAAATTCAGTTATACAGAAAAGCAATAAAGCGTTATGAAAATCATCAAGAAATCACGAAAAAAAAAGTTTAAAATTCAACAAATAAGTAATTGAATCTCAAAAGAAAATATACGAAATCTCGAAATCATTTACCGTACAAATTAAAGGCGCATACCATCATTTAAAAATCAAAGGTGCATCAAATAGATTTCTCCTGGAAATAAGCATTTTTTTAACAAAAGCAACAGTTTCCCAATAAATTTAAAAATGACTGAATTCTCCTAAAATGTTTTACTAAAATCGGGAACACGGTGCCTCCCAACGCTTGTGGAAAACCTTGTCTCCCACGAGCACAGGTTAAATTCATAATATCGATATTCTGCATTTAGCCATTTCTGTATACTTGTTCGTCTGAAATTCAATTTTTCTCTCTCTGAAATCTTTAGGCGATCTACGTTTCCGTGAATCATATGGGAATTGTCTGAAAAATTGATGATTACAGCGAAGATGAAGAAACGTGTTAAGATATGTGGGATTTTCGGAAATACGCATGTTTTCGAAGACAGCAAAATGTATGGTTCTTATGTGCGCTATCAGAGAGCGAAATCAATATTTATCCAGGGATTTCGCTTTTTATCGTTATGTAGAAAGAAATTAGGCGGCAGCACAAGCCATTGTTTTTCAAAAAAAAAATAATGGTTACATAGATCAGTGTCTTAGCAAACAAAAAAAAAAGGAAAATCGATTTCGCTCTTTCTTTTATTTCAAATAAAGAATCCAGATTATTAAACTGATCTCTAAGGATTACAAAGCAACCGCAAAATAACAAATTCTCAGTGAAAAGGAACAACAAACAAAAGAGTATTTTGGAAAGCAGCGACCAAGCGGAAAAGAGACAATGTCAACGAGAATTAATTGATTCAAACTGTCTGTTTGCACTTTCTCATTCCGTTTTTCAATAAAAGTGCAAAGTTGTGTTAAAAACCATATTGGTTGAACAATGCAGTGAAAACTAAAATACTATTGGGAGCTGCGCCATTCCTTTTTTTCCCTGAATCTTATGAAAAGCGGATATGGGTTTATTAATTCTGAAATTTTGGACAAAGGGTCTCCTAAACGAAATGCAGGATAAGAAAATGAAGTTTCGTTATTCATTTTTGATCTTGAAATGCGCGCGTCGCCTTAGCTTTTGACCTTTTTTCCGATCCTTACCTGTCATCAGGGAAAATTCTTCTTTTTCGGCGATTCCCCTTGTTTTCTCAGACCATGCATTATTGCATTGTTTCGGCGTATGCCGGTG
This sequence comes from Caenorhabditis inopinata, assembly GCA_003052745.1. Lineage (NCBI taxonomy): Eukaryota > Metazoa > Nematoda > Chromadorea > Rhabditida > Rhabditidae > Caenorhabditis > Caenorhabditis inopinata. The sequence continues at coordinate 13,262,113 of AP018153.1, read as the reverse complement.
GCGACTGGCTTGTTAACCCGCCTAATCTGACGAGGAGCATCATCAGAAATGCGGCTCGTCGCAAACAGAAAGTGACCAAACAGGCGGCTCCTCCTCTCCGTTCTCGAAGAAGCTCTTTGTCGAGCATTGTTTTGGATTCGACGGCCCCATTTTTCGACTGCTCTCCAATTTCGCTTCACCTGTGATTCCTCCTTTTTCGTTTCGTCCTGGGCAGGATGATCACGGCGATACCGTTTTTGTTTCTAGTATTTTCCCAAGTCGATTCTTTGGATTTTCGATCAAATAATTATCGCCAAATTATCAACAATGCACTGCCGACCATTGATCCTCAGATGTTGAGTCAAGCTCAAGCAGCAATTAATCCGTATACTGACATTTTTGTGAATCCACCAAAAAATTTGGGGGTTTTTCCAATGTCCAACGTGGCACCTAACTCCGGTCTTACATCCACTGGAGCTTTTTGGCAGCAACCACAAACTACAGTACCGCAAACTACTATGAATCCTTCTGTCACCAGAAACCCTTCTAGTCCTTTATCCTTTCAAAGCTTTCAAAATCCTAGTACATTTTCATCAAGTACTACCTCAACAACATCGAAAACTACATCCACCACTACAACAAAACCTCCAACATATTTCACTACAAGATCGACGACGAAAAAAAGTGAAACGTTATGGACGACATCAAAGTCGCCGATGAAGCTATCGAAGAATCCTAAACCATCAAACGTCAATCACAAGTTAGTTGATTTTATTTTTTAAATTCTTTCTATTGTAAAACACCTATTACATTTGCTTATGGGGTTATTCATGAAAAGCACGAAAACCATTTTAATGCTAAAAAATGCATTTTTTTGCATTAAAATGCAATCGTGAATAACATTAAAGTGGTATTTTTTGCATTAAAATGCAATTGGGCTTTTCATGAATAACCCCATTAATTGAAGTGCATTTTCGCATAATAATTCCGAAATATGATATGAGAAGGCCTGTAAGCCAAGCCGACCACGGGCCCTCGCGTTACTCTTTTTCAAAATGTTATCCTTCGATGTATCGATTAGGTAGCCGGGCCTACGAATTTGTCTTAGAATCTGCACTCCCGACTACATAACGGTGATCGGAGACCAATTGATTTACAATTACACTTTTATTATTAAAAAAAAGGGACGATACCTACAATTACAAATCGCATTATTTGTTGAGAAGCAGTAATTCTCACTTTGAAAAATGTTACTCACTGGAGCGCACATGAACGATTCGGCCTGGAAGTGTGGAGATTCGACTTTTTCTGGCTGTAATTAATCATGAAGAAATAATTATTTCGAAAATTTTGGCGGCAATCTTTCAAAAAACTTTAATCTTTTTTTCTATTCTGAAATATACCTTTATTAACGGCTGTTTGACAATACATAGAAAGGAACATTGCATTTAGGAAAAGCCCTTTTTTCTTCGTCTATTCTCCAAGAATGCTGCTATTTTATTGGCCATTGTCGTAGCTGGATGCTCCAAAGCTAATTGTTTCCTTATACAGATCCTCCAAATCATCGGCAACTTCCTTTAACTCTGCTCAGCTGTCAGTATTATCTCATCGTCTTATCAACGATGTGTTGATAATTCCATCTTCGCGACGATTGTATATTTTAGCAATTCTGCCCATTCACCAGTCTTCTGGACAACAGGTAACGCGAATTTCCAAGACCACTTTGAGCTAATCGGTGCTCTTCAGAACTTTGAGTGCGGAGAAATCGATGTGAACGCAATCGTCAGAATGGCAGCATTTCTAGAAGCGCTGAAAACGGTGTGCCACTATTATTTCAAGTTTAGGTTAGCATATTCCATTATTTTTTAGATAAATGAATCAAATCTTTTGAAAGAAATTGGCGCCGACATTGGAGCAATTATAGTAGACTCGTGCTCAACTGATCTCCGCTCGGTTGCTGATCTCTACGAGCTCTTGTCTGGAACGAACATTCAAAAAAGTGACCTCATTGCAATTATTCGAGATGATTCCACTTATCTTCCAAACACGGAGCAGATCATGAGACAGCTCAATTTGCCTGTAATCAACACGTTTATCACTTCAAATTCTGCCGTGAGTTTTTGAGGATTGAATTAATTATCGCAGCTGCTTTGACCGCAGAACACTGGTATTTTAAACGGTTTTTAAAGGTTCAAACAACGGGCACCTTGCCATCAATGTCTCTCCCGCTCAAATCAATTTTATTTGCACTTCGACACTATCAAAGCACTTGTATGAATCTTATTTTTGACGAGAAATACGCAAAGTAGGTTTAGCGTGCCTTCAATTCCCTTCAATTTCACATCAAAATTGTTCAGATCAGTAACAGAATTTCAAAAAGTGGCATTATCCGAAGGGATGTGTGTTGAAGTAGCGATTCATGTGAAAAATGCAAGTAGTTCCGTCGCTGAAATGGTCGTTAGAAGGTGCGTCATTGCATATATAGCTGTAATTTTCATATTTTAAGACTTCTACTTTCGGAAGGGCGCATTGTTGTATCTTTGTTATCAGAAGACACGTGGATTCAAATGACAAAAGCTTTACGTTCAGAAATGGTAAGCCAATCTGAAATATAAGTTGTAACAAACGAAATCATCGAGTGATTTGAGGTGATCGCTGGGCGTTTCGTGTTCATATCAATGCAGGATCAACGATGGAGCACATCTCGAAAATTCGTGGAGAGTTGGCCTACATTTGAGCAACATTTGATTTCTGTAATTGATGGGATACTGTGTTGATTTTAGAATTAAGGGAATTTTCAGATTACTCCTAAAAATCCTATGAATCACAATGAAGAAATTAAAAAGTTGACGGAGAACATACCAAAACTCTCCTTACCAAACCTCTGGTTGAAGCAATTCTGGTCCTCTGCCTTCAAGTGTCACGTGGACAACGAAGAAATGAGTGGCTCAAATAGTTTTTCCAGGTAACGAAGTGTCCATTTGAATTCTTTCGAAACGTGTCAACATTTCAGAGAGTGCGCCACTACACAATCATTGAATATTTCGCAAGTGGCTCCAGATGTTGACGTGTCTTCTATTTCATTGGCAGGTGAGAGTTGATGGCAAGGGTCATGAGAAAGGAAAAATGAAAAACTGGTTTCTTCAGCTCATTCGATTGGAATCGCCTTCCGATCGTTTGTCGATCGAGTCTGTCAAGGAGCACTCGTTATTTCTTTGTCAGACTGCGTCAATGACCCATTTCATGGATTTCATCAATCAATTCTTGATCTAGATTTTGTTCATCATCTCAGCGATACTCGTATGTCTTTATTTATTGAAAAGAACAATACCTTAAGTCGTTTTTATGAATTAGACCAAATCCGTTCAATAGCGAAAATTCCAAAGAAAAAATGGGGCTGAATCGACCCTTTGGTATGCAAAGATCGTGTAGGGGGGAAGAAAATGTTCATTTTAAACTTTGAAGGATGAATTATTACGAGGAAGAAGATAATTAAGTAAGTAGAAAAATAAAACGTGCGTTGATAGAAAAGGGCGAAATTCACAAAAATCCCATCGAGGCGTTCTCTAGAGCGCGTTTGCATAGAGAAATAGTATATTTTTAATCTGGGAAGGAGACTGGGATTGATTAGAAATACGGAATAGAACTGAAAGCTTTACGAATAGAAAGAAAAAAAACATAATAATCTGAGATAATGGATAAGTGTGAATAAGAAGATCGTGGGAAGCTCGGGGAGCACATAGGCCAATAACACTGATAAAAAAAATAAATTTCCTTCAAAATTACTACAAAAAATAATCAGTTGATGAGCAACAACTTTTCCTTTTGTTGGCAATCGGCAAGTTCTTTTTCTTACAACAATCTATGAGACATTATCTGAAAATGCACTAGGGAGCCTATTTTATAACGGAAAAAGATACGAGAGAATTTGGAAGTTTCTATAGTACCCTTCCATCCAGCCCGACGACAACTCTACTTATTTTCAGCGGTCTCATTCAACTACAGCACCGGATTTCGCGACATTCCCCTTCAAATCAATCGAGTCCAGTTTGTGGAAGACCGGCTGCAATTCTCCGAACTTGGAATCTTCGACCCGACTCACAACGTTTACAAGGACAGTAGTGATATAGCTACTCCATCTGCTCGAGGCAGCTATCTGCTAATGTCTTCGAACTGCCCGAAATCAGCATGCGCAACGGAATTGGCTAAAAGTGCAGTTAAACAGAAGTTGCCTTCTATCGTGAAAGCCCTCACCGATGTCGAGATTATGATCTTCACAATTTTCTCCGTGCTTTCCGCACTCACATGCCTAATGTGCATGTATCTAAAAGTGATCTCTGTCAGTGAATACCGAAATTTAACAGCCATCACTTTTCTGGGACTCGCCTTTTTATCTCTCAGTGCTCCAGCATTCATTATCCCGCCAAACAGCATTTCGTGCTCTTTGCGAAAACTGTTATTCCCGATTGCTATCAGTATTACGATTGCACCAGTGTTTGTCAAGACGTTCTTAATCTGGAAGTCTGTGGATTATTCAAGCAGCTCGGTGCTGATTTCTTGCTGCATTATTCTCATACAAGCAGGTAAATGTCTGGGGTGTCTTTTTAAGAGTTGACCGGGTGTTGAGAGTTGTTGGAGACTCCCGAAATTGGAATCCCGGCAACGATTCGCGCGGTGTCCCGAGAATTTTCTAGAAATTGGTGCCGCATACTGTTTTCTTTGGCAAAATATTGAAGGATTTACATAGAATTTGTTGGGAGTGCTGTCGGGTAGATGCAGAATTGCTCGACAGTACGCGCCTCGCTGCCTTTGTGCTATTTCACCTTGCATCTGGGGCATCTGGAATAACATAAATTGCATAGCTTATATTTGATGGACTACGTAAATCAATCTGGCAAACGAATGCATAGATCTTCGCCAAAATTTAGACTCATACCCAGACTGAAAGTTGCCTTAGCCTAAGCCTGTGCCGCGGGTCTAAGTAACACAAATTGAGTAGTCTGGAGCTTCGCCAGTTTACCGAAGAAAGAAAGATACGAGCTTTGCGAGATATTATATTAGATCACCTTTTATTTTTGAGGACGATAGTGATATTGAAAATCTGCTCGATGAGCCAAGATCCGTCCAAATCGTTGTGTAGACATCCCCCCTCATTGATTCGTGTTCCTATGTAGCACAACACTATACCAATGCTTCTGCCTAATTTTCTGTACATCGCGATTCCAACTACTCTTTATATATCTGTGACAATTGCAATTCCGCCTGAATTCTGTCATATAAAACGTGAAGCTAAAATAAGCTTAAAAAAAAAAATAATCTTAACTTCAACTATCTTCAGTAATCTCCGCGGAATGGCTTCTTCTTGCTTCCGACTCAGCTACCGCCTTCGTCTCCACAATTCATGGAACAATGTGGAGATGCTCTCCCGGCGATTCCGCCGAACAGATGACCCTTCTATCCTGCAGTCTTATTGCTCTGCTCTCGCTCCTATCGTTCATCTTCTCGCTGGCCTCATTGAAACATTCGCAGAGTGTTCAGCACCTCATGATCTCCGTAAATTGCTAAACGCTTTTTTTGGCGTAAGGTAAAATGCATTTTCAGATTCTCGCGATTCTGGTTGAAACCGCCCTCTATGTGTCTCTTCCGCTTATTCCTTATAAGACTCGAGACACTGTCATGGCAACCGGTAAGCTTTTGCTTAACCGGAAAGCGAATTTGAAAGATTTTATTGCAGCAGTCTTGACATTTGCGTTTGTCTCTTTACTGCTGAGTCATACTGGGAAATCATCTGCAAAAGAAGAATTAGAATGCAACGGCACATTACAGGTGATGAATGAATCAAGAAAATGAAAATGCAAACCATTTTAGAAGTCCAATGAAACCTGGTTACAGCGTGTTGCTCAGAGTCCCCAAGATCAGATGACACTGGTGAAGAACTACCACACGGCGTCTACTCATCCGCAGTCCACGATGCAATACGATAAAAAATCCGAAGCGTCGTTGAGAAGGAATACCTCATTGTATGGAACGGAAGCTTACGGTAAGGCATCTTGTTCGCTAGACAGCGTATACGGCCAATAGGAGCTGGAAACGATGATGCCGCACTGATTTTTACAAACTTTTCAATTTTTCGCTGCAATTTTCGATGGAAACGTCCTAAAAATACCTTTTATTGGTTAAAAAGAAGGACTTTAAACATTTAAGTTAAATGATTTAACGAAACTGATCGAGTTTTGAGTTACGATGGCATACAGTTCTCTGCGGCATCGGTGTTTGCGTATTGTGGGCGGAGCGAGACATGCGCGGTTCCTAATTTCCAGCGCCGCTAGTCTGAAAATAAACGTTCTGCCGAAGCAAAATTTCATTAGGAATTCCATAAAATTATCGTCTGAACATTTTCATCATTTTGCGCTCTCCTGTTCTCTATTTTGTTCATTTTTTTCCGTTCATTGCAGGCCACAATGGATGAGCCGGCAATTTTTCCAATTTAAAAAACGCTTAATTGTATTTTTTAAAGCTTAAAATTCTGTTAAATTTCTAAGTAAGAACGGCGTATATTTGAAGGGTACTCCTTACAGAAAAACATTTCTATGACTTCTTCAAATTCGCTTCTCAACAAAATTTTCAAATATTTCAGAAACATCCTGGAAATTAAAAAAAAACTCTTTTTGGTGTTTTCTACTGGTGGTTTACTATTTGAGGGGCACCTCACACAGAGATCTAACCTCATGAATTATTTTTCAGAACTGCCGGCAACCTGAGGAAAGAAGTCCACGATCCTGAACGTGACGCACGTCAGCAACCAACCCAATTTTAAAGAAACATTCCGTTATTTATTGTACACACAAAGAAAAACTTCATGGCAATAAAGAAATTATGTAGAAAAACGCAATGCTTTCAGAGGAACGAGTACGCCAATCCAACAAGGGCGGACATACCGGTGACGGAGATGATTCCATAGCGCAGAGCTTTATGCTTCCAGTCCGTTTGTCGTTTTATCTGAAATTTGTCTAGTGTTAGTTGGCTTTCGGGCTTAGCCGTTTTACTTTCACTGCACACTTCACGTACACATCCGATGCTTCTTCCAGCTTTTCTGTAATTCTTAATTCTCTGGATTACCGATGATTGAAATAAAACCAACGGGCTCTGTCGACCAGATCGTCAAGTTTGCCCTGCCTCTCCATCATCTTTTGCACGTTTTCCTTCATGATTGATTGCACCTGATTTCAAAATAATTCCTAGTTTCAGAAGATTCGGTTCTAGAAGCCAACCGTGTTCAATTCACGCCTCGTTCTCATAATCTTCTCATTGTCCCACCCGATTCTGCTCACTGGTGGCGGTGGATCCATGCGGTTATTATCGTCCGTTTTTTCAGTAAATAATGTGGCCATGTGTGTTCAGCTCTCAACGTCTCTGTTGTGTTGGCATTTACTTGTTTTTCGAGACAGGTCACGCTGGAAAATACGGCGAATTCGCCTAGGCCACGTGAATTTCTTAATAATGAAGAGGTGCAGTAATGCTGTGATGAGCAAAAAGGGTTTTCACTAGCTGCGAGTCAATCTCAAAGACTTATGGGCAACTTGCCGCTTCGTGCAGCAATTTGCCGGTTTTGAAACCGGTTTGATGTTCTCAGGGAAGAGAAGCTTGTCAATTGACAGCTTTTTTTTTGGGCAGCTTGACGTATTATGTAGTGATTTCCCTACCACTGTGGTGCATCAATTGATGTTTCTGACAATTTGCCGGCAGGCTGCCGTATGCTTCCAAAAAAAAATAACTTCTTTGGCAACTTGCCGGTTTCCCCATCGAAGAAGCAGCGAAAGACAATAAGTCTTTTTTCGGGCATCTTGCCGTGTCATGTAGTGATTTACCTACCACTGTGGTGCATCAATTGATTTTCCTGGCAAATTGTCGGCAAGCTGCCGTATTCTTCCCAAAAAAATAACTTTTTTGGCAACTTGCCGGTTTCCCCATCGAAGAAGCAACGAAGGGCAGGAATCCTTTTTTCGGGCAGCTTGCCGTGTCATGTAGTGATTTACCACTGTGGAGCATTTATTTGTGGGTTTTCTGACAATTTGCCGGCAAGCTGCCGTATGCTTTCCAAAAATATCTTTTTTTGGCAACTTGCCGGGTTTCCAAATGGAAAAAGCAGTAAAAGGCAAGAAGCCTTTTTTCGGGCAGCTTGCCGTATTATGTAGTAACTTACATGCCACTGTGATGCATCAATTGATGTTTCTGGCAAATTGTCGGCAAGCTGCCGTATGCTTCCCAAAAAAAAAACTTTTTTTGGCAACTTGCAGGCTTCCACATCGAAGAAGCAGCGAAAGGCAAGAAGCGTTTTTTCGGGCAGCTTGCCGTGTCATGTAGTGATTTACCACTGTGTGGTGCATTTATTTGTGGTTTTTCTGACAATTTGCCGGCAAGCTGCCGTATGCTTCCCAAAAAAAAACTTTTTTTGGCAACTTGCCGGTTCCCTCATCGAAAGAACAGCTGTTGCTGCAAGCTGCCGTATGCTACCTAAAAAAAAATGTTTTTTGCCAACTTACCGATTGGCAGCGACAAGCAAGGAACTCTTCTTTGGGGCAGCTTGCCGTTTGATGTAGTTATTTCAGAGGAAAGAATTTTCTCATGTTTTAACATCCGGCAAGTTGCCCAAAATAAAGAGCATTTAAGAAAAACTTTAAAGGAACAGTGTGCACACTTAAAATCTTAAAATCTTTTATTAGAAGGGCAGCGGCGGTGTGAGGCTCATTGATTAGGCTCGCAGAAGATTTTGTGCCAGAAAACCGCACCCGTGTACCATATTCTCGGCATAATACAACCATTGTTACGTGCCGATTTGTTTGTTTCATTGGTTGCTGTGCAGTGAGTGTGGCGGGAACTGCGCTCTTTAGTGCATTTTGGAGTGGCTCCGCGAGAGAGAGAGCAATGTAAAATGGAGAATGTGGGATTCGGACTGTCGCATCTCTCCTTATCTTTTTTCTTCATTTCGCCCGCACGGGCACCCTCTCTCCCCACCCCCTCACTCCCCCCCCCTTCTAGAGTACTCATTTAGTTCTTCAAACACTGCCGTACGTTTTTTTTACTTGATATCTCATCTTTTATATTTGGTATCTCGCTTGAAACTTTGATAAATAAGCGGAAACGCGGCGTGGCGCGAAGAGCCCCCCCCCCCCGAAGAGAATGAGCTCTCGGGCTTACTTTATTCAATGGGAAGCAGTGTGTCGTTTCGAAAGCATTTAGAGAAATTTTTCCGAAAAATTCTCGAAAAATTTCCGAAAAATCAACGAGAAAAATTTCTCGAGAATTTCTCGAAAAATTTCGAAAATTCTCGAAAAAAAAAAACATTTCGATAAAAAATAATAATAAAGTAGTTCGAACGACACTCCGAAATAACGCAAAGCGCGTTGTTTATCGGATTTCCATTCAAATCATTTTTCGCGATTTCTTGAGAAATTTTTCGAGAAATTGTCGAAATTTTTCCGAAAAATCAACGAGAAAAATTTTTCGAGAATTTTTCGGAAATTTTTCGAAAAACGCATTTTTCGAGAAATCATTTTTCGAAACGACACACTGGTAGTACACGAAAACGACGGTAGACTTTGGGCAGGCAGCTACCGGGTGCGGCAAAAGTATTGCAATCCAACTTTGACGCAGGCTGGCGCATGTTGACGCACTTTTTGTTCTGCGCTATTTTTTTTAAAATATTTTTCCCTTATTTTTCCATTTTTGTCGATTTGCAAAGTTTCATGTTTCTATCTCAGTTTTTACAGTAATCACGGGTCTTTCTATGCACCAGAGTAGGGCGGAAAACGGAATGTAAAAAACGGCGGAATCCGGAATGCGGAAAACGGAATTTTAACCATTAATGAGGGAATATTTATGATGTAAATGCGCTCTGTTCGCAAAAATTTTTGCGGGAGTTCAAAAAAGTATACTTTTCACAACAATTGAGAATAAAGAATTCAAACGGAATACCAACGCCATATCGCGGAATCTGGAATCCGGAAAGCGGAAAAAAAAACGGCGGAATCCGGAATTCCGCCCTTCTCTGCTATACACCGATCTTCAGTTATCGCTGGGCAAGGCAAGACAACTGATGAGATCTGTTCAGCACTTGGAATTGACAAAGTTACAGTCTGAAGGGCCTTCAAACGTAAATGGGTTGACTCGGGGATAATACTGATCGACCTAGAAGCGGCCGCCCGTGAACTTCCATTGCTCCAAAGCGAGTCAAAGCGATTCGGGAAAGGATCAGATGCCATTCATGCGCAAGATGGCTGAAAAAGGCGGAACGACAAGTGAGCGAACTGTGAGAAGAGTTGTCAAGAATCATTTGGAGGTGACGTCATATCGAATCAGAAAAATCGCTATTCTTTCGGATCGAAATAATCTTGTCCGACTGCTAAAATGGGAGGAGATTCTTGCCGGCACGCTACAAGGCAAGACAGCAGAGTAGGGCGGAATTGGATTTTGGGAACTCGGAATCCGGAAAAAACATTTTTTCATGGACTCTGGAATCCGGAATACGGAATGTAAAAAACGGCGGAATCTGGAATTCCGCCCTTCTCTGCAAGACAGTGTTCACCGATGAGAATCTAATTATCTTGGAAGTGGTATTCCATTCGCAAAATCATCGTCTAATTGCTCGAGATTCTCGGAAAGCCAACAGCAAACGTCGGCTCATTCACCATGCTGCCCATCCAGAGCACATCGTGGTTTTTGGAGGAATCAAGACACCTTTGGTTTCTGTGGAACCAGGAATACTAACTACAGGGTGGGGCATAATTATAGCTCCGCTAATTTGCGTAAGCTCTGGCGCATGCAGAATGCTTTTTGCAGCGCACAGTATTATTGTTTAAGATTATTTATTTTGTTTTTAACTATTCCTGAAAATTTCAGCCAATTATATGTTCGCTTCAAGGAGCTGGGAACGTTGAACGACAAACGTAGAAGTGGTCGTCCGGTGTCTGTGACAACTCCAGATGCGGTCAAGGTCATCAGAGAGGGAGAATCAGAAGAAATTTGGGAAGAAGCATGAGAAAAATGTCAACAAATCATCCATTATCGAAATTTGGAAGCCCTGAAGACCGCCTTGACAGCTGCATGGGACACCACATACCTCCGTGCCGTCATCGACTCCTACCCGAAGAGACTTCGAGCAGTCATTAAAGCGAAAGGAGGAAGATTCGAAAACTGTGAATGCTATCTTTTTTGTTATGTTTTACTAAATATTTTGGTCAATTTTCAGAAAAAAATCTTTCGATTTGATGTTTTTAAACCGTCTGGAATGCGGCGCTATATTTATGGCGCACTCTGTACTTATTGCTAAGGTTCCACGAAAGACGAACACAAAAAGTCGTCAAAAGTGGAACTTCCAGCAGAACCGAGCAGCGGCTCACACGGCTAAACGAGCTCAGCAGTGAGGCGAAGCGCATTTTTCGATCTTCTTCTCCGGGAAAGCACTGATCTCAATCCAATCGATCATTCTGTGTGGGTAACACTTCAAGCGAATGTTCAAGCTCTTCGTCTTAAAATAAATTTGGAGGATTTCAAATAGAATTTACTCGCGGAATGAGGCAAACTACCTTCATAAATCGAGAAAAGAGATATAATAAGGAAAGAGGCGCGAGAATCAAAAAATTATTATTTAATTTTGTTATTTGTGATTCTGATTAACTCTTGTGAAAATTTCAAGCTGATTCGACTTTTTTTTTTATAGTTTTTTTTTTTTTTATTTTGCGCACTTTACTCTACTTTTTTTCTGATATGCGAGATGCACATTGCAGCTACTTTGAATACTTTGGCACTTTTAGGCAATAAATGGCGGAGATGGCAGATATTCAGATACTGTGCATACTTTGGAATTCCTAGGCAACAAATGGCAAATGCAATATGCAGATACTGTGCAATACTTTGGGCAACTTTCTGGGGAAATAAATGGGCAGAGATGGGCAAACATTGGGCAGCTACTTTGGAATACTTTGGGCAACTTCTTAGGGCAATAAATGGGCGGAGATGGGCAGATATTGGGCAGATACTGTGCAATACTTTGGGCAACTTTCTGGGGAAATAAATGGGCAGAGATGGGCAAACATTGGGCAGCTACTTAGGGCAATAAATGGGCGGAGATGGGCAGATATTGGGCAGCCCACCAGTTTTATGTCTCTCGCTTTTTGTATTTTCATTATGCATTCATCAAACTTCAAATCGGCACTGGTACCGGTGCCGTTGCAGTTCTCGTTCTCTGAGTTACTACGTGTTTAATGTGTACAGTAACGACAAACGCAAATTTCACAAATTTCAAGTTTTCAGTACAAATTTCGGTGATCTGGATCTGAAAAGAGAGCTTTCTACAGGGAATTCACTCAGAGATTTTTGAAATAATCGACAGATTTTTGGAGTTGCGACAAGTACCCAAAAAAAGCTGTTTTTTTCGCTGAAAATTCGAAATTCTGAAATCTCATCTGCAATTAATATCAGATTTAAGCATAAAAGATGTTTGAAAAAACGAAATAAATCAATCGACGAATCGAAACAATGAGAATGGTGTGTAACAAACGAGAAACAGCCTCGGCAATCCCGCCAGAGATGTTCCTGAGAGAAGAACCGTCGCGGTTTCTCTGCGGAGCTGTCTACCGGGTATAGCACTAATTCTGAAGATGCTACTGGAGCATTTTTCACTGAAAATCTGCATCTTTCCGAAATCGCGAACAACTTCAAACATCGTTTCCGATAGATAGCTCACAATTCCAGCTATTTCCATATTTCGATGGCCTAAAAGCCCGTTTTGAGCTATATTTTCCTGGTCGATATCCGACATTTTCATAAAAGCTAAAAAGCTTCATAAATTCTTCATAAAAAAACTTCTGGAAATCGCTATACATATTTCCATCTGAAAATCCGGAGTTCCGCGCCCTTTCCTCGCCCCCTTCCTTCCCATTCTTTCCTATATGCATTCCACGCTGTAGGAAAAACAAGAATGCGGATTGGCCGATTCGAGCGTTTTTCATTCCGTTTTCCGGATTCCGGATTCCGTGAAAAAAGATTTTTTCCGTATTCCGGATTCCGGATTCCGTGAAAGAATATTTTTTCCGTATTCCGGATTCCGGATTCCGTGAAAAAATTTTTTTTCCGTATTCCGGATTCCGGATTCCGCGATATGGCTTTTTTATTCCGTTTTAATTTTTTATTCTCAATTGTTGTGAAATGTATACTTTTTTGAACCCCGCAAAAATTTTTGCGAACAGAGCGCACTTACATCATTTTTTATTATAAATATTCCCTTATTAATGATTAAAATTCCGGATTCCGGATTCCGCATTCCGGATTCCGCCGTTTTTTCATTCCGTTTTCCGGATTCCGGATTCCGTGAAAAAATATTTTTTCCGTATTCCGAATTCCGGATTCCGTGAAAGAATATTTTTTTCCGTGTTCCGGATTCCGGATTCCGTGAAAAAATATTTTTTCCGTATTCAGGATTCCGGATACCGAGTTTCCAAAATCCGACTGGTGCACAGGTGATTTGCGGTTAGTCTATTATATCTCCGAGTACAAAAACCACCTATAAAACATATATCGGCGAGAAGAGTGTACATGTAATATATATATATATATATATATCGCGAGCACTTGCGATAAGTCTATAATAAGTCTAAATTCTGCATATCGGCGAGAAGATGATGCCAATATGATTTCGAACTTTTTACCCACTATGATGTTTTTTCTCTTTTTTTTTCAACTTTTCAATAATTTTTTTTACTTTTTTTGTGTCATTATAACTAAATTTTAGCAGAAGTCAAACACGGCACCCTCGATTGGAAATCGAGGTAGAGCGCGATGGCGCCGGCGCACTTCTTGTGCAAAAAACGATTATTTATCGTTTGTATTTTGATTTTAAATTCCCGCGCAGAAAACAGTAACATTTCTTTAAGAAAAAACGATAACAATCGTAGCGAGCCACAGCTGCTCAATAAATTGTTTAAATTCTATGAAAATATGAAAGTTTTGTTGTACATATGTCATATTAATTAATCATTTTTGATTTTCAGTAAAGATCGTTAAGATAATCACTCACATTCATTCAAAAACTCCAATGAACCGAGCTGGTTGAAAAATTCAAAGAAGGATTACTGTTTTGACATGCGGTGTTTGCGGACTCGAGATTAAGCGCGCTTTCTCTACTTTCTTATTCCCAAAAAGTTCGTTTTCTGAGTTATTTCTTCGTCGTTTTTTTAATCTGCTGAACAAATTTTAATTTTTTTCAGGTAAAACGGCTTCATCTGAAACACGTCGTCGGATTTTGCAACTCTCCATTAAATTTTATCGATCAGCAAATTAAATTCGTTTAGCGCAACGCTAAATGGGATATTCCAAAGGTACTTCGTATTCCAAATTAAAGCAAAAGCAAAATTTGAGAAAATTTTTGAGTAAAGAAAATTTTTAAAAAATGGCTAAAGAATTTGATAGACTGCTGATTCTTCCAAGTGGAAATTGTTTTAAGATGTCTCAAATTCTGAAACCGACAATTGTTCGCTCATGGACTTCGTCTCAATTCGAATCATACGTCCGTGCCTTGGCACGAAATGTCTTCGATAAGGTTAGAAACGATTTACTGTAGATATTCATATTGAACCTTTCAAAAAAAATTTAGAAAAAAAACATTTTCAAAAATTTAGTTGATCGAACTACAAATGTTCAGGGAAGAGAAATGAATACGAAATGGGTGATAATGGACATACTCTTTCGTGCTCATTTTGAGAAAAATATTATAGCAAAAAGACGCACGAGGCCGCAGTAGTAAACATAAATAAAATATTTATCGGGCGCTATCTTAGTTGGGGGGGGGGGGAGGTCCACTCGTTTTTAGTCATTTTTGGAGCTTTTTTAAGCTAACTAAATTATTATTAACTAATAAGCAAAAAAAATCCAAAAAAATATTGCAAAAATTGCTCATCGTTGAATCGCGCCACGCGTGAAAATAAGTGGAATCGTAGTTTTCGTGTCAAGAGTAAGCGCCACGCGTGAAATAACAACTTACAAATTTTTAACAATAACAACAAACATTTTCAGAAAAAAAAATCAAGAAATAAGCTCCAAAAATGACTAAAAACGAGTGGACTCCCCAACTAAGATAGCGACATTTATCGTAATTCAAAAATGAACACATTTCTTAAAAATAGATAAAAATATAAAATTAGAGGAAATATTATTTCTCACGTTTTCTTACACGCGACTAATGTTCGATGACGACGATCACGAAGAAAACACGGGCATAAACGACGACTGCACAAACACTACTGCACAAATCGAAGATGAAAACGACGAATCGAAACTCTTCGACGCTCTCGATTAGTAAATTTCATTTATTGTGCTGTTAGAATTAAATGTTGTTGACCCATTTTTTGTTGATTTTTAATATCGCTGTTTTTGTTCTCATTCAACAGAACTTTTTTTAAAAAATAAATTTTCATGGATTACTACTGTCCGATTTTGAGAATGCAATAGATTTATAAAGGTGCTCGCGATAGGAAAAATATGTACTACTTTTGCTCGCGATAAGCAGGATATGTGCAGTTTATAGGTGGTAGCTCGCGATTTGTCTATTATAGACTGATTACAAACGCTATCTCCCGTACCCAGCCAATTTTTGCGCGAGCTGTATTCCATCTATATTATTATCGCCGTAAAAAAGTTCCGACATTTTTTCGAGTCGGGATTTGAATTTAGAGGCTCCTTATTTTTTCTTCTGAATTTTCAGAATTAAACTGGATTAAAAGAACGAAATTGTATTAATCGTGAATTTTTTACACGTTTCTTGGAATGTTTAAATATATCAATTTGCGTCATTTATTTTTTTTTTTCGTTTCTTCTGATAAAAATATATCGCGCATAGCAAATGCGCTGATGAAATGGGCGGAGCCTCTAAATTCAAATCCCGATTTTCGCGGGCTCGAAAAAATGTCGGAACTTTTTTCGAGTCGGGATTTGAATTTAGAGGCTCCGCCCATTCATCATCATTTGAGCGCATTTGCTATGCGCGATATATTTGTTGAATTTTTATTTTTTCTTCTGAATTTTCAGAATTAAACTGGATTAAAAGAACGAAATTGTATTAATCGTGAATATTTTTACACGTTTCTTCGAATATTTAAATATATCAATTTGCGTCATTTATTTTTTTTTTTTTCGTTTCTTCTGATAAAAATATTATCGCCGTAAAAAAGTTCCGACAATTTTTCGAGCCCGCGAAAATCGGGATTTGAATTTAGAGGCTCCGCCCATTTCATCATCAGAGCGCATTTGCTATGCGTGATATAATTTTATCAGAAGAAACGAAAAAAAAATAAATGACGCAAATTGATATATTTAAACATTCGAAGAAACGTGTAAAAAAATTCACGATTAATACAATTTCGTTCTTTTAATCCAGTTTAATTCTGAAAATTCAGAAGAAAAAATAAAAATCAAAAAATATATCGCGCATAGCAAATGCGCTGAAATGATGATGAATGGGCGGAGCCTCTAAATTCAAATCCCGACTCGAAAAAATGTCGGAACTTTTTTACGGCGATAATATATCGCGCATAGCAAATGCGCTCTGATGAAGAAATGGGCGGAGCCTCTAAATTCAAATCCCGATTTTCGCGGGCTCGAAAAAATGTCGGAACTTTTTTACGGCGATAATAGTCTAACCGCAAATCACCTGTGTGGATGCAAGTATTTGAAATGTGGGTTCGGTTCCTTTTCACTGCAACATTTTTTTTGCTTTTCTGATTTTGCTTTTTTTTTATTTTAAAGTTTTCAAAGGATCACGATTAAAAAACGATAAAACAAAATGTCAAATTCTGAAATGCCTTCGAAAAAAAAAAACTCTTTTCAAAACTCCGTTGAGCCATTTCCTTCTACAGTTCATTTTATTCGCGTTCAGAGCTCGCCCCCCTCCCCCCCCCCCCCCCCGCCTGCTCAATTTTCCATTTTTAAACTTTGAAGGATTCGTAAAGTAAAATCTTTTAAAATTCTGTTAGAAACCCCATATATCTTGAGCTCCGCACTCTAACAAGGTACCCCTAATAAAAGAGCACACTCATGAAGTTGAGTTGCGTAGAGCAAACTGATCCATGCTGAGTTTGCTCTACACAACTCAACTTTTCAAAAAAAAAAAAAAAAAAAAGAAACCAACAGTTTTGTAAGAAGCTGAAGTTTGGCGACGGGCAGAATGCGGGGCCCGCCATGGACCCTTTCATTAAATTCTTTAAATTCAATATTTTACGCGATTGCCGTCAAAAACAGAAGGGTCGTCTGGAGACCCGAGATCGTTACGGCGTCTAGCGTGAATCTGACAGATGAAACATTTTTTGTTTTTTTCTCGGAGCCAATGGCAGCACCAATATGTGTGCAAGTTGCCGAATAAAACGTTTCGGCACGGCAACTTGCCACTTGATGTGGCAATTAAGGCTTCCACGAAAGACGAAATAAGACCGTCTCGTCTCGCTTTCGTCTTCGTCTTGAATTCGTCTGACGCATACACAACTTTTTTATTGCGTAAGACGAGTGCAAGACGAACTGAAAGACGAACGAAGATGAGACGAAATACGAGAAGAAAGACGACTTTTTGTCTTCGTCTTCCGTGGAAGCCTTAGCCTTAGATAAAATGCAAATAGAAATACGGATCAAATAGGGGTGCAAAACGGGCGGAATATGATATCACCCTGGATCCATATCCCTAGTAAGGCTTCCACGAAAGACGAAATATAAGCCTGGTCTTGTCTTCGTCTTCGTCTTGAATTCGTCTGACGGAGAGATAGACATTGTGTTCACAACTTTTTTATTGCGTAAGACGAATGCAAGACGAGACAAAAGGCGACTCTTTGTTTTCGTCTTTCGTGGAAGACTTTGTGGCAATTTGACGTTTTGCAAACCCGTTTTGCCACATGAACCGCCTCTCCGCCCCGTTTAAGAACGCATTTCATAGAGAAGTACACCTGTCCATCATCTCTTCGTCTCCTGATTTCTGCGGCTCTTTCTCATCTGATCTCTTCTAGATATCCACGTCCGTAACACTGCGCCTCTTCACTCCACGTGCTCTCTGTCTGCCTCCCTCTCATTTTGCCATTGTATTCGCTCATTACTTCTTTGCTCCGCTGCAGCACAGACAGCTTCTCCTTCTCTTTTTCCACTGCGACGTGCCATCGATTTGGCGCTGAACCTAGCAGCGCTAGCGCAGAGATAAGAGGAAGGGGAGAGAGATAGAGAGAGCCTTTGCTCCCTTCTCCTTCTCATAACGAATCCCGTTGCAGCCACAATTTTTTTCCTTTTACTCTCCCGACTAGAGGAGAGTCCATGGACCACCGTGGGTATTTTGCGACTTCCAGCTTTTTCCCATTCTTTTGTTTTCCATAGCCATCTGGTTTCGTTTCTCACACCAGCACTTTTCAATATCGCTTAATTTAAGATTTATTTTCAAGATTCAACGAATCTCCTCTATTTATCCTATATTCAATCTGTTTTCAATTTTCTTTTTGCCAGGTAAAAATCTAAAATCGATTTTTTTGAAAATACGACTTATTTTCGATATAAAATTGGGTAGAAACGCAGTAAAATGGGTGAGAGCTGGCATTTCAAACTAACCTCATTGAATATTCCTTAATCTTTAATTTAAAAAAAAGTTATTTTTTGGTTTCAAATTTTAAACCGTTTCAGAATATTGGGCGTCATTTTGCAGACTTATCATTTAATATTGATTTTGAAAATAATTTAAGATCTCTGGGCGCTTGGGCAGAATAGGAGATTGGAATAGTGGAGTTTCTGGGCAAAACTGACGCAAGATGAATATTCGAATCTAATCATTGAAAAAAGTAGGAAAGAATGCGAGGCATCCACCTACTCGTCGTGCTGGCCATTTACACCTCCAGTGCGAATAGTTTTAATAAAGAAAGGTAAATGTTTTTATAAAATTTCTTTAAATTAATCAAATTCAATTTCTCTGAAAATTACAAAGGATTAAGCTTTACTTTTGAAATCCTGCGGAAACATTAATATTACCTAATTTAATTTAATTTAATTCGGATGCATACGATTTTAAAGAAAACTCTTGCAGCGAATACAGTATGACATTTGCTATTCACTCATGTTTTTCACAGCCTCCGTATCATCGCTTAATGCATTACGGAGGTTTTGCGGCAGCCACGCAGCGGATGTGTGATCCTAAAATTTAAAATTGGCGCGAAATTGAGATATTTAAAATACGCCGTAATTTCACATAAAAACCGTGACATTCTCTTAAAAAAGAGAATCTAAAGTTAAATATTTGACCTAAAAATAAAAATAAAAACTGTAAAAAAACACATTTTTCTTAGAAATCAGAGAAAAATGTGTTCCTTGACGTGATGACTTTATTAGACGATAAACAATTTCAGTATAAAAGAATGTGCACAAGTGCTGAGCGAGCATATGAAAGAGACATTTTCGAAAATATCCCACGAAACGATAATAAAACGAAATTATGAAAAACTGGTAGAAGAAGAGCAATTCGACCCGAGAGCTGAGCTGAAAAAGAGTAAACATCGGATAGAGGATTATTTGAAAGTGCGGTCACAGTTTGCATATGTAAGTGGTTTTAATGATCTCTGTCAAAATCGGTTGAGAGCTTTCAGAAAGCAAAAATCTCTTTGGAAGCGAGATCTGTTCGGAATGATTCGAGTGTAAATGATCCGCAATCGAAATCTTTTATTCGATTTATGTCTGCGAAACAAGGAAATGATGGAACGACTATTTATGAATCCAATCATTTTGGTAGAAAGGTGAAAGTCAATGAAACCAAGAGTTTCAACCTGACACAAAATGCAAATTTCTACACACTTCCCACGTCATCTGTTTCATCTGCCGTTCATATTCCAACACCTTTGTATGACAGAAGTAAGTTTTTTGTGGTTTTTTTTTAAATAAATCTGTAATCTATCGCTGAATATATTGCAGACGAAGAGCTCCTCCGAAAAATAGATTGGTCCGACATTGATGCAGTATATCGTACAAATCGAGAAGAAACAAAAGATCTTGCATTTCAATTATTTTGCTCGGAATCTGGATATATGAGATATTATCCCGCTTCTTCTTGGTTCTGGGATAATCAGGATGAGCATTTGGATCTTTTTGACTGCAGAAACACTGAATGGTATATCAATTCGGCCACTAATTCGAAAAATGTGCTTATTATGTTAGATATGTCAGGTACATTTTTGTGCAACTTAGCCTGCACAGTTTGATTCTTTGCAGGATCAATGCTCGGTCAGAGGTATGAAGTGGCAAAACAAACAACAGAAGCCATTTTGGAGACGTTGTCTCATAATGACTACTTCAACATTATGACTGTGAGTGGTATTATATAAATGTACTAAAGATTACTCGATAGCCAAGAAAAAATGGAAAAAATTTTTTCTTTTAGTACTGTGAACTCCTTCTTAGAATTTCGTGTCCCTCCTTGATTAGTACGATTAGCGAGGTCAATTATAAATTACCCTATTTTCCTTCATAACTTGGTTCGCCCAACTTTTCTGCATCAGTCAATTGTGTTTCCAGTTTTCCAAAAACACATTTCTTCTCGATGGATGCAATGGAACAAATGGACTTCTCCAGGCAACAATGCGTAACAAAAAGGCGTTGCGACGCAAAATGGATTCGTATCAAAGTGAAGGAAAAGCGGAATACGAAAAGGCACTTCCGCTTGCTTTCAGTGTTCTTCTTGACGTGAGTTTCTTCATTTTGTTTCCCATCAATAATGGTGTAATTAGAAGAAAACGGAAAGCATTCCATTTTGAGAAATCCAAATTGGTTTTAATGTGCTTCGTGTGCTGCTGCTTTCGAGAAAGCGACGGGATGTGCTTACTAATTTGATGTTTTAATTGTCTTACGAGTCCACGCTTTTTGTGCTTATTTGTTCAAAAGGAAAATGGGATAAGAATGCTTGCAAACTGGGTCTAAAATTCAACTTTTCTACTAAAAATGGTCGAAGTTTATATAATTGGAGATAAAAAAGTACATGAATATCTATTAAACAAGTTGGATTCGAATCGAATGCCGCATAACTTGATAGCTACCATCGGAGCTAAATTTTACGGAACTCGCTGATCTCCAGTTTTCTACATGTTTCGAATATTAATTTTCATTTTGAAAAAAGCAATTCGTGGTCGAAACAATCGATAAGACGCAAACAAGTGTTCATTGTATTAGAATTAAAATAATTTTTATTTTAATTCGGCGAAATTACCGATTTAGTTTACTGGGAAATGTATTATTAATATATTAAAGAAGCTATAATTTCTTTTTATCTGATTTCAATCATGGTTGCTGATAAATCTGACAAAAGCAATAGATTTAAGGGAAGGGTGTTGAGTTGAGCAGCTACTTGTTTTATATATACAAATAAATTAAGTTAAACGTGGTGGAACAACAAAGCTGATCCTAAATATTATAATTGGCATGGGCGATGGGTGTATCCTTCGGAAAATGTAATATATCAAGGCGGTGCTGAAAGCTTGCCATCTGTCCAGTTTGTGCCTTACTTGGACAGCAACCTCAGATCACCAGTGGCAACAAGTGTGCACATCCTATATGGAATTTCAATGTAAAAATACGGATCGGCAAGCAATTGAGACTACGCATAGACACAAAAAGTATTGCATATGCCCACCGCCTAAGATTAACAGCGTTTAAATTTAGCGATTAAATTAACAGCGTTTAGCTTAATAGCGTTTAACAGATGCATAAGTTTACGTTATTCCTAATTTTGGATAGCTCTATACCTTTCAAGTTGCATAGCTTATTTTGTTTCAGCAGATTTCACATTTAAGTCTTCCATGAAAGAACGAAGACGAGTCATCTTCAAAAGTCGAGTCGTCTTCGTTCGTTCTTCAGTTCGTCTTGCATTCGTCTTTCGCAATAAAAAGTTGTCAACACACTGCCTTCGACGAATTCAAGACGAAGATCAGACGAGATGTCCGAAATGTTGCCCAAATGGAAGCCTTACTCACATTTATAGATTTTAACTAGGGTAGTAGCATCCTTGTGTCCCGATTTCTCGACTCGTCCAAGAAATACATTCAAATGATCCTTTTATCGGCAATTTCATCGTTGACGGGCTACACCTTGTATTACTGTACCGATACGCATTTTTTTTCGCGCAGTCGCCAATCAAAGTATACATTATTTTTTTTGAAAAATAAAAGAACGTCCTGAACAGACAGACGGAACTATTCGCTTAATAATAAGTAGATATTCGCTTTGTTTCAAAGTGTGGCCGATTTTTTTCCGTCCTGTCAGTTTAAAGTTATAAAAAATTCATGTAAAAATGATATATAAATTGAAGCGGGTGAGTTATTTGGTTTATTGTTGTTTAAAATACAAACGACGAAAAACAATGTCCTGTTATATACATGTTATATGTCACTAATTTGCTTTTGCACGGCTTTTTACCGCTTTATTCAGTTAAAAGGATCCTATGCACTGTACACAAAAGAGGAAATGTCAATGATGTCGGCGAACGCAACAAACGAATTTCAATTCCATTTGGAGCTTCCTGAGCACGTTCTGGCTGCTACGAAGCAATATATTGACTCTGTAAGCTTTGCATGACACGTTTTAGTTTGCTGCGCTGTGTACCATTGTCAAATTTGTATTTTCACTGCCTATCAACTTGTCCGTTCACTTTTTTTTCAGCATATTTTCTCAGCACTTGTATATTCTATATTTGCTAAAAGTATTTGAACCTCAAAAACAATCTTTATACAGATCAATAACGGCGGCGGAGAGAATAACCGAGGGGCCTGTGAAAATGTAATCATGCTGATTACTGATGGAGCGCCCAATGCCTACAAGAAGATATTTGATATGTACAATGCGGATAAGAAAGTGAGAGTATTCACGTTCCTGGTTGGAGATGAAGCCATCGATTTTAATGAGGTCCGAGAAATGGCTTGTAATAATCGCGGGTACATGGTGCATGTGGCAAACATGGCGGACGTTGATGAGAAAATTCATCATTATATCCGAAGAATGTCAAGAGTTGTCGGAAGACATTACAAGGAATCTGGGCAATTGTCATGGTGGACTGGAGTGTATCGAGAGAGATTGGTGAGTTTCATGTTTAATTATGAAGTTTAGAAATTCCAATATTTTCTAATTAAAATAAGCGTACTCGTTATCCGGGCTGAGCCGTGCCGACCATTATCGGGCTCATAAATTTTCTATAAATTGAAATATTGGCTATAAAAAAAAACGCAAACTGTCCGAAGTAATTCTGGGCCAAATAGACTATTGAACTAGAATCCTTTAAACAACCAGGCCGATGCTGTCGGCCCGCATACTTTATCAGTTCTCTTTCAAAACTACATTGGCTCAATGCTTTTTATTCACATAATTCATAGAGCTCACCCTGATCTACGGTTTCCACTATTTCAAGCTATAACTCCAAATTCGAAACAAGTTTTGAATATTTCCTTTTTTCTAGTTTGAACCGGATCACAAGTTTGCAAAAGTGTAAAAAGAAGTGGGGGGGGGGTCTAATCGCGAATAAAGGTAATTTTTAGATAACCAATTCTAAATAATTTTGATTCAACAATTTTTTTTTTGAAAATGGAAGCCATTTTGACATAAAAATAGTCTTACACGGACCAAACATTTTCAGAATACTGAAGGTATTCTGAAAATACCTCCAGTATTCTGAAAATGCTCATTATTTCGATCTCGAAATTTACATGGATGAATTCTTGCATTCTCTTTTAATGTTTGCAACATTTTCAGACGAATACAACAAATGAATTACTAAAGTTTTTTGAAAGAAAACGTGTTATTTCCGTATGGTTATGAAGAGTCTGGTTGTGAAACGGCGAAGCATTTGAGAAAATATTTTGTTTTTTGCTTTTATTCATAATGAAGTTAAAATGCTAAAAAACGTTAAAAAATAATATTGAAATATGAGAAATACGCCACGGCAAAACATCGTCTTATTTTTCAGTACCTTCCCCGACCAGAAGTATTTGCTGAGCCCGTTCCGATTACGAACCAATCATTTGCTGTTATGAACAAAATGGCATCTCGACGAAAAATTCGACTACAAAAATCAGAAGCCAGAAGCCGAATGTTCGTTACAACAGTCTCTTATCCAGTGATTGTCAACGAAACGTTTATGGGAGTTGCTGCAGTCAATATTCCATTGACCGAAATTGCACAAAAATCTCATCCAGCTAATGTACGTTTGTCTTAATTGAAGAATATCGAAAATAATCGGTGCAATACTCAATGAAGAAACGAAGAAAAGAGGCATAGAGTATTAGCCAATTAATTATTTTTCAGATAGGAGCAAAGAGCTATTTCTTCATGCTCGATCAAAATGGATTTGTGATGACTCATCCGCAACTTAGGCCAATTGATCCGGTCACCAAATACCACAAGCAAAACTATAACAATATGGATTTGCTGGAATTGGAAGTTGGACAAAATCAGAACGTTCGATCAAGTCAAAAGTCGCAATCCGTTTCGGAATTGGTTTGCGAATCGGGTGCCAACTATGCGGAATGTGTGGACGAATTGAGAAAAGCAGTTCGAAAAATGATAATTGACTGTGATAATAGTGATGTTCAACAGCTGGATGTGCTCTATGCCACCGAATTGCTAGACAGAGTTTATCCGCAAACTAACACTTATTATGCTGAATGTATCAACCATGCGAACTTTGTATTAGGGCTAGCCATTGCCAAAGGAGATGATTATCGGATAGTGAAAAAACAAAAGAAATATGATTTTGGACGGGTGAAAATGGACTGGATGGGTGATAAAAGATGGAAATTACACCCTCATTGGTGAGTCCAAGAAGAGCAGAATAAGGCTTCCATTTGGGGCGAAATTTCGGCCGTCTCGTCTCGTCTTCGTCTGACGCAGTGTGTTGACAACTTTTTTATTGCGTAAGACGAATCCAACTGAAAGACAAACGAAGACGACTTTTTGCCTTCGTCTTTCGTGGAAGCCTTAGAGCAGAAACACCAAAAACAATACTATGTTTATGTTAAATTAACATTTTTTTTAAATATTAAAATGATGAATATATCGTTTCTATTAAAGGAGATACTGCTTCCTCAACGACACTGATACGCACTTGTCGAAAGAAGAAGCATTCGAAATCTATGCACAACAAATGTCTGATTCTGGAAAAGCTCCACTTCTGTGTGAATATCGACGAAATCTGGTTGAGAAGCTGCTTCTTGATATGGAGGCCACCAGCAATTTGATTGACAGTTGGGATGCGCAGTACGCTTATATGAAGAAGTGAGTTTCTTTTTTATTATAGATTCAGATGAAATACAATATAAAATATTAAATTTGCAGCAACTTGATTCACCTTGCATTTTTCTCGACGCCGTCTGGAATGATTCGTTTCTATAACTTGACTCTTCAAGATTACGACTATACTGATCCATATTGGAGTATTTTTGAGCATATTGGACATTTGCTATCATTTGAACATGCACAGGTACCATTTTTTTTTGAGAAAACGCGCAGAGTGTAATATTCTTTTGTAGGAATCATATAATCATTTCATCACGGATCTAAACAGGAAATCCACTGATGATAGATATTACCGTCGGGCTGTCCGTATGAAGGATACAATCATGTTTGATGTCTCAAATAATTCCAAAATCTGGTATAAATCTGAAACTCAGCTAACTGGATATGGTCTCAACGAGAATTTAACCATGCTGGGACAAGCATTCAAAGCGATTTATCTCGATAAGGCGGTCTTGGGAGTTTCTGGATACGAATTTGCCTACGATCATGTAGTTGATATGATGGCCGAACATGGGTGCCCGCCCTCTGACGATCGGAAGTGGTGCGTACTTCTGGACGAACATGGTTACGTCTTTTTCAGTAATCAGAACGATATTTCCTACGAAGACTACTTAGTTGGAAAAGGGAAACATATCAGCCAATTCTTTGGCAGTCTGAATAGAATAGCTCAGAGAGCAATGGCGCTGTTAGTTGAAAATAAATATTACACCAAATTCACCTATACCGATAATCAAGCGGTGTGTAAAGCTGTGAAAATAGTGACGACTTCTGCTAATAGGTTCAAGGTAAATTGCGAAACTCGAGCGATTTCCTGTTAAACGAATTTATTCAGCCATTCTATCCAATATTCCGATTCCTCATGCAAACATTCAACTTTATGGTTCGACTAGCGAGCCAAGTATCTGGAGGGTATCTCGTTTGGCTTCCGAATATACAGTTTACTAATGGTGAGAAATCTGGAAATATTTTAATTGAAAGAAACCTTGCATTTCAGTATTATTATTTTTTCAGCATATACCGCATCTTTCCACGAAGGAACAGAGGTGTATCCTTGCTCAAAACAATCATCGTTCTATTTTTCAAATAAAGACGGAAAAAACAGACCTACTGGTACACATCTGGTCAATGGAAACCGATCCGAGAGGCCGTGCAAGATGAATGCGAAATGTTCTGTGTATGTTCAACTTTTGAATTGTGAATCTCTACGGAACTCAATTTTACAGCAAAATGGAAGCAGCGTTCATGGATGGAACGAATCTAGTGATGGTGTGGATAACGCAAGACAAAGCCAGTGAGAACTGTTACGACGAATCGGAGTGCTCCATGGATATTCCAAGTTCTCATGTGCCGTTTGGGTTTGAGGAGGTTAAGAATGAAGAGACCTGTGAAAATTTGGAAAAGCGAAAATCCAAAGCAAACGATGTTTGCTATTCCATTGATGACGATGATTCTGAAGTAAGATCGGCTTTTCATTTTTGAGAAATTCAACGCCAATGTGCACATGACCTTTTTTCAGAATGAGCGCCGCCCATGTTCGCTGAGTGCGCCTCCTGTGACAATTATCCCAATTTTAGTCGGTTTTCTCTTACCTTACATGTTCTAAGTGACCTTTCCTCTGCACAAGTGATTCCAAGAATTTTAGTTTTTTTCTTTTTTTTAATATTTCAGTGAATCTCAGATTTTGCGCAAATTTCGCCTATCACGGGTTTTGTTTTGTTTACAGTAATACAATAATAAAGCTTTCATGACTCATTGTGTTACATTTTCAAAAAGACCTAGTAATATGAGATAAGAGCAGGGAATCAATTCAAATCTATTAAAGTGGAACTCTACATATCACGAAAATTAATAAATGGGGGGGGGGCGATAAACGAAAACGGCAAAAAGGGGGGGGGGGAGGAAGATATTTGTGAAGAATTTGAAAGTAAAGCGAAACAAGCTTAGTGGCAAAATATCTAGTCCGAACATTTGGCTGGAAATCTCTAATTGCCTAGAATCGTTGATTATTCTTCCCAGAACTTCAAGCCGGGTGAACCACTGTCAGCATTTTTACCGAGATTTTTTGCCAATAAACCCATAATGAACAGAATTTTGATTACAAGAGCTAAGGCTTCCATTTGGGCGAATTCGTCTGACGCAGACGAATGCAAGACGAACAAAGACGACTTTTGTGTTCGTCTTTCGTGGAAGCCTTTTAACAAGAGCCGAGTGAAAGAATAAACATGACAACGAAACAAGCGAGACAATAGAAATAAACTGGATTATAAGACATTTCAATCAGTTTTTTTGTTGGGGGCTTCTGGAGCGATGAGCACGTAGCCTACCTCGTGATG
Source organism: Caenorhabditis inopinata (assembly GCA_003052745.1). Taxonomy (NCBI): domain Eukaryota; kingdom Metazoa; phylum Nematoda; class Chromadorea; order Rhabditida; family Rhabditidae; genus Caenorhabditis; species Caenorhabditis inopinata. The sequence goes on along the minus strand of AP018153.1, from coordinate 13,234,466 downwards.
CGCCGGTTCTTTCAGAATGGCGAGGACGCCAACTCTCATTTTTAGTCATCTGACGTTGCATTTCTTGCTGGCGAAGTCGTCTCTGTAAAAGCAATCGTATCACATTCATTTAATTTTAAAAGTCCACTTTTCCTGTGATTCACGAATGCAATAAAATACAAAAAACCATTGATTGAGTGTTGGATATTTGAGGAATCATGAGGCACATTTGACGTTAACAACCAAGAAAATACGAACCTGGACATCGTCGTGCTCAAAACGACAGAAGTCGCCACGAGTGCAACCATTTTGACGATTAATATAGTAGGTGCAAACTTGATTCACTTTCCAGCCAACCTGTGTCCATTTGGAAGAACGGGGAGATGGAAGTCGCTGAAAACCCGAAATAGGAGTCACCATCACGTAAATTCCCGATTTAACTGAATTCGGATATTCGAATAGTGCTTATTGCCGAAATAAGTGCTTTTCAACATTGGTGAAGTTCGCACCTTGTGAGTCACGCCCACTTTTAGTTTCTCCCGAGCAGCTCGAAAAATTAAAGGTGGGTGCGCTTGACATGCACACAAAGAACAAACAAAGATGTCGAAGAAATGCAGCAATGTTGAAATAACAGTGAAGCTAGGTGAAATGACATTGTAAAATGAAAAAAATTTCAGAGTAAATGGTTTCTAATCGTCGAGTGTTTCAACATTCAAAGTATTTTTGATGCTAGAGCGACAATGACTTTGCGACGAAATAATGGACTTTAAACATTTCGAAAAATGGAAAAAAATACACAAATGGAAAACAACTCTTCAAATATGGAACGCAGGCAGCAGCATTTGAATTTTGTTCAATGGCACATATTGTCGGAATTTATTATTTCCGCTCCATAAGAAATACAGATTATCATCAAATTATTATAATTGTCTAGTACCATCGGATTAGCCGCGTCCGACGCCATCTGCTGGTTATCTTGAATCAATCCGCGTTGCTTTAGTTGGGCCATCAGCGTGAAAACTGAAGACGGAATGGTGGGCGGAGGCACAGAAAAATCTTGCGCAATTTCCTGACTTTCAGTATTCTCGAAAACTTGCTGATACGTGTTTTGAATTGGAGCCGATGGTTTCGTGTCAATGGTGCTAGGCGATCCTGTCGGGATGACAGGAACAGGAGCACGAGAACGAACAATCGCATCGCTCATGAGATTCGGCGTCTCGAAGGCATCGAATGATCTGGAGAAACAAAGAACGGCAATTGTCATTTGAAGGAGTACCGCTGAATTTCAACATACCCGAAAAATGGAGCCCGGCATATATTATTGTCATTGAGTCTTTTCTCTTCGATTGCCCGCATCTCAGACGATCCACCATTCCGCTGCTTTACATTTTTAACGGAATACACAATCCATTTCATTTCACTAATTTGATCAGTCCTCCAGCGTGATATCAACAGTCCAGAAGTCTTTTCATGGTAATATCCGGTGGTAACAACAGCTATAAGAGGAGTTGATTTTATTAATATATCATTTTTAGGACGGGCCTTCGTGTCTTCGCAACAGATTTTCAAGCCGTTTTCGTGGCATTCAATTTTTTGCCAATAATTTTCAGTTTTAATTAATTTCGGCACATCATGACAAATGGGAAAACAATAAAATTTACAAGATGGTACTTTTTAGTGTTGAGGTTAACGTAGTGGTGCGTGTGATTGACATAATTTTGTAAAGCTTCACGAAAGGCGAAATATGACCGTATCGTCTCGTCTTCGATTTTCTCTTGAATTCGTCTGACTTGCGGTTTTTGCGTAAGACGAACTGAAAGACAAACGAACGACGAGAGGAAAGGCGACTGTAGCAAGCGAAATTTCACGAGTTATGGGCCGAAATCGCAAAGAAATATCAGGTTACCTAGTCATTTGCTTGTTTTCTTCATTTTTGGTCATTTTTGCGAGTATTTTTGTCGTATTGCTAATGTTACTCGAGTATGTCTAATAACATTTTCAGAAACAAAGACAATCTAAAAAAGTCGAAAAACCATTGACCCCCCCCCTCGCCAAACTAAGATAGCGCCTTTTTGTCTTTGTCTTTCGTGGAAGCCTTACAATTTTGAATGAGAAATAAGAACTTACAGTCATCCTCCCCTGGAGGCAAATCTTTGTATTCAGCAAGCGGCTTTCCAAGTTCATCGGCAAACCCAACATTTCTTGGTTCCTTTGTACTAGTTGGTGACTTCCGTAATATCTGAAAGTCGAATTAGACAAACTGGAAGATAGGCGATATATGGTGACACTGAGTCACGTAGTGGTATTAACTTACACCTTTGAAAGGTTTAGGAATGACACGCTTCCTGATCGTGAGCATTTTCTGAAACTCCAATGTTTATTTCAAACAGAATGACTGGATTAACGATTAACTAATGACGAATAAAACATTCAAAAATAAACGTGTCACACCGGATTTATAACATGCTTGAGAAAAAAAAACAAATTGAGAAGAAACTATACAAATTTTTTATTAAAAAAAAGAAACAAGGGTAAACAGCAATAGTAATTTGTTATAAATTACTTTAATAGAAGGAATCTACAAAGTCCTTGTACTCGAGATGGATATGCTCGGTGAAGGTGTTCGAGTGTTGGGCGATTTTGCGCATGAAAAACTCGGCCTCTTTGCGAGACATACTCTAAAATTATCGACTTTTCAATGCTTTAAACCCGTTTTGATAAGATACATCCGAAATTTTTCGAGCATCAAGATTCTTTAAAGCGTTCTCTATGGCTGAATGGTCGTCGAGGATGTTGGTTGTCTCATTCTTTACCATCCATCGCATGTATGTAGACATCAATATACGGCCCTCTCTGAAAAAATTGAATGGCGGTGAAAGCATCGTAATTACTTTTTACTTGGTTGGATCCAAAAATTCCATGGTTTCAATTGTAGCTGTTTCAATAGAGAAATCGTAACCTTGCGACTTGAGACACAATTCAAAATGCTCATAGTCTAGCCATCCTTTTTTTTCCTGAAAATTGCATTATTAAAGCAGTTAGTTGACAGGAAAAAATGGATAGCGCCTAACAATAACTATTTATTTTGGGGTACTTTTATTTGATCAATAGTATTTTCATTTTTTTAAACAATGAATTTCGTTACCATGTCAAAATATAGGAAAGCTAGCTCGAACTCGCGTAGCTGTTTCTCCGTTACTCCACTGCTATTCCTCTCAGCGATTGATTGTTCCACAGATCGAAGCATCGAACTCATTAATTCAAGACAATGACATATATCAATAAGCACAGCGTTGGGTGTGACAGAAGAAAATTTATTGTCGAAGATGAAACGAGATCCCATGACACTTCTCCAATTTTCCAGCTCTCGAATCATTCCGCTTCCTTGGACCTTTTCTATCAATTCAAGCAATCGTTTGTATTGATCATCGAGCTTCAGGGTGTGAATATGCTCCAAATCTTTCTTGACTTCAATTATGATATTGCGGCACATTTGAAGAGTTCGAGCAGCTTCTTCACAAATGTTCTCGTTTTGTAAGTGTCGATCAATCTCACTGTCTACGATTCGAACACGATCAGAAATGGTTTGATCAAGTCTTTCCATTCGATTAGCAAATGTGTTATATGAATACCAGGTGAAAGTGTTCACATCTTCGTTCAATTCCGCTAGTTCCACTTCGAGCAGCTCAAGCTCCCCAAGCATATCAGCTTTATCAACTCGCAATTTTTCGAGAATTTCGATTAGAGTTTGTTGGCATTCTTCAGAAGATTCTTTTGTTTGAAACCGCACAACATCCGCAACGTCTTCTTCGGCTTGTTCAAGCCAGTTTCCAAGGTCACATGCTAGTTTTGAATAATCTTCCTGAAATTATGATCCTGACATAAGGTTTAAAAAAGTTCAAACATTTTATACCTGAATACGTTTTACTCTCCTTTTCAGTTGGTCATCCTTTTCAATTTTTTCTGCGAGTAAACTGAGTTGTTTTTTCAAAGCTGCCAACTTATCCGATATAATCGATAATTTCTTCTCTGATTCAACAGAGCCACGAAGTTGTCGAGATGTTATTATTAACTTCTCAATTGTTTCCCTTGTGAAACTTTCCACGAAACTGGCAGTGGAATGATACACAGCATTTTCAAAGTTGCTTGTTGGCTTTTGTTGCCCAACGATGTTCGCGATTTTTTCTTCCTGGTCCTGAATACACTGAATAGCCATATCGCACTTCCAAATGAATTTGGATATCTCTATATTCTCCTTGAGTTTACGGTATTCACTAGCCATTTCGTCGGCCACATCAAAACACTTTGTGCGGAGCTTTTCAAGAGAGTTCTCGGCAGTTTTCGTGCGAACAAATTCATCATTCGACATTTTTTCTGCGGGTTCTTTCAGCGAATTCAGCTGTTCAGCGATGGCTTCCAAAATATTCAACTTTCCTTCGACATCGGCTAGAAGTTTTTCTGGCGATCCCTTGGTCTGTTCAGTAATCTGTTCAAGAACATGCTCTTTCTCTCGTATTTCATCTATTATCTGAAATTATGACTAGTTTGTTAAACAAATAGAAAAGTAACCGTGAAGTATTCAGCCCATTTCTCCAATCTTTTAGTACGGATTTCCGCAATTTGGCTGTTGCTCTCCAGAAGTTCAGTTAACTGAGCCAGCTTTTCGTCTATTTCACTGATTTTTATGTCTAGAGAAGGGCGGTGATGTGCAGATATCAGTTCGGTGGCACGATCTACTATTTTTGCCACCTTCTGTTTTCTACGTTCAGCTTCCTGCAGAATACGCTGATGCTTGCGTCTGATCAAGCCGAGAGAAGAAATGTCGTGGCCGACATCAGTACTAGAAACAATGACGCTGACCTCTCTGTAATGCAGTGGTTTTTAAAGCATTATAAACGTATTATGGAAGATAATTACTGACTTATACCAACAAATTTCATCATCAATAGCTTTGACAATCTCCTGCATGTTTTTCCAAACTTCCATATCTTCACTATTGGCTTTTATCACTGTCTTTAGTTCAGAAATTCGTTCACGAAGCTTATCTACAGTCTCATTAGTAGCTTTATCACGACAAACACTTTTCAGAAGATCGTCTTTCTCCTCTGCTTGCTCGTTGAGTGATTTTAACAGTCGAGGAGCCTTATCAGCGTCAGAAGTTTTATAGAGACTATTAATATTGAGAGTCGAGTGAACTTCTGCCTCAGCGTCTGTCAGCCAAAGACTGATTTCATCGAGAAGGTCAAGAAGGCGATTATTTTGTATTTCCTGGCACAGTGCCTTTCGGCGAATAGTTGTAGTTTCAATAAGGCTGCTCCAAAGCTGACGAATGACATGAACCTTCTCATCATCAACGTTTTCATTGTTCAAAAAATCCTCATAGATTGGAAGGTATTCGTTTATTTCCGCAGAAAGCTTGTCGTATTGTTTTTGACGTTCAATGATATCAACCGGTTTAGTTCTAGAAGTGACTTCTGCCTTTGTCTGTTGATTTTGCTCATCAATCCACTGCTGAATTTTTTCAAATTGCTCATCTATTAACAATTGTGACATTGAATCATTAAAATCAGTTTTATTTCTTTTCAATTTTTCCTCCAAATATCTCCATTCATAGTCTAGCCGTTCGAACTTTTCTGCAAGCTCAGTGCTTTTATAGTTTCTAGGTGTTTGATTAACATTCAATTTCTTCAGGAAGTCTCGAAGATATTCAACTTCTCCTTCTCGACTTATCATCATCTTCTCAATTTCATTCATTTTTCGAATAATGGTTTTAGTATCACTAGTTGTTGAATCCGTTTCGAGTTGCTTTCCTTTTCCGATTACCCAGGAATAAAGGCGGTCACAATCGCGTTCAGCACACAAAATATTGGAAAACTCGCTAAGCTCATCCTGCTTTGCATCAATAGCTTTTCGAGCTTTTAATAAACCACTTTCGATGCTTGAAGTTCTTCCAACCCACAGATTTCTATCTTCGTTGCTGCTCACACTGTTCAAAACTGATGCCAGTGCTTTTTTAATGTTTCCGAGCTGGTCAACTCGATGAGAAAGCTCCTCTCTGAAAAATTAATATTAACAGAATATTGAGTACTAAAATATTTGTACCTCCAAGTGTCAATCGATTCCAAACCGACTTGAACACCGAGTCCGTCATGAATGCATCCCGTTACCGCAACCAATTCCTCGTTAAAAGTGTCAATCCACTGTTCCATAGCTAAAAACTCGGACTCCAAATCAATGAACAATTTTTCCTTTTCTATTTGTTTTTTGCGATTTTCAGCAGCTTTGCTTACTTCAGTCCATTCCTTTTCAAGTCGCTCTTCGATATCATAAACTTGAGGAGCGAGGTCTGCATTGGCTGCTCGTAACGCCTTAGCTTTATCAAGAGAAGCAACCACTCGTCTTCTAAAAGTTTCAAGATCTCCATCTAGATTCAGAAAGTCTCCAACAACTCCACGTTTTCTACTGAAGCACGGGTATGACTGGATTTTCTGCTGTGTGGCTTGAATGGAATCAATAACATCATCGGCTTCCGCCTTTAGTTTTTCGAGAAGTAATGCACGACTGGCTTTCGCGCGGATACGATCCAACTCAAACAAGAAAACATCAAGCATCCCGAACGCGTCATCGATCTTGCGATTTTGGATCTGGCTCCCTCCGACAGAATTGCACTTAAGATTGGTAAGGTTGGCTCGTCTTCTCTGAACATTTGTCAAGGCATCATCAAGTTTATTAGATAGTTCAACAGAGTTAGATGTCAGATACTTGTTTAGCTGGTTTTCTTCTTCATCAATCCATCGTTCAATATCTTCAATCACGCGTGAGACATCCGCTTCCTGAAGCAAAGCCTGGAGTTCTTTGAGCTTTTTTTCGATTAATCGAATCAATGATGCATAATCTGACTCTATTTCTCCTTGTCTCCTAGTAAGTGCCGATTTCAGTTTGATAACTTGTTGGGATCTCGAAAACTTAGTTTTCGGGGTGACAAGGGCATCTTCTGTAAATATATAATTAGATAAATTGATAATTGAGTAAACTGCTTTGGCATACCGAGTAGTGCGTGAGTTTCAACGATTTTTGTTTTATAGTTCTCAACATCTTCTGCAAGAGCTTCCAATTTTTTAACCATCACACGGTTTAAAGATTCATCGCCTTTGGGCTCTATGGAATTTGCATACATTTTTTTTTCACGCAGCCACTCGGAGGTCGTTGCAGATTCTTCAAAATATTCGTAGAGTTTGACCATTCTTTCTAAGAATCCGCCACGCTCATCGAACATTTTCTTCATCTGATTCCAGTTAGTCTCGATTTCATCAATTATCGATTGAATGCTACTATCGGCATTCTTTCTCATAGCCTAAAAATTAATATTTTATGAGTAACAACAAAAAGAAACTTTGCCTCGGTTATAAGTCTTCGGCGGTTCTCAATCTCTTCTGAATCTTTTTCAAATCGTCTCTTCATTTTTTGAGAAATAAGCAAGCAATCCAACACGGGCTCCGCATCGAGTGACTTGATCTTTGCCTTAATCCAGTCATTCTGCGAGTTAAGTTCCGCCATTTTTTCAGCAGTATTCAGCATATTTTCTAACTCCTCAATCTTGTTCCGAACTTGTGCATCGAACTGATCTAAAGCAATTTGTAGTTCAATAAGTATGGCTCTTGGCTGATATTCATCCGCAAAACCATCCAACTCAGACAGCTGTGTATTTATGGACTTTTGATAATCGTTACTCAGAGACAGTAAAAGCTGATAATTGGCGATTATACGGCGCAGATTTTGACTTTCCAATGAAAAATTGATGTTTTCTTTCTTGGGCTGAAATTTTGCGTGTTAGAAACATAACCAAAAAAAAGCATACCGAGCTTTTATCAATCCATTGATGCACTCTTTCTACAAACTTTACTATTCTTTCTGTTACCCTCCTTTCTTCGTTCTGAGCTACCAAGCGTTCGTGCTCCTGTTCAATCAATTCTATTGTTATCTGAGCCTTCTTCAACTCGTCCTCTGCGATTCTCGACTTACGATCACTCAAACTAAGCTTTCCCATTTCATTTTTCAAGGATACAAGCTGCTCTTTGATAGGTTCCACTCCTTCACGCTTCACTCTTCCAGACTTGCAATGTTCCAACATGATATCCGTGTGCTTTTTAAGTTCACAACAGCAGTCTACAAAAAACGATTCATCGAGAAGCGTTTTAAGCTTATCCTTTCTTTCGTCAGACGACGCCTTCAAGATGTTTTTCATACTATTCAGTTGATTGAATTGTTGCAAAGAATTCTGATTGAGTTGAGCAATCTGTTCCGGTTTCTGATTCATTTCGTTTTCAACATACTCAATTTGCTCGACAACAGAAATGCATCGAACAGCAACACCATCCATCATACGAAGTTCTTTCTCAATGTCATCAATATTCATATCTTCGAATGCATCACTATTTCTTTGTAGAACTGAAACAAGATGAGAAGCTTTTTGATGTGTCTGGAAAATCAGCTTTTCCACATTGATATTTTTAATGCGATTTTCCAAAATTTCGTTGCACTCTTCAGAAACTTTCTTTGTATATTCGTACATATCATTGGTCTTTTTCATCAGTTGTTCAACAGTTCCATCATTTAACTTCAGAAGAAGCTTCTGAAAATCCATTATTTACGAAGTTCACACAATTCTAAAGGAAACCTGAGCACTTTTTATGAAGTGTTCAACCGCACCAGTCCATGTGTTAAAATCAAAGTTATTGGTTTCAATCCACATGACGATTTCATCACAATCCACATTCTCCGAAGTCTCCATCGCTTTCAATTCCTCTGTTTTTTCACAACACCAGAAACAAATTTCCTCTGCTTCTTTAGTGATTTTATCAAGATCTGAAGCGTTTTCCAGATCAAGCCTCCATTTTTCGATGAATTTTTGAAAAGAACGATATGTGTTTTCAATTTTTTCCATGTGATCATTAATTTCTTGATGATTTTGAAAATGTTCCCCGTTTTCGACATGATCTCTTTCTTCCTTTAGACAATTTATACGATGTTCAAAACTTTTTATTTCGATCTCAATAGTTTTTCTGTATTTTAGCGAATCCTCAACATTAATTTTGGAGTACTTTTCTTTTATTTCCCTCTCTTTATTTTCCATCCATTCGTTCACATCCTTTGCGTTCTCAATGAATTTTTGAAGTCGCTCGTGCTCATTGAATTTTTCATTGAGCGAATCAATGTAAATGCGGAAGTCGTGCCATTCCACGCGAGTTTTTTCATAGTTTTCGATGTCAATCGGAGACGGGTCTGTCATTTGTTGATATATCGTCGCGATCTCGTTCCAAATAATCGAATACTTGCGAATTTCGTCGAAAATTTTAATTTCGGTTTTCTCGATGGCTTTGGTACTTTTTATCCAATTGAAAAGAGCATCGCACTTGCGACCGAAGTCAATGGACTCGTTTTCTTTTTGCATATCCTTCCATTTCAAGTCGATTAGCTGTAGTAGGTACTGCCAACGAGAACGAATTTCATTGAACGATTTCTTCAATACTTTGTTTTGTCTTGATTTAGCTAGGTAGTTTACTTACCTGGATATCTTCAGTGGCATAGTGACCATCTTCAACGAGACAAGTGGCTTCTCTTTCCAACGTTGGAAAATTGTGTCGTTTTCCATCGACTTCATCACGAAGTCGAGTGAGAACCTTTTGGACGCGATTCCGGTGTTCAACACTTTGACGAATATTAACACCTTCCGCGGTTTTGATTAACGACTCTATAACTTGTTGGAATTCTCTCGCTGATCTGAAAAAAAAGTACTTCAGAATTAAAAGATCTCTTAAATTCACAAATACTAGCCTAAGAAAAATTTGAAGTTGGTAGGATTGAACAAGAAATCTTCTTTTGTTTGCAGCTTTCTGTTCGAAATCCTCAAACTTCTGAAGCACGTGGACGCGCCGACCCTGAAAGTTCAAACCGCCTGCTCTGCACTAGTTTATCAAAAAACCAACCGTGATTTCACGAACAACCTTTTCGTTTGCAATATCCGTTTCCATTACTACAAAGTCAAAAATTCTTTAGGAAAACAACAAGATTTCGAAACACAGCGTAATAATTCAGAATTCTTATACAGAGACAAAATGAGACCGCACGTAAAGGGGGCAATGAGGTCGAATACGGAAACAGAAAATCGGACCGTGCGTAGCTTAGAAGCTCGCAAAAGCACTCTCGTCACAATAAAATCTCGAAATTTAAATTACGGTCCGCAATGCACTTTTCTGCAACTAAATTATGATAACCGTACTCACCGAACCGCCCGCTCAATTCGATAAACACACACGTTTCTCTCTGTTTCACAAACTCTTTCCTTTTTTCAAAACCCACCGGCTCTTTTAAACTTTAAGCGAAAATTTGAATAAAAGAAGTCTCAGTTTGCAATATCCCCAATTGAGAAAACTGCGCTATCTTAATTGAGAGGTGGGGTCACTTGTTTTTCGACCTTTTCGGAAAATGTTTTGGTGTATTTTACTTGTTTTTTGTTATTGTTTACGCATTTGTAATTTTGTTTTCTTTCGTGGAGCTTCTCGACTTGAACTCGTTTAATGAGAATATGTTTTTTTTTAAAGATGGAATCCTAAAGTGTTAAATGATTGATTATTACGACAAAAGTTGTGACAATGTTAGAGAATTTGGAAAATAGAATGACGTGAATACTTGAATATGAAAATTAAAAATCGATATTCTGAAATCGTGGAGATTAATTGGGTGGTCAATTGATGTTAATTGATTTCATTAGAGAAGGAAAAGTATATCATTCGAGTTAGAGATTCTTGTGCTACTATGAGATCTTTTTGCTTCTCGTTTGGTGAAAAAGCAGAGTAGGGCGGAATAGGATTTTGGGAACTCGGAATCCGGAATCCGGAAAACGGAATGAAAAAACGGCGGAATCCGGAATTTTAACCGTTAATTTTTGCGGGAGAACAAAAAAGTATGATTTTCACAACAATTGAGAATAAAGTGTTAAGACTCATAGTTGGGCGGAATTGGATTTTGGGAACTCGGAATCCGGAAAGCGGAAAACGGAAAACAATTTTTCACGGAATCTGGAATCCGGAAAACAGAATGTAAAAGACGGCGGAATCCGGAATTCCGCCCTTCTCTGACACGTAGTAACTCATTGAACGAGAACTGCAACGGCGCCGGTACCAGTGCCGATTTGAAGTTTGATAAATGCATAATGAAAATACAAAAAGCGAGAGACATAAAACTGGTGGACTGGAAAACGGAAAACGGAAAAAACATTTTTTTCACGGAATCCGGAATCCCGAAAACGGAATGAAAAAAACGGCGGAATCCGGAATCCGGAATTCCGCCCTTCTCTGTGAAGAAGCGTCTTCTCAACTTGTACTTACAGTTCTTCCAGATAAAACTAGTTTTAATATGTGTTCTGTTTGTAGTGTTTATTTTGAAAAATTTACTTTGCCCATTAACATTTAATTAATAACCCTTCTGTCAATTAATAATCGCCAGCTTTCTAGAGATGTAAATTCAAAAAGTTTGTTCCGTTCCTTCGCCGTTTTATAACCCGAATCATTCGTTTTTAATTATCCGCCTTTTTGGGTACTGTTTCTTGCAGATTCTTACAATGCGATCACTCGTCAAAAATGAAATTTAAGTGCAAAAAGCGTGATCGCAGATCTGCTGTAGTCTCATGCAAAGTGGGATATCTCAAATGCACGTTCTTTCAAGACTTGCTTAGCGATAGATGGAACATTTTCTTGCACTGTCTTTTCTACAGCATATAAACGTCCTCCATGTCTATCGACGATCACGCCAAACACGTTGAATTCGAAGAAAACAACGCATGTCAGTGGTGTCGGTGGCTCAGAAGCGCCATGGCATGTGAAATATCCCGAAAAAGCACATTTTGCGAGGTATGGGCCCAGATCGCCAAGAAATATCCGGTTTCCTAGTCATTGACTTATTTTTTTGTCATATTTCTGGTTTTTTGTCAATAGAAATGTCTTAAAAGTCGCTGGTGTTATTCGAAAAATGTTTCCGGACAAAAACAAACAAAAATGGAGAAAAAAACCAGTGACCTGCCCCACCCCCCAACTAAGAAAGTGTCCATAAAGCCTTGCCTCAGATTACTAAAGAAATGTTTGTAATAATAACCAACTGAAAAGGTTTAAGAAGAAGATTATTAAGCGAAAAATAAAATTTCAGTTTCGGAAGTATTAGAGCAATAGAGGAACCGTAAGTTCCGGGCTTTTCGCTGCTGAAAATTCATTTTCGATTAATTGAAGAATGGATAAAACGATTCCATGCCATGCTCGCTTTGTTTAAAAAACTGAAGCCAGAACTCAGTTCCGTATGAAATCGGCACGAAAGTTGCTTAAAATTATTGCTAATTTAGATTGAATCTGTGCGCCTTTGAAACCCCCTCGAAAATTTTATTCATTTTTTTCGAAGTGTAAGGTAGAGGACGCCTCATGCTATCACTCATCATTCACCCCTTTTCGTACCAATCTATTAGATAGTTATGCACTTGTTCACCAGGAAAATAGCTTTACTATTCATTTTTGGGCCCCCTTTTTTGTTATTCAGGCATGCAATAAAAAGCGTTTTAAAAATAAGTAAGTAACGCACATTAAAATACTGTGGAGAAAATGTCGTTTCGAGATAATTCAAGCGGGAAACTACTTACACCTTGAATTGTTTCGTCGATTTATTTGAGCTTCTTTCGAAACTAAATGCTTTGAACACCGATTTTCAATAATATTTTTAGTTATTGAATTGCGTTTGCATGTTTGCAGCGATATAAAATTTAAATATACGATTTTTAGTGAAAATTCACATCCGGAGAATCCGAGTTCGTGGAGGACACAAATGATGGCAGCTTGAAAGTTTTCAAGCTTGCTTGCACGCATCTACTCGACTGACGGGGTCCTTATTCACAAGTGCCAGTAGCTCATCTTCATCAACGTCCATCATATGGAGAATCTTTGAATTCCACTTCTCCCGCCTGAAATTTTGGAACAAACGGACTGCTGTTGCTGGATCAGTGCCAGGTCTCATTAAAATACTGATCCGATCCGCAGCTTGTCTCGTCGAAGAGCCCGAACGATGCTCGTACTAAAGCAATAATCGGACTTGCTCTCGCGGTAATTGAAGTGGAGAGTTGTTTGAAGTTGGGCTGATAATTTGTGTGAAGATAGCCACAACGCAGCCCCTCTTATACCTTCAACACGGATTCTTCTAGAGGCTTCTTCAAGTTTCTATAGGAAAGAAGAAAAAGTGGTAAAATATCTTTAACTAAACCTAATAATTCATTAAAAGGTGCGCTATTGCATCTTCATGGAACTCCTTGTACTTACGCCAAGAAGCGCTCCCCAAATTCTTAATTAGCAGGAATAAATGTTTTCCAATTCAGTTAAAAAAAATAGCAAATATGTACCTTTAATGTGACGTATGTACACCATTAGAGCCACTGTGATACGACTGCAGCTGCAATACTTCTCCCTGTTCGCAGTTCGTGCTCAAAGCTCTTCAAATATTTCGTCCAACTTTGTTTTTTTGTTTATTCTAGCAGATTCTGTATGTGCACGCTAGCGCACTCCCTTGCCCGTTATGGCGGGAGTTTATGTCGTTGTCCTTTTGGCCTTTCAAACAATTTTCTTTTGACTATTGATTGTTTATAGAATCAATTTCTTCTTTTCTGTAAAGAGTTCTACTGCACTCATACATTAGGATTTGATTGAATGAGCTGCGCTGCGCGAGTAACTATAGTGAAATTCAACTGAGTGTCTTTTTACCGCTGCTTCATCCTTAAAGTGCGAAAACCCCCGACAACAATTTCAACGAAAATCTATCTGGGAAAGTATCAAATATGATCAGAACGACCTATAAATATTGCTGGAAGTGCCTCAAATGAAGTGCTACTTACTAGCCTCTATGGTTGAAGTTTTTTTTCCATCTGGCTCAGAATTGCCGGTGTGAGTATTTCTATTTCCAGGTTAGTCTCGTGGTGTAGGACAATATTTGCTGTAAGCGGAAAATGAAATATCAACATTTAGTCGTATTTTCTGTTGGAAAAAAACCTTTTTTAGGTGCCACCCTTAATATCAAAAATGGTGTGATCATCTGGAAATTTTTAAAGTGAATTCTGCAAAAATAGAACTACATTTATGCAGAGATCCATGAGTTTTTCCGGCCACTACGTGCAGCTAAACTCCCCTTCAAAGTTCCGCGACTTTTTCCACTGGAACATAGTCTGATATTGATATTTGAATAGCCGCTGCTATACATAGTTTCCTCAGTATAATAAAATGAATAAATTCAAAATTTATAAGAAACTAGCCAATCCCACGAGCTCCTCTTCGCTCCCGTTTTAACGTTTTAAGACCACACGCCTCGGAAAAATCTAAATGCAAAACCGCCATTTACGATTATTTCATATATATGGCGTTAAAAAATGTTTCTAAAATTGTCTTTTAACATTGTAACAAAACGAATAAATTCGTTTCAACTGTTGGGAGATCTCCTTTACGATTCTCTCGTATTCGTGACTGTTTCTTTTTGTTTTTTTGAGCGTTTTTTTAGGCGAATCTCCGGCTTCAAGTTCAGCTAAAATCTTGTAGAATTATCATTGTCAGCACGTAAAAGTGAGGCGTGGCGGAAAAATTCAGAATCTCTCAATTTTAATGAATATATTAGGAGACGCATCTCAAACATACATGCTTTCTTCAAAGTTACAAAGTAAACAGATCGGTTAAATAAGTCAAAGTGATGAAAAAATAAAGGAGAATGCTAGTCATGCTCACTATCAGAGCAAACAAGGTGAATTTTGCTACAACACTGCTCCGCCCGAGCTGCTCAATTGCGCTCAACTTTTAGTTCACTGTTTCATCCATTTTTTGTAATATCATCCCAAACATTAACTTTTTCTGATTTTTTATCGTAAAATTAAGCTGTTTGGGCGAGTAAAAATCGTATGCAGTATGCAATAGCGCCCCAATTGAACAAACGATTCGAGTCAGGGACAGAGTCACTCGAAAAGCTGCACGTGGACCGCAATTGCAGGAAAAATGAGGAAATCGATCATTTAAAGTTGGTAGGCAAATTGAGATCATTCATGTGAGATTAGGTGAGAATAGAGCAGTGTGTCTGATCGAAAATTGCTTTCCGGAAAATCTCTTTTACGGGAAAAACGGGTGGTTTCAGCAGTTATCACGGTTTACCGCCAATTGTTTTATTTTTTTCGTACAGCGTCGAGTAATTGGCCCACTGGCCCAAATGAAAAGCTGAATACTGAGTGGCGATGGCGGGTTTGCGGGTTTCCGGCGGAAAATATTTCGAAATTAATGTGTCGGCTGGATTTTTCCAGTTTACAAGCTGAACATTGATATTTTTCTATAATATATCCTGAAGGAATTAATAATTTTCAAAAATAGAAGCAATCCTTCCAGAAATGCCTTCTTTTTTTTTTCTAAGGCTACGCCTTAAATTGTCTGAAAATGAAAGAAATCGCGCAGAAAAGTAAAGAAATGCTTGACGAATCTTAAGGCCTTTCAAGCATTCATCGATCAATATTAAAGTTTTCATGAGAAATTAGGCGGCAAATTTTGTGACGGGCAACTTGCCATTTACCAGCAATCATAGTTGTCACAGGCCGGCTGGCTCGTAAAGTTGATGCAAAAAGATACATTTTTTTGAGCAATCGGAAGGTTTCTTTTGAGATGTTGCACCAGGTTCTACGAATTAAGTGCTCACTAATGCAGCAGATTTTGAAAAACGGGAAGAAAGGAGTTTTCCCCCTCCAGCCGAGCCGCTTTGCAAAAAAATTCACAACTACGCCAATAATAAATGACACGTTTTCACCAGTAATTCCCGGAAACATTGGCGGAAATCTTCTCGAAAAGACACTGAAACAGTTAGTAGTTTGTAGGAAATGGCAATAAGTTATATACAGATTATACAGTTTGACACATTGTAATGAACTCGTGAATTGTGGCTTTTCCGCGACCTCGGGTGTCTGCCTGCTGAATCAATGCGCATGCTTCTTTGACAGTTATGTTGGTGGAGACGGTTTCACTCCAAGCGACCACGAGCTCTTCGGCAGAAATCTGTAATGAGACAGGTGTATTGGGTTGAAGTTTGAGAGCCCGGTGAGCATCGACTCGCAGCGGAACACTGGGCTAATGGGCGACGGATTAGAAGTCAATTTTGGAGATTCCGCTTCTAAGCTGAATCTTCTGAATTTACTCATTTTTATAAATTCGGATATTTAATTAATTTTGAAAACAGCTTTACGGTGGCCCGAATGAGAAGTGTGCTCATCCGTACAGCTTTCTGTAACGCTTCCATGATAGACGAAGACAAAAAATCGTTTTTCCTCTCGTCGTTCGTCTTGTCTTACGAAAATCAGACGAATTCAAGACGAAAACGATGACGAGACGAGACGACCGAAATTTCGCCCAAATGGAAGCCTTACTTGTTATAACGTGTTTTCAACAGCCGGAGCACTATTTGGAGCCCGATGCTATGAGCACATTCAATTGATTTCTCTTCCCCCCCTCCCTATGCTTACAGAGCTTTCAACTCACAATTTTTTCCGGATCGTTATCAATTTTGGAGAGCATTAGCTCAACGTCCGCCTTGACACTATTCAGCTGAAAACAGTGTAGTACTCAAGAATCGTTTTTCGCTCAGTTGTCACTCAAACCTTTATTTTGGAAGTAACCGCAGCCAAAAATTCCTCAAAGTCGATTTGCCCATCTCCGCTGACGTCGCTGCTTCTCATGACGGCTTGAACAACCTTCGGCGAGACGTCGATACCAAGTTCGTTGAGCATTGTGGCAACTTCCGAAGAGGAAATAGTTCCGGAGCCGTCATCATCCATTAATTGGAAGATTTTGAAGACCTGGACAAAAAGAAATATAACCGTCGGTGGAAAAACAATGCAGGCGTTCACTTTTACTCTGAAGAAAGAGCTCAAGAGTTACCGTAACAGAAGCTTTTGCGCTCTGAACTCATTTCACCTGAAACGGGACTCCCTCTCAGGACTAGCTTCCTAGCGTGGCGCCAGACTAGTCTCCCTTATTTACAGTACGATGCCACTCCGAAAAAAGAATTCAGGAGTTTCTGAAGCGAAAGGAAAGCAAAACACATGAATGCGCTGGTGCTCATGGACCTTTGCCACGCCCACTTAAGTATTCCAACGGCTCTCAAAAGTTTTGGTTGAAAAGGCGTAGTTCGAAGTGGCGATTTTTCTTTCTGGATACCGTAGGCTCTCCGTTGTTGGGAGCATTACCATTGATTCATCTAGTTAACATAGCTATTTGCTATGATTGCGTATAATGAGTGCCCCCAATCGCGACAGTTGAGCAAACGGCGCATCCAATCTAGCCAGCCGTAACTCTGTTAAACTTCAAAAAATTTTCGACTTTGAGGAAGGCCGCTAATGGAAGTATGGCTTCCACGAAAGACAAAATAAGATCGTCTCGTCTTCGTCTTCGTTTTGAATTCGTCTGACGGAGAGATAGACATTGTGTTCACAACTTTTTTATTGCGTAAGACGAAATCAAGACGAGCTGAAAGATGAACGAAGGCGAGACAAAAGACGGGGAGGCGAAAGACTACTTTTTCTTTTAGTTTTTCGTGGAAGCCTTAAATTGAAGATCTCTGCGTGTTTTAGGATTTTGGCTCCCGAAAAATTTCACTTCAATTTATTGGATTCGCACTGGACACCGTGGAGAATAAGTGCATCACGGTCGTGCGTGCCCCGCTGGCCTAGATATTAAAGTGTCTGGCGCTCAGAAAAGATATTTCTCTGGCAAAGACATACGGAGCGACTTCTACCGTCCAGGGCATCTGGAGGGGCCTGCATTCCGACGCCGTTCACTCTGAATGATGCCATCTCTAGTGCATTTTCCCCTCCGCTGCTGTTTCTCGAAAACAGGGTGCTTTCCAGAGAAGGGCGGAATTCCGGATTCCGGATTCCGCCGTTTTTTTTCATTCCGTCTTTCGGATTCCAGATTCTGTGAAAAAAATTTTTTTCGTTTTCCGGATTCCGAGTTCCCAAAATCCAATTCCGCCCTACTCTGGTGCTTTCCCAGTTTCCTCTAAACATCACTGAATATTGGGCATGTTGCCGATCGGCAGGCAGCGGCAAGCTCACCTTTGCACCCGGCAATTTGCCTTTCATTCAGTTATTTATCGCTTTTTGCGGCAATTTGCCGCAAAACCCAGCATTTTGTAGTGCGCAACTGCAATTTGCAGATTACACAGCGAGTTGCCGTAGGTGTCAGAAATAACGGATACTATCCTTTTGGGCCACAGCATCTCACTATCAGAGAATATTGGGCAAGTTGCCGATCGACATCGGCAAGAAGCTCACTTAAGCATATGGAAACTTGCCGATTCGTGTAGTTATCTATCGCTGTGTTACCTTGCCCTTCAACTTGCCGTAGGTGGTGAAAATCACTGGGTACTATAATTTTCAGTTACAGTATCCTACAGTAGTCCCCTCACAATCTGTGAAACGTATTAGACGAGTTAACTAGGCGGTTTATTTTTTGGCACGTTTCGTAGTAAAGAAGGGCTCACTTTTTCCACCTCTTGCTTAGAAACTTCGTATCTGCATGCCAACTCATCAATGTTTTCACACTTTGCCTTGCACTTGTGCTTCTTAATCAACTTCTTCGCCAACTTGTTCTCCATCAGCGCATCCCAAAATTGGTTGTCTTTGGCCAGCGGCATGATTCTTCGGTTTCAAGTTGACGTGTACTCTCAAAAAGAGAAGTGCGTTACGACGGATAAGTGCAACAATTGACAAAAGTTCAAAAGCAAAACGAGACGGATGAGCAGAAGCGGAGCAACATGAGCACAAATGGATGGGACGGATAAATGAAGTGAGGCGAGAAAAATTGAATTTGAATGAGGAGCACCCAAATCATACAGGTGGGCGGAGTCTTTTGCGGGGCCGCAAGAAGACGCATCCACCCGCTTCGCCGCGTGGCGCCCGCCAAATTTGATTCAAGTAGACGATGGGAGAGGGAGGAGAAAAGAATGAAGTGCGATGGGGGGGGGGGCGGGGGACGGGATGAACAGAGGCCGGAAACAGGTGATTTGTCGAAAGTTTGAGAACAATGAAAACAAGCGTTCGGATTTTCTGGCGGCGAGCAAAGAAAACAGGAAGATCGAGGCGAGTAAAATTGAATAATTCGACTGATCACAGATATACGGCATTCGCTGTAAGCTTGAGAGGCTCACCTGCGAAGCGCGGTCTTGGCACACAGGAGTATGATTTTCACGAAAGACGAAATAAGGCCGTCTCGTCTCGTCTTCGTCATCGTCTAGAATTCGTCTGACGCAGAGATAGACGTTGTGTTAGAACACATGTATTTTTAATTGACGACGTAAGACGAACGAAGACGAGACGAAAGACGAACGACTTGTTTCATCTTTCGTGGAAGCCTTACCCAAAATAATTCACAAAAAACAAGCGGAAATATCCCGATATATTTGGGCGGTGGAAGCGAGTGTGGCACCACTCCAAATCACAGTATTCACTTTGATTAGCCGAGAATTCAACGAGTTAATTTAAGATTACTGTTCTAGGGCGGAAATCTGGAAATATGGAACTGAAAAAACGAATAAAAAATGAATAAAAGCGTCGGATACGGACTTTGACACAAAACACAAAAGCGCGTGGACAAGGTTATTTTATTTATTAAAAATATTTAAACTTAATTAAAAGTTTCAAAATTATTATATTATTTAGAGAATACTTTAAAATTTTAAATTCAATATTTATTTAAAAAAATAAAACCCAAACAGTAGTGAAAAAACGTTTAGGAACTATTTTTTTTTCGAACTCCTTATCTCAAAATTCATTGAATTTTTTCTATTTCTATATTTAGAACTCAATTTCTGTTTACTAGTTTTCGTTTTCTAATAATACGTTGCGTACATCGTCATTTCAGCGATTGACGGCAATTGTACCTGAAAGTTGCCGGCGAACAAAAAATCACGGCGATTTAGCGCGGAAAATTGAATTTAATTTTCTATTTTCGGATACAGAATGACGTTGGTGTTTTTATGGAAGTTATTTACGAAAACGTTGATAATTTTGCGTGAAAAAATATAAAAATACGGCTTAACGGCTTGAAATTTTGGGGAAAAGGCAAAAAATTAACGGAACATTTTTGTTTATGTTCGTTCTAAAATCCGAGGTTTCCGAGAAATAAACTTCCTGCTTTTGTTTCCTTTATTGCCGCTTTCGTTAATAATTCGATTACGCTGAGAAATTGGCGCTTTATTCGCAGAGCCTGAGCATGAGTCAGTTGAGTCTCAAAAAAAAAGGACGGAGCCGGAAGCAGTTTAGAACGAGTGCTACCGCAATCGCATTCGCTCCGTGCGCCTTTGAAGTCGTTCAAAACTGTATTTAATCATTTCGAATTTTATTATTATTATTATCGTTTTCATGGACTTTCTGGAGATTTTCTTCATTTTTTGTTTTGATTTTTGTATAATTTTTAAACTAATAAATGTATTTAGCAATGTTGTTCTCGTTTTTCACAGATCTCAACCAATAAAACGCATTTTCCCCATTGATAATACGATGTTAAGGTCCGGTAACTGCTTCACATCATCAGGCCAATAAATCAATAAATAAACGTTTCGCGGTGAGTGACAAAAAAGATAATGAAAATCACCCAAAAAAACACCTAAAAATCTGATTCAACATTGAAATTTAGAAAAAAAAACATTCCCGCCAACCTGACTCCTCGTTTTTATAGGCAACAACTATCTAATGAATCCTTAAAAACGCCGGAGAAACTGTTTTAAAATTGAAAATTCAAAATTTAAGTCATAAATTTATGAATCGGCGCGATGCTGGATGTAGTTTCAATCATAAAACACTTTCTCTACACATGTTTTGGCATTATCTTAGTTGGGGGGGGGCAATGATTTTTAGTCATTCTTGGAGGTTTTTTTTTGGATTTTTTTTCTGAAAATGCTATTAGATATTCTCGAATAACACTAGCCATTTTCAGAACAATTTTATTGGCGGACAACAAAAATACGCACAAAAAAGAAGATGTCTAGGTGACTGGACATTTCTTGGCGATTCCGGCCCATATCTCTTAAAATTTCGCTTCATCATGATATTTGAAAGAATGATTAACTGTCTGATGGTCGAAACCCAATGCTTGCAGTCTTCAGACGACATTCTCGCGACACCAGGCCATCCTTTGAAAACTGTAAACGACTTCAAGTCGAGAAGTGCATCTGCAGCGAGCCTATTCATATCTATCAAAAAAATTGCAAAAATTGCTCATCGTTGAATCACGCCATGCATGACAAAAAGTGGAATCGTAGTTGTCGTGTCAAGAGTAAGCGCCACGCGTGAAAAAAACAACTTACAAATATTTTAACAATAGCAACAAACATTTTCAGACAAAAAAGTTGCAAAAACATCCAAAAATGACTAAAAATCATTGGCCCCCTCCCCCACTAACATAGCGCCCATATTTTTTCACAAGAACGCCAAAAAATAGTCTGCAGAAATGTTGAAAGTAGTTTGACCGTTTGGAAATGTGTTTAAAAATACAGAAGATCTATAATAAATGTTTTAGTTCAAATTAAATATCAAATTAGTCGGACTCTGCTTTTTCGGCCGCAACTATAATTAGCAGTCCTATTATCGAAAAATGCTTTAAAAAGCTTATCAGTAGCAAAAATCTGGGATCAACTTTTTGAATTGGCGTGATGCTGGGGAGTTACAATTAAAAAATCCTTTCTTTACGCTGTTTTTTTTTCATAAAAATGAGTCTGTAGAAATGATGGAAGTAGTCCGACCGGCTAGAAATTTTCGCTCAAGTTCGGCTACAGAACATCGTCAGACTTTTCATTCTTCTTCTTTAAAAAAAAATGTTTTTCTTTGGTACATTTTTGGTTGTCAAACATTGAAAAAGATATTTTGTCTCGAAACTTGGACTATAATGTTAATTTTAGTTTTTGGGTTGGACAGACGGAATTATTAAGCTTCCAGCATTTTACAAGGCTCCTCCCCCCACTTTATTTTACAATTTTCATGAAGAAACCCACTAAAATAAGAATCTTTCATGTAAAAAACTAGACTCCGTTTTTTATTTAGTTGGAGACTAGAACTTAATGTTTTCAGAATAAACAATTATTTTTTATTTTTTAGAAAACGGAACATCTTCTATATTGGATCTGAAGAATACATTTAAGGAAGTTAAATTGATTAACGTAGGGACCAATATCAACATTTCTGCTGAAAAAGAGCCACGTGGGCATATGCCATAATGCGGAAAATTATAAAAAATTATAAAAAGAAAACGTTATGAAAAGCACCCAAGTTTGTGCTTTTCAACTAAAAGAGCTATGATTATTATGATGATATTGACATTTGATCATTCGCTATCAAAAATAAATATTCTAAAATTCGAATTCATCATCTCTTTTTATAAATAGAAGTTCACTTTCTCAGTGACATCTTCCGAGAAGCCGCATAAAAATAAGAAGGCATATGACAAAAAGACAAAATCATAGTGACATCTTGCGATGGCTGGAATACAAATTCGGAAAACGACAAAATGACATGTCAGATGTGGTTGTGACGGAATATTGCAATTCAAGCCTATTTTAATGAAAGTTTTCAATTTTTATTTGATACGGGGGCGAGACATACTGGAAGCTCAACACCGACAAGTGGACAATATGGTAAAATCTAATTGGTTTAATTGATTTGTCTTTAATTTTCGATTCGGATTTTTAAGTAATTCTTGTCTGGTGCACACTCGTTTCAGATATAATTCAATACCCATAAAATGCGCTGAAAACTATAATTTGTGACCTTCTTTGACCCATAATTTCCATTTTGAAGAAATTTTATGTGTTGGGCCGTGGTCGGTGCGGTTTGCCTATGGATTAAACGCATTAGTTGGGCAGTTGCAAAATGCCAATATTGCATCATTTCTTAAAGAGAAGTTTCAAGAATTTTTAGAATCAAATGAGTAATTTTATTACAAAACAATTAACCGAAAATATCTTTTCGCCATGAAGCCCTCGAAATGAATGACTAAAAAAAGCAAAATCATTTTCAGAGAAATTCTTTGTTGGAAAATGGCCAACCGAAAGTTCTTTTAAGATCGTTGTTCCAGTCTGAATAATGGAAATACGGAACGACGAAAAAATAAAGAAAAACGTCGGATACGAAGCTTATGAACTTTGACACAAAACACAAAAGTCCATGACAAGGTTATTTTATTTATTAAAAATATTTAAACTTAATTAAAAGTTTTAAATTTTTTATATTATTTAGAGAATTCTTTGAAATTTTTAATTCAATATTTTTTTTGAAAAAAATGAATTTTAACAATTTATATAAATTAAAATTGAATAAAAAACCTCTTAAAAAGTGACACAAAAGTTCGTGGACAACGAGTTTTTTAAAGATTTTTCAGGGTTTCCCGGCGGAAATTCTGAAAATATGGAACTGGAAAAATGAAGAAAAATGAAAAAAATAAGAGCGCTGCCTTTTTATCTTTCAATTTATGTTCCATATTTTCCAGAACGTTCTGCCCACCGATGTAAACAACCAACGGAAGGATGGAAGACGATGCGATTTGCATAACTAAATCAGCTGAACATTTAACGTTTGGTAGGTAGAAAACCCAAAAAAAAATGAAGAAGAGAGAGAGAAAAATTGGAAATTCCAAAAAAAAGATAATTCAATTTGAAGCGAAAAAAATGCGGAAAGACGATTTCTGAACAAACCAAACGAAGTTAAATATCTTTCTTACCTCGTTTTGGGCTGATAACTTTAGCTTCTCTCTGAAAAATACTTCAAATTACTTGCTTTCGGTATCCGAATATTTCGCCTAGTTTTGTGTGCAACTTGACGGGCTCAAATGACAATTCGAAAAGTTTCAGAATATTGAGCTCCGAACAAACGAATGCGATCAGCTTAACTAATAAACCACATTAAGCGCACAAAATAGTCCGATATACAGTACCGTGCAAAATTATACGAACCGGGGTGATTTTTACCGAAACTCGATTTCGGATGATCCGATCGAGCCCAAAGTTTCAGGAATTGAGGAAAACGCTTCAAAAATAAGTTTGAATAACAAAAGAACGAATTTACTCAAAAAAAAAAAAGTTTTTTTGAAAAAAAATTAAAAAATTGAAAAAATGGATATTTTGATTTTTGATATTCATGGGAGGAAAAAACAAAAATGACAAGTTAAAAATCGGGGGAAATGATACGAAATGATTAAATTAACTTAATACTTGGTCGCCATACCTTTGGCTTTGATAAACGCCTCACATCTTCTTGGCATTGAGTCGATCAAGTTCATCAGGGTCTGAAGTGGGATTTTGGTCCATTCTTCCTTGAGTTTCTCGAATTTTTCGCTACAATTTTTTGCTTTTCTGGCTTTCAAACGTCTGCCAAGGACCTCCCGGAGATGCACAATGGAATTCAGGTCAATGGGATTCGGATTGACTTGGCCAGGTTTACTTGACGCTGTGCGAACCAATCCTTGAAAAGGAGGGAAGAGTGTTTCGGATCGTTGTCTTGTTGGAACAACCAACCACGACCTATCTGAGACCTTCTATATGGCAACATTTCCTTCTCTAAAATGTCCTTGTACATGTACCCTGTACTTGTACTTCGTACTTGTCCTTATACTTGGCGTGGAAGCAGCCCCAAACCATGACGTTACCACCACTGTTCTTAACAGTCGGAACCTGGTACTTGGGATCGTACCGTTTGTTAACTGGACGTCGTACATGAGTGATTCCTTCTAGCCAATCATCAAATTCTTCGATTCGTCGCTTTACAGTACCTTATTCCACTGCTGAGGTGTCCAGGGCAGATGATCCTTCTCCCACTTCAATCGAGCCAGACGGTTCTTCTCGTAAATCATTTGATTTTTCACTGGGCGCCTTCCGAAGAGTCCAGAATCACGCACACGTCTTTTGACAGTGTTGTTGGACACCTATAAGTTATATCGATTGAAATTTTTTGAGAAATGTCTAAAAAACTAACCTCGACTTCAATTTGGCAATTAAGTTCCGAGTTGATATCCGTACTTGTCAGCCGCGGATTTTTCTTGCACATCCTGACAATGATTCTGTCGGTTCCTGGTGATGTTTTCGAAGGTCTTCCAGTACCTTTCGAACGGTTTCGAGTGTTCAAAGTTACCCAGATAACCGATTTAGAAGTCTTGAACTGCTTCGCGAGGGTGGGCATGTCCAGACCCATCTAACGATCACGGATGATAGCCATTCGCTGAGATTCTGATAAATTAGGTAAACCACGTGGTCTACACATTCTAAATAACAATATTCATGCGTAAAAGAACGATAATACTTGAAAAAAAGAAAAAACCAAAAAATCGGATTTTACCGATTTTCGAAAAATTCAAAAATAAGTTCGCAACTGTTACTGCTTACCGTAATTCATCATTCAAACTCATTTTTTTAGCGTTTTTCTCAATCCCTGAAACTTTGGGGTCGATCGGATCATCCGAAGTCGAGTTTCGGTAAAAATCACCCCGGTTCGTATAATTTTGCACGGAACTGTATAATATTTTCTTTAAACTTGAAAATTGCGGAATTGCGAGTTCGGAACCACTCAAAATCACTGTATTCACTTTGATCAGTGTGTCGTTTCGAAAGCATTTCGAGAAATTTTTCCGAAAAATTCTCCAGAAATGTTTCTCGTTGATTTCTCGAGAATTTTTTGAGAATTTTTCGAAAAATTTCTCGAGAATTGTTCGAAAATTTTTCGAAAAACGCATTTTTCGAAACGACACACTGACTTTGATTAGCCGAAAATACAACGAGTTCTTTTAATACTTTTTAGGGTTTCTGGGCGGAAATCTGAAAATATGGAACTAGAAAAACGAGGAAAAATAAGCAAAAGCGCTTATGCTTTTCATCTTTCAATTTATGTTCCGTTTCTTCCAGAACTTCCCGCCAATTGTTGAAAACAGCCAACGGAAAGCTGGAAAAATGCACAACCACATCAGATGAACATTTAATGTTCGGTAGGTAGAAGATCCGACAAAAAATGAAGAATAAAGAGAAAGATAGGGCATTCCAAAAGAAGGTAATTCAATTTGAGACGAAGAAAAAAACGCGGTCAGACGATTTCTGAGCAAACGAAACGAAGCTAAATATCTTTCATAGACCGTTTTGGGATCAAAACTTTATTTTCTTTTGAAAAATTCTTCTAATCATTTTTTTTCGGTATCGGGAAAAAGCTGCGCAGTTTAGTTTTTGTGCAACTTGGCGGGCTCAAATGACATTTCAAAAAGTTTCTGATTCCAATAGTTTCAGACAATTGAGTTCAGAACAACCGGGTGCAATTAGTTCCCAAAATAATCCGCAAAAATCAAACGAAAATATGGCTGTGGAAGCGAGTGCGGCACCACTCCAAATCACAGTATTCACTTCGATTTACCGAGAATTCAACGAGTTAATTTAAGATTATTTAGGGTTTCCGGGCGGAAATCTGGAAATATGGAACTGAAAAAACGAAGAAAAAATAAATGAAAACGTCGGATACGGAACTGCTGGATGAATGGAAGGCACTTATGAACTTTGACACAAAAGTCCGTGGACAAATTTGTTTTAACTAAAAGTTTTAAAATTTTTATATTATTTGGAGAATATTTAAAATTTTTAAATTCAATATTTGTTTTTTTTTTATTTATATAAATTAAAATTGAAAAAAAGTGACACAAAAGTTCGTGGGCAAGGTTATTTTATTTATTAAAAATATTTAAACTTAATTAAACTTTTAAAATTTTTATATTATTTAGGTAAAGAAAGAATACTTCAGAATTTAAAATTCAATATTTGTTTTTTTAATTCATTTAAAAATTTTAAAAAATTAAAATTGAAACACGTGACACAAAAGTTCGTGGACAAGGTTATTTTATTTATTAAAATATTTAAACTTAATTAAAACTTTTAAAATTTTTATATTATTTAGGTAAAGAAAGAATACTTTAAAATTTAAAATTCAATATTTGTTTAAAAAAAAATTATTTAATTTAAAAATTAAAAAATATTTAAATTGAAAAACGTGACACAAAAGTTCGTGGACAAAATTTTAAAAATAAATTTAGTTTATTCATTCCGGACTTTTGTGACAAAGTTTAGAAAAAGGAAATAAGCTAACTTCTCAAACGTCTTGCGGAATCAGAATTCTTCAAGGTGAGAATCGAAGACATCTTTTGACATGTCCTGAATGTTTCCCGGACGCCAATTCCAATTGTTGTTCTATCCGTTTGCTTCTTCGCGTAAGAAGAATCTCGACTCCGCCCATCTTGACACTGAAATTGCTGTCTCTCACTAGCACTCAAAACGCCGCTCTCTTCTTTTTTCTCGAGGGCGTGAATGCGCCATAGTTTTATGAGAAACGTTTGCAACATGTAAAAAAGAATAAGCTTTTAATGTCTCGGGGCTCTTGAAACAAAGTAAAACAGGGAGCCGAGAAAGTGAGTGGCATTAAGTGGAAGAGCACTAGGAAAAAGGGAACCGAAGCGGAAAATAGGGGGAAGAAATGCAATTTTGTTCTTCCGTGTTTCGCCCCCCCCCCCTCCCCACCACTCTCTTCCCCCCCCCCACCTTTTTTTGTCGTCTTCTACCACATCAAACTTCCGAATTACTGACAGCTTTTTTTTTTGAGATTGCTCTTCTTTTTTGCGGCCTTCCTCCTGCCCCACCTCCCTCCCCCCTCCAATTTCATTCATTTCCCCGTCGTTCTTTTTTTGTTTCGTCACCAAACTGGTGGCTTCTTTCATAAAATCGCATTAATCTTATTTGCGCCACATGAAAATTGAGAAATTTCGTTCTGCTCTCTGAGATGCGTCATGCGTCACTACGCTGCTTTCGAGGCCAATTATGTGTCGCACGGGAGGGTACGGTAGTTGTCCGACTGAAAAAAAACGTGGGGGGATTCATGAAGAGAAACGAGTTGGTTGTTCGTGCTTCATTCCGTGTAAATGGATTCCGTGTAAATGGAGAATGCGTCGTTTCCCCTCCATTTTGAGATTAAATGTTCACATTGCGAAACATTGGAATTGGGGAAGTGATGGAAGATGCAGGGAAGTCGCCCATCGTTTTCAGACTTTGAGCATAACGACACAACATTTATTCGAAATCACATGAAAAAGAATGTACAGGATGGGGAGGGGGTATGTGAAATCGGAACAAAATGAGAATAGAACTCGTAGGAAATCGGAACTTGATGAAAATAAAACTGTTAAAAAAGGAAAATGTATTGAAATGGAACTGATAGGGAATTAGAATTGTTTTAAAGTAAAACCGCATGGAAGCGGAACTGTATGGAATTGGAACTCTGTTCAATGGAGCGCGTTTGTTTTACCAGAATATTTTGATTTAACGCTGAGAAAAATACTCGTGTAAAACAAACGCGCTCCATTGAACAGAGTTCCAATTCCATACAGTTCCGCTTCCATGCGGTTTTACTTTAAAACAATTCTAATTCCCTATCAGTTCCAATTCAATACAGTTTTCTTTTCATCAAGTTCCGATTTCCTACGAGTTCTATTCTCTTTTGTTCCGATTTCACATATTATCGCCGTAAAAAAGTTCCGACATTTTTTCGAGCCCGCGAAAATCGGGATTTGAATTTAGAGGCTCCGCCCATTTCATCATCAGAGCGCATTTGCTATGCGCGATATATTTTTATCAGAAGAAACGAAAAAAAAATAAATGACGCAAATTGATATATTTAAACATTCGAAGAAACGTGTGAAAAAATTCACGATTAATACAATTTCGTTCTTTTAATCCAGTTTAATTCTGAAAATTTAGAAGAATAAATAAAAATTCAAAAAATATATCGCGCATAGCAAATGCGCTCTGATGATGAAATGGGCGGAGCCTCTAAATTCAAATCCCGATTTTCGCGGGCTCAAAAAAATGTCGGAACTTTTTTACGGCGATAATACCCCCTGGGGAATAAATATAGCGCCGCATTGACAGTGTAATGTAACTTCAAATCGAAATATTTTTTCTGAAAATCAGCCAAAATGTTGATTAAACAAAAACAAAAATTATTGGATTAACTGTTTTCGAATCTTCCTCCTTTACCGTTGATGACTCGCCTGAAGTCTCTAAGAGTCGACGACGGCACGGAGGCAGTCAACGTCTAAATTGTCCCAAGCAGTGTGTCGTTTCGAAAGCATTTCGAGAAATTTTTCGAAAAATTTTTCCGAAAAATTCTCGAGAAATGTTTCTCGTTGATTTCTCGAAATTCTCGAAAAATGTCAAAAAAAATTTTCGATAAAAAACAATAATAAGCTATTATCGCCTTAAAAAAGTTCCGACATTTTTTCGAGCCCGCGGAAATCGGGATTTGAATTTAGAGGCTCCGCCCATATATCGCGCATAGCAAATGCGCTGCAACGATGATGAATGGGCGGAGCCTCTAAATTCAAATCCCGACTCGAAAAAATGTCGGAACTTTTTTACGGCGATAATAGTTCGAACGACACTCCGAAATAACGCAAAACGCGTTGTTTATCGTATTTCCATTCAAATCATTCTACGCGATTTCTTGAAAATTTTCAAAAATTCTCGAGAAATTTCCGAAAAATTTTTCGATAAATTCTCGAAAAATTCTCGAGAAAAATATTTAAACCAAATTAAGCGTTTTAACAATTTTATATTATTTAGAGAAAAACTTCGAAATATTTAAATAAAAATTTATTTTTTGAAATAAATTTTTGACACAAAAGTGACACAAAAGTCTGTGGACAAACATTTAAAGATACATTTAAAAAAATTTTTAAATCTTTTTTTCTCCATATTCAGAAGAAGTAGGAAAGCGCATTTAGAGTCTTTTTTTGGCACTTTTCGTTAATTCGTCAATGGCTTCCCCGATGTGCGGTGATTCAATTGAAATGATCTCGGAAGCTGTGAATAACCATGTCGAAGCCCTTGCGAACAGTGGCGAAATATGCCGGAAAATTCGTTTTTCAGCACAAAAACTCCTTAAAGAGCAACCTTAATCAGCACACGAAACCGCACGAATTACCCAGCAGTCATCATCAGCGGTGCTCCGCGGGGGTATGTGAAATCGGAACAAAATGAGAATAGAACTCGTAGGAAATCGGAACTCGATGAAAATAAAAATGTTAAAAAAGAAAACTGTATTGAATTGGAACTGATAGGAAATTAGAACTGTTTTAAAGTAAAACCGCATGGAAGCGGAACTGTATGGAATTGGAACTTTGTTCAATGGAGCGCGTTTGCTTTACAACAGTATTTTTAGTTGATTTAACGCTGAGAAAAGTACTCGTGTAAAGCAAACGCGCTCCATTGAACAAAGTTCCAATTCCATACAGTTCCGCTTGCATGCGGTTTTACTTTAAAACAGTTTTATTTTCATCATGTTTCGATTTCCTACGAGTTCTATTCTCATTTTGTTCCGATTTCACATACCCACTGCTCCGCGAAATGCCACCGCGCGGGCGATAGTAATTCTGGGCAGAGTGAACATTAGCCCCCCTCAATGGGAAAAATAACCCTCCATATAGAAAAGTAGCCCCCCAATCGAAAAAGATGATCCCCCGCCTTTTCATGGAATATGAACCCCCGTTTACCGCTTACACTTTTCGCCGTGAGAGTTCACGCTGAAAAGTTTAGATAATTGAGATAATGTATCTCGCGTGACCTCCACCGCCACGCAATTTGCCACGTCGCACAAGTGATGCAACTTTTCCATATATGTTCCCGCTTCCTATGCAAGCAATGTTGTACTGGATGAAATGATTTTCATAAAGAACGAACTGCTATATTAAATAAATGTGTTTAGTATTATTGAAATTGTATGGCACTTTATCGGTCGGAATAATTTTGAACCTGGTATCCTAGGCAGCATTTGGGTGGGGGGCTAAAGTTCCTGAGCGGGGGTTCATCTGCTTCTGGTGGGGTTCTTTTGTTCACAAGCCCCTCCTATGAACTTACACCCCCCGAAATCAACGGAGGGGAGTTTATGTTCACTGACTTCAGCCCCCCACATAGGGAAATTGCTCCCCCACGCACAAACCGTGAATTTAAATCCCCCACAGAAAAATCTACTACGGTGGGGGACCAAACATTATCTTTGGGGAGCTCAACTCCACCTTGGGGGGATCAATTACACTTGTGGGGGGTTGAATGTGTGTGGGGGGCTTATGTTCACTATCGCCGTAATTCTTATTCTGCGTTGTTCAGCCTGCCTATTCTATCATGCTCCGATGATACAGTACCAGAATGAGCTCGACTAGCAGCACGATTTCATATTTCATTCACAGAAAACTGAGGAAGAATCGAGGCAAAGAGACAAAGATATCTTCTTTCGTATCAGCTCGAATGCTCACATAGTTCATAGGAAAGAAGCTAGCTCACGTGTTCGAACAATTTGCACTTTTTAGGACGGGAGCAGCGTGGTCCAACACAGGCTCAATCGCTGGCCAATATTCAACGGTTACCTAATCTTTGGCTACTTGATCAATGGTTACCTTTTGAATTTTTTGAAAATTTTGAAAATTAAATTGAATTTTGCTCATTTTCTGAATAGTTTTCGACATTTTTGCGTGGAAATCGTATTTACTAAATCAATGGCTACAAACTAGATAGCCATTGAAAATAGGTAATCATTGATCGAAGGCAAAAGTAGCCAAAGAATATCAGGTAGCCACTGAATATTGGCCTCAATCGCTGGCCGACTAGCTGCCCACATCCGCGCGCAACTGCTGACTAAAATAACTAAAAAACTGCGAAATTCCCCATAAATATTGATCCATCATCTCTAATTTCAATAAAATCAAGTCTGACTTTGAAATCAAATCGCCCCGTTTTATTTGCTTTTTCCTTCAATCTATTTTAATATTTTTTGTCGTAGGAGATGAGCTCACCGAAATGATAAATGAGCCGAACATGTGGCTGGAATGGCATTACTTGTTTGTCATATTTTTCTTAATGTTCATCTATTGCCGTCATATTTCGTGAAATCATCCATTGATCAGTGCACTTTGTTCAAGTGCCTTTGTGGAAAATCGGAAAATGAAAAAAAGGAAATGAAAAGTTTGGGAGAAACAAGCGCGGCGCTTCTTAAAATTCGGAAAAGAACGAAGAGCACAATTTCCTCCACTCGAACTTCGAAGCCGGAAGTTTTCATTCGGTGTTTTTTTTGGAACCTTTCGAATTCTTGTCTCCACTATCTTTAAGGCGCTAAGGTAGTTGGGGGGTCAATGGTTTTTAGTCATTTTTGGAGCTTTTTTATTGATTTTTTTTCTGAAAATGTTTGTTGCTATTGTTAAAATATTTGTAAGTTGTTTTTTTCACGCGTGGCGCTTACTCTTGACACGACAACTACGATTCCACTTTTTGTCACGCATGGCGTGATTCAACGATGAGCAATTTTTGCAATTTTTTTTGGATTTTTTTGCTTATTATTATCGCCGTAAAAAAGTTCCGACATTTTTTCGAGCCCGCGAAAATCGGGATTTGAATTTAGAGGCTCCGCCCATTTCATCATCAGAGCGCATTTGCTATGCGCGATATATTTTTTGAATTTTTATTTTTTCTTCTGAATTTTCAGAATTAAACTGGATTAAAAGAACGAAATTGTATTTATCGTGAATTTTTTTACACGTTTCTTCGAATGTTTAAATATATCAATTTGCGTCATTTATTTTTTTTTTCGTTTCTTCTGATAAAAATATATCGCTCATAGCAAATGCGCTCTGATGATGAAATGGGCGGAGCCTCTAAATTCAAATCCCGATTTTCGCGGGCTCGAAAAAATGTCGGAACTTTTTTACGGCGATAACTTAGTTACTTACTTAGTTACTTAGTCGATCCGTCATTCGCTTGTGTGAGCGCGGATCACAGCTAACCATGCCTTGCGGTCTTGGGCGATGGTTGTCCATGAAGTAGTCAATCGATTTCCTCGGTATATTGAGATTTCTTTTCGTAAAGAGTCGGACCATCTCATGGAGGGTCGTCCGACAGGTCGTTTTTGATCTCGAGGAATCCATTCTTGTATCAGTTTCGTCCATCTTCCGTCAGTTCTTCGCATAATGTGCCCGGCCCATCCTAATTTTTTCTTTTTGATGTGTTTGAGTGGGTCCGTGACTTGGGAGATTTTTCGGATGTCTTCACGGTGTAAGTCTCGTTGGCGTTGTTCCGTGAGGGTCATTCCAATTAATCTTCTTTCTAGTGATGCATGCGTCACACGGATCCGTTCAGCGAGGTTCTGTGTGAAGGTCCAGGTTTCTGATCCATATGTGAGCGCGGGAAGAACGATGGTGTCGAAAAGTTGAGCTCGAATTCGTGGGCAGGTGAGAGCGTCGGTGGTGTTTTTGATGTTGTTGAACGCGGCCCAGGCTGCCCGTCTTCTTCTGTGGAGTTCAGGTTCTAGCTCATTTCGTGAGTTGAGTAGCCTGCCAAGGTAGACATACTCATCCACGTCTTCGATTGTTGTGATGGTTGTATTATTACTGATGATCACCGGATGTGTGGTGGCGTATGTGTTTCTCAACACTTTGGTTTTGTTAGTATTGATTTGAAGGCCTACTTTTTTGCACCTTTCTGTGAACTCTTGGATCATCTGGCTGGCAGTTCGTGGGTCGTTTGCGACGAGAATGATGTCGTCTGCGAATCTCAAATGGGTGAGATTTCTGCCATTGATCCTTATTCCTGGCACGTGAGCGTAGTCGTCGTCTTGTCCTTTGAGGTGATTCCAAGACAATTTTCCGAGAACGAGCTCTAGACAAGCTGAAAAGAGGTTTGGTGATATTGGATCACCTTGGCGTACACCTCTTGTGATGGGTA
The DNA here is from genome assembly GCA_003052745.1 of Caenorhabditis inopinata. Classification (NCBI taxonomy): domain Eukaryota; kingdom Metazoa; phylum Nematoda; class Chromadorea; order Rhabditida; family Rhabditidae; genus Caenorhabditis; species Caenorhabditis inopinata. The sequence continues at coordinate 13,200,614 of AP018153.1, read as the reverse complement.
CCTCAACTTGTCTATGGAATGGTGTAAAGGTGGTAGTGCAGTTTGCATAGCACTCTTTGAGCAGGTTAATATAGACTGCATCTACTCCTTGTGCTCGAAGGCTTTCCCATATCGCTTTTGGTTCCACACTGTCAAATGCCTTGTGGAAGTCAATGAAGACAAGTGTGAGCGGGATATGGTACTCGCGGCCAACCTCGAGCAAGCGTTGTACTGAGTGTATGTGGTCGATCGTTGAGAATGATCGACGGAATCCTGCTTGCTCGACAGGCTGAGCTTCTTCTAGTGTTTTTCGTACTCTATTTAATAGACATTTTGAGAATGTCTTATAGAGTACTGATAGGAGGCAGATAGGCCTATAATTCTCCAAATTTTCTCTGTCTCCTTTTTTGAAGATCAGAGTAGTGTTAGAGGATTTCCATTTCAATGGAACTTTTCCGCTTTCTAAATACTTCGAGAATCGTCGTGCGATCAGGCTAATGACATTGTCATGACAGCTCTTGAGAAAATCTGCCGTGATTTTGTCATCACCTGCTGCCTTCCCGTTTGGGAATGAATTGAGGGCAGTTCGCACTTCTTCTGGGAGGAACGGTGGTGCTGGTGGTGGTGTTTCCGTTCTGATGGGGGTGTTGGTTTGTGTGGGAGAAGGGAAGTTGCTGCTGAATAGTTTCGAGTAGAACTTCTGAATCTCCTGTTCCATCTTTGTCCTAGAAGTGATTCTTTCGCCGCTCGATGGAGACTTAAGGCAAGGTATTTGAGATTTATACTCTGTTATGTCTCTCGCTACCTTCTTAAGACTCCTTCGTTGATTAGCGGCATTCAGTAGGCGGCTTCTGGCGAATTCTTCATGATCTTTCTCGACAGCTTCTCGGCATTCTTGAGACAGTGACTTGAAGTTTGGGTCTGATCTGTCTGTGAAACGCCGTTTGGTTAGAAGCTGACGAGTTGCTTCCGAGATTCTTCTGTGTGCGTGGTTGGATGGCCTTGTTATTGCTTTGTCTTGTAGATCCTTGAGTACGTCGATTAGATTTTGATAATCTTGATCAATGTCCGTATTGGGATCTATTGCGACTGTGGCACTGAGCGTGTGCGCAGTGTTCGGGTCCAACTCTCTCTTTGGAAGCTTTCTTCGCTTGACCTGCTCGTATCTTGCGATGTTGGTGTTGAAGTGCAGGTGGCTGCGAAGTAGACGGTGGTCACTACCATTTGTGAATGATGGAAGCACCGACACATCCGTCACAAATTTTCCATTTCCCAGTATATGGTCGATTTCATGTTTGTGCTTCTGGTCGGGGCTGATGTGTGTCCATCGTCTATGCATTGGCTTTTTGAATTGCGAGTTCATTTGCCATAGACGATTTGATTCACAAAAGGTAGCTAATAATTCGCCACTTTCGTTTCTTGGTTCCATTGAATTCGTGCCAATGTATCGTTCCGTGTCTTTCCTTGTACCCAATCTAGCGTTAAAGTCGCCTATGATGAGCTTGTACCTGCTACGGCAGGTTAGATAGGCGTCTTGAAGGCTGTCATAGAAATCAGCTAGTTCCTCTGGATCGGTATCAGCGACAGGTGCGTACACCTGGAAGATGGTACAGCTGAGTTTTCTTCCTACTTGTAGAGTAAGGTAGCCGATCCTATGGTTGAGGAACTTGACTTCTATGATTTTTGGGAGGAGGGTGCTCTTAACGATAAAGCCGATCCCTCCTGACACGGAACTACTGTTCCGAGATCCTAAGAAAACTCCGGTCCCGTCTCGATGCGTTTTGTGCTCTTCTACTTCTCGTTTTGTTTCCGATAGTCCGATGATATCGTACTTTATTCTTTTTGTTTCTTCGAGAAGCTCTGCTAGTCTGTTGTCGGATGCGACAGACCTGCAGTTGAAGGTGCACACTCTTAAATCGATTCTTCTTGTTTTGGGCCGTGTTTTCTTCTTTTCCTTTTCCGAGTGGTAGACGACCGGTACTCCGAGATTTGATCGCCTCTCCCGACTTACTTCTGAATCTACCGTATCAGAAGCAGAGGCCGAGTGCGGAGGACTGAGGCAGTGTGGTTTGCTGTTTGTAGCAATTTTTGTGTGCCTGTTTACTCTATTATGACCTGCTAAGCCAGTGCTAGAGCTACCGGGACAAAGAGTATTGGGCGCTACCTTCGACCCGATATGACACGTTTCTACCCATTGGCCAACTGATCCTCTGCCGGGGTGCCGAGCTCCTCCGGATATGTAGAAGAGAATCAGTTGTTGATCTTCTACGCCACGTAGAGGCTGAGTAAAAAATGCATGGCGTGATTCAACGATGAGCAAATTTTGCAATTTTTTTTGGATTTTTTTGCTTATTATTATCGCCGTAAAAAAGTTCCGACATTTTTTCGAGCCCGCGAAAATCGGGATTTGAATTTAGAGGCTCCGCCCATTTCATCATCAGAGCGCATTTGCTATGCGCGATATATTTTTTGAATTTTTATTTTTTCTTCTGAATTTTCAGAATTAAACTGGATTAAAAGAACGAAATTGTATTTATCGTGAATTTTTTTACACGTTTCTTCGAATGTTTAAATATATCAATTTGCGTCATTTATTTTTTTTCGTTTCTTCTGATAAAAATATATCGCTCATAGCAAATGCGCTCTGATGATGAAATGGGCGGAGCCTCTAAATTCAAATCCCGATTTTCGCGGGCTCGAAAAAATGTCGGAACTTTTTTACGGCGATAACAGTTAATAATAATTTAGTTAATCATATGTATAGGACTGCAGCTGATGCACTTCTCGACTTGAAGTAAGCCTAAGCCTATGCCTAAGCCTAAGCCTAAGCCAAAGTGTGGCCTCAAAGAAAATTTATGAAATGATCATTACTTTGAGGCGCTGTGGCATTTCAAATATCATAATGAAGCGAAATTTTACGAGTTATGGGCCGGAATCGCCAAGAAATATTCAGTCACCTAGTCATTTTCTTTTTTGTGCGTATTTTTGTTGTCTGCCAATAAAATTGTTCAAAAAATTTCTAGTGTTATTCGAGTATATCTAATAGCATTTTCAGAAAAAAAAAATCAAGAAAAAAGCTCCAAAAATGACTAAAACCATTGACCCCCCCCCCCAACTACCTTAGCGCCATCGCCATCAAAAAGGAAAAGAGGGAGTAAGCTTCTTTTATGAATTTCCCGCTCATTTTCAGCAATTTTCAGACATTTTGGAAGGCGGATACAGATGTTTTTCGCAACCGCCGAGCTCAATCTACCTGCGCGAGGGGCGGAAGCCATAGCGGCCTGATAGTTATAAAATGTGATTGATGGGGAACACAAAACGAACAAAGAGATGGGCGAAAGGCGTGCTCAGGCGAAACGAAGAGGGCCATTTCTCTGCTTGCTGCCGAAGAGCAATTCGCAGGAGATGATGATTCGTCAGTTTCTTTTTCACAGCGACAGCTGACGAGTCTCGCCCGATCGTGCTTGTCGGATTGTTTGCCCAAGAACATCATTTTCATCATTTTTGCAGTTCTTGATGACCTACAGACCAGAGTGAAGAGCGGAGACTTGGAAACAATCTTAATTCAATGAGAAAAAAAAGAAATGAATGTGGCTTTTATTCGGAGCTGCTTCACTTTCGCTTTATGAATAAAATTTTTGATGGGAAGGGAAGAATCTTACAACTCCCAATATACAAATTTAACGGAAACGGAGGACACCAAGAGCAAGCCACGAACGATAAAAATTAAAAACAGCATTTCTGACAAAAAACAATTTAATTGAACGGGAGAACTTGGACAGACACACAGTTTGTGGAGGAGATACGTTCGACCAGAGGAAAATAGATTAGTCCAAAAAGCAGTAAAAATCAACAACATGAGAATAAATTATTTGAATTCTAAAATGAAGTAGATAAAAAGGAAAATTATTAGGCAAACGCATCTTCGCGGTCAGCGGTTCCCGTTCCAAGCGGATCATCGAAGGCCTGAAAGAAAAATGGTTCATTTCAAAAACTTAAAAAAGGATTACCTTGAAGTTGTGGAAATGAACAGGTCGATGGTCTTCGTGGTAGTATTCTTTCGGATTTGAGAGACAAACGTCGAACTTCATTGCTGGTGACCAACGTTGTCCTTGGAAGTTATAGTTCCAAACACCATTGGATGGGACCATGAAGTAACCAAGGAAACGATCGGAGAGAAGCATTTGCACTTTCTCATAGTGAGTTGGCATATATCCTTTAGGATTGTTTCCTTTGTCGGTGTTAGCCTTGCCCCATTCGTATCCGGAAGGCGTCAACTTATAAGCAGTTAGAGAAACAGATCCTGGTGTGAAACTGCATGTGATCATCACCGTTTTCTCGCCATCCCAACTGATGTTGTCCGTGAGAAGCTGAAATGTTTTCTATGTGAAAAAATCGTACGAACTTAATTTAAAAATCGGTATCTATTCGTGTCTAACGCAAACGTATTATAACAGCACTAAAGACAAAACAAACTATACGACATATAAACCTTACCTTAGCATGAGTTGTAACATCTTGTGGAGATAATTGCGGCAGTTCGTTTGGTTGTGTGTGCATCCATCCAAGAGGTTCAAAATCGCGCAGCAACTCATGGTCTGGGAGCTGAGTTGGAAGGTTTACCTGCTGATGACTTCCTGTCTGTGGAACTAGAACAATGCACCGAATTTCTTTCACCTGAGGGTTATCAGAAGGTGATACGCCGTACATGAATCCAGCAATTTGAGTTCGGAGATCAGATATGGTGATGAACTTTTTGAGCACGTTTTTCGGTAAAATATACGTGTAACCAGTATCTTTGACATCGTCCGAATTAACATAGATGTGTTGAGTACGAAGATGAAGATTTGTAGATGAAATAGCGCGAACTCGCCATTCAGTTCTACTAGCAAACGATGCAGTTTCGTAATTGGAAGTTGTAGCGGTGATAATTTCATCTCCGTGCTTGTTAACCGTCCGTGTTGTCGTTGCAGTGACCTGGCTTTGCTCTTTTGTTTGTTTCTCAATATCTGCGATTTGTTGGCGTTGCTGGCTTGGTGCAGAGATCTCCATTCCGAGAATGATATCTCTCACCTCCGACTGGGTTAATGATGCAACATTTACATTGTTTTTCTTTCCGTAATCTGCCAAAATCATATCTTTCAATGCTAACTCCACTTTGATCCAGTCATCGTCAGAAAGTGTAGGCCAGATGTGATGAGGTTCCGTGATGGTCGTCTTATCAGGCTTCAAAATAACTTTAGTCTTGTCGGGATTAATATGCATTCCACGCATGATTAGCACAACGCGAGAAAATGCAGTATATGAAGAAATTGTCTTCAGCCAGTCGTCATATAAATTGAAGAGAACCATTTGTGGTTCAGTAGCCTTGAGAATCAAATCTCCGAATTTTTCCACTTTCATAATAGCTTGGAATGGAAGCATGAGTTCAGATCCCTTGATAACAATATTAGGAAAATCGAGGAGATGAACTTCTAACGGATCAAGCATGGCCTTTCTAGTTACAATGATCTGACGCGGCTGTTCTTCAACTGGAAGAGAACGAATGAGCGCAGCCACTTCTTCGGCAGTCTTCCATTTGGCCAGTTGCGATAACCGTTTTTGTCCAGCCCACACGGATGTATGGATGATTTTAAGGAAAAGTTGACCGGTTCTTGGATTGAAAATGAAGATCGCTCCGTTAATAGGCTTTGTCGTGAGGTTACCATCAAACGTTTTGTGAATAGTAACACGGTAGACATTAGTATCATCGACGAACCATATAATTTGGTTACTGAAAAGCTCTCCGTAGTTCTGACTTGTCAAATATGGCTCCGTCGGTTCAGAAGAATAAAGCTGAAGACCCTTTCGAATACGTTCACGAAGCACATAAAACGCAGGATTGGCCTTGATGATCTTGGCCATTGCTTGCCGAATCAATGGCTTCATTCCTGGAAACCAGTTACCATAAGCTGAATACAAGTTGTAAGCTAGATCGATAGCAATGAGAACCCCGGTGGGTGACGGGTATATTGACATGTTGTCAGTTGTATAGTCAAGGAACTTTGCTCTAGCATAACGTTCGACATCATGAGAATCATAATCTCCCCAACGAAGTTGTACGTCGAGCCAATACTTCTGAGTCGTTGTATTATCCATGACATCTCTGTAAATATTGTATATATTATTTAGATTATATCGTGTATTATCAACGCATCTTTCATAGTTGTAGAAAAAACGTTAGCAATTAACCTTCAGAAGCCCTACATCTACATCGAAGCCCTCCTAGTTAGGCGAAAAAGTCAAGCTCGCTCCATTTAGATGACTGGCAAACGTCGCGTAATGTATTAAATTACCCTCATCACGGATGCAAAAATTTGACTTCTTGTTTTCGTTTATTTGACATATGAAGATGGAACATCGAGAATCAAAGAGAACAGTCTTCACAAGGAAATTATGCCGGGGCACATCGACAAACAGCTTACGATTAACCCGAACTTTCTATTACGTAGCGTCAGACTTTGGAAATGCAATGGATATGCTTGAAAGTTTTGCAGTAAAAACCATCTAGACATGATTTCCAAAAAAAAATGAAGAGCGACAAACTACTATTGAATATTTTTGTACAGACGCCTATCTTGTTGCATTTTGTCTCATTGAAAATTATTTTTTTTTAATTTTAGTAATTAAGCAGTAAAGCACAAAAAAGTCAAAGGCAATTGAAAGATTAAGCTTTCGTACAGAAAGTTTTTTCTTAGACTATTGTCTTTTTTTTAATAAAAATGTTTTGAAATAAGACGAAATGCCCAGCACTGCAACGAAAATTAACAAAACACGTGGCCAATATACAATTTAAATTTAAAAAAAATTAAGACCACACAATTTTTCAAAGTAATTTACTAAAATATCCCTGATAAGTATAAATTTGAAAATTCTATAAACCACTATAACTCACTTGCTGTCAGCCATCAACGATGGTCTAGACACATTCCACTTGTATTGGGCGAATAGGAGAACATCAGCACATGAACTGTTCATTTTGTATGATTTTCTCGGATGGATAGTCTCCTTCTGGACGGTTTGAATTTCGAGAGCATCTAGTTCTTGATCAAAAACTTGACATAAATCCATGACAACTGACTCGTGAATTTTCTGCCACAAGTGGGCTCGGAAAATTTGAATCAAGGAAATTTTCAGTGTCGGAATCTTTCCGTGCATGAAAATTCCAGTAAGGTCGAGCTGCACTTGGAATCCGACGTAGACATTGGCACGGTTGATAGTGGGAGACCACCAAAGAGTGAACCGACGATTTGGAATTTGATTGAGACCGGAACGTTGAGCGTTTGTCAGCTTTTTGAACTTCATGGACTCTTCGAAACCCGATGCACGCTCCCAAAACAGACCTTCCCATGTTGGGAAATATGTTCCCTGTATTTCAAAAACTAATAGTCATCGTAAAATTAACATTTACTTACCCGGAAAAGTGTATGTTCCAGAATTCCTTCGACTCCTCCAAGTGCTTGAATCATATCTGTTCTATAATTGTTTAGATTCCATAGCTTTCCGTCGTGTCGCTGATGCGTCCACCAGAATGGATTCTGTTTAAGAATCTGATATGCCTTAAATTCAGTTCTCACACGCCATCCCTTATCGTAGGCCAGTGTATGACGATCCTTTTGGAACAGTGTATTGATTCTCGGTATTCCACGATCCCATGAATCGTCAAGATCTTCCAAAGTTAGTCTTCGATTTTGTGCGTTAGCTTCCTGTCGCTTCAGTGCATACTCAGCCCACACCCGAACGGAATCAACGAATTCTGCTTCCCATGGTTGAATGTATCTGTAGAGATTAGGAATCAATTGATCCTCATCATGACTCATTCCAGAACGGAAGTGAGTTACACCTCCAGCCTCAGTTTGTTGCATCCATCGCAGATCAGATTGTGGAATGAGAACATGACCCATGGAAAGCATTCCAAGTCCTCCAATTTCTTTTGGTGTATAGAAAACAACAGGTGGGAAACGAGATGGCATTTTAGAATTCAATCCAATTTTAATTCTAGTTTGAATTTTGTTTTCGCATTTGACTAACAGGTCAAGCAATTCCTGAGTGTTCACTACAGCTTCTCTGAAGTAGGTCATCAATCCAATTAAAGCAGTATTCCATTTATTGACAATCTTCGTGAACGTTGTTGATCCAGAAGACATGAGAATTTGACGGATTCTGTTATGAAACTTGGACAATGATTCTTCGTCTACTTTCAAAAAACATTGAGCAGTTCGTTCCTTGGTGACTTCATTTTGTAGATTCCAGACGCCATCGCGATGAACGAACTCTTCATTAGCTGTGCGGCATTTTGGCAAGATGCGGCACTCGAAACCAGCCATGTCAAAAAGCATGTTCGGGTTGTCCTTACTGTAAACCGACACGAACGAATTCTCCCATTCAACAGTTGTGATGGAACGTGGAAGACGATTCTACAATAAAACGAAATTTTGAAAAATTGGAATATATTTTTTTAATTAAAATAGGGTGTATGCCTTCTAAGTAGACCAAACCATTCAAAAGAATTGGTGGATCTGTTCACGAGGCCGTTTTTCTTTGTTTTCGAGGATTTATCAACGAGAAACCACATTATGGTTCCTCGCTTTCTTATACCTCGGTTTCCCACACAAATTCCATTTTAATGTTTACCTTAATGTCCCAGAAGACGGCTCGCCCCAAATTGACATCGTGTTTCATTAACCGCATTCTTGCATCTCTTGGCCAACACTTCTTGTTGTTATACCCGACAATGTTTTCATTGTTCGGATCAGGGTGTTCAGTCAGATAACGTTGAATCAAGTCACGAGCTTCATCTGCACTGAAACGGAACATAATCCAGACTTTGTCGATGTAGCGACAGTAAAGACGAATCGGATGTCCAATTTCTGTGGCAACATCCTGGAACTGAAGGAACTCATTTGGACATTGTGGGGGTCCGGCAATTTCCGACGCACGGCGAAGTCCGAGAACGAGAAGGTCAAGAACCAATCCGTAAAACTGAACAATGAATGATGCAAATTGCAATCCGCGAATGATTCCGAAAGAGTTAGTGTGGTTCATATCCTTGTAGTTGATTAAAACATTGTTTTTAGATGTCATGTAGTCAGCAATATTATGATCAACAATAAGTCGGAGTAATCTGTTGAGGAGCGTCAAATCCATTTTTTCAGCGATCTTTTCCAACTTCGTTTCCATTATCACATTACACTCTCCCTCACTAGTCTCCCAAACATCTTGAAGATTATTGAGTCCTTGACACCATTTGTATGTGAGCAGCGGTGGAGGTTCTGTGTCTCCTGGTTTCACCCATGCTGGGAATAGTCTTCTCTTGTCAGCTTCATACCAAAGATACTGATCTAGATAAGCGTCAGTTACCTTTTCCATTGGTTCAATATCATAAACAGGAATCAAGTGGGTGTACAGATCCATGAATTCAATTCCAACTTCTTTGAATGCACGTTGAGTGAGCATATGTCTCTTAATGCGAGACAGCGCCTCGTGTGGGTTATCATAGGCTTGCTCAATCAAGGCCAACTCTTCTCTTTGAGACTGATTCAAGCGATTTTTGACGCTGTAGCTCTCCTTAAGTCTCTCCAAGGCTAGAATCAGCAATTTAGTATCATGCTTGTACGATAACGGAGGGAATGGAATAGGAGAGAACCTTCTAGATTCAAGCCAATGTACAGTTGTTGTGTAAATTGCAACAGCCTCTTCGGCAGAGATGTATGGACCATCCTTCAAGTAGTTATGCTGTCTCTCTTGTTCTGATTTTAGATACAATCTTGTCAATCGACCCAAATTCTTTTTGCAAACCGTTTTATCAACAGTAGCACCTCGTCTGACGCGTTCCCTGTTATAATGGGCGGAGTTAGTCCACCAATCGGCCTTTGCCTTTACATAACGCAAAATCATGTTCTCAACAGGGGTCGGTAACCCGGGCACTTTCCACGGAATATTGGCCTTCCAGCACCGCCAGGCTTCTGACAGGTGCTGTAGAATGACACGAGCCTTATTTTGCTTGATTCCGTCAGGCATCATATCCAAAATATCATGCATAACAGCAGCACTGAAAAAATATAGAATTCAACCCTGACAAGCTCTATTTAAACGTACCGTAATTCAAGATCAAAGTGTGATTCTACTCTCTGCTTAGTTACAGTCTTTGCAACTCCCTTTGAATGTCTTCCTTCAAACTGGCGTGACAGCAAGTTACCAAGCCATCTTTCAAGAAGTGGTGTAATTCCTCGTAAGAAAAACAGCCATACTCTCCACCCTGGAGCCCAAAATCCACATCCCGGTCCTTTTCCGACAGGTCCAGTATTGAATCGATAATAAATAAGATGTTTGAGATCCTTACACATGCGTACTTGTCTCATTAGTTTGTACTTGTAACGATACATTCCTGTCAGTTGACCAACATGGGCAAAGATGTATTGCAATCCATCAGCGAGTTGATACGCATCGACGTTATTCAAACGATATTGAACGTGAGCATCAACGACAAGTTTCGTGAGGCGCAAAATCTCTCTACACAAGTGGAAGGCGTTTCCGAAACGAGATTTCTTTCTTTCTTTCGTTGTGAGTGTTTTAACGGGCTTCAGGTTGAAATTGTAATCAAGATGGAGGTAATTCAGATTTTTTCGGTGAATGAGCAGATTAAGCATATTATATCCTTGACGAAGCACTTGCAAACCAGCCTCAACCCAGTCCAGCGTCGTTGTTTGGAAAAATTTGGTAGCCTTGAACGAACGGAATAAATAGCGTCGTTTCTGTGGTTTTGGTGGACGATGCTTCAGGGCGTTCAACACAAAGACTTTGAGAAGTTTCTGGTATGATACACGCACCTTCACGGGCATTCCTGTAAAAAATGTCTAAATTAAAGAAGCTTGGAATATAACCCAACCAGCTGGACAATGTTCTCTGTACCATGATTTGACTAGCGGAACATCAACAGCTCTTCTGGTTCTGCCAGACCTCAAATTGAAAGGCCTAGGAGCCCAAAGAAGTGCCAATCCATTAGCTGTATTATCAGAATAAAGTGGAACGTCTTCGAAAATAGGACGAACATCAGCTGGTAATTCCCATTCGTCATCTGCTTCACCGGCCGGTAAATTTTCTTCGGTCTAGAAAAAAAACTGTTTGTGCCCGCATCATAACTCTAGAAATCATAGAAAAATTGAGATGATTTCTCGCCTTTTATGGGCATATCATTTCGCGAATTTCGGCTGCTAAACACCTTGTAAACTTGTAGGGTTCTGCTTATTATATTCGCAATTTCACAAAGAAAGCTAAGTAAACGTACCGCTTTCAGATTGCTGAGTACAATAGGGTTGATCAATGGATCGTAATAGAATGCCGGGAGATCTGGATCTTCGGTCTTGATGAAGACAACAGATGGGGTATGATACCATGAAACTTGAACCGGCAGTGAACTGATCAAGTTATTATACATAAACGGAAATGCGATTCGATACTCAGTACGAATTGGAGCACGAATAATAACTTTGTTGATATCGTTGAACTCATTCCAGTCTTCATCGCTGAAAAAAACATTCAAATTTCGAATAACTATTTCTTTTATTCAAAAATATATACTTACGTATGCAGATCTTTGACCAATGGCTCAAACTTTGGACCTCCAGGAATGGCAACATTGAGGGCTTTTGCAGTAAAAAAGCTCTTCATATCAAATAAATAAAAATAGTTGTCGTCCACGAGATCCGTGAGTAACTGATTCGCCAAACGATAAAGTGTTGACATTTGCGGAATACTGAAAGCCCACTTTCTGTATGTCGGTCCATTAACAAAACGAGTTGTAGAAAGTGGCTTGTGATCATAAAACCATTCAGCAACGGCTCCATCTTCTTCTGGATCAAGCTCCATTTGAATGGGCTCTAAAGGCTCGACGTCAAGAATATTATCTGCGTAATCAAGAGGTGGTTCTTCATCGTCGAATGGAGGAAAACGCATTCTTTTGAAATGCCGACGATCCCTTTTCTCTCTTCTCATCATTATCCACATTGTTCCCCATTGTGCCATATAAACAGGCTCGATTACGCGAGGAATGTCATTGACGAAGGTGATTGCACCGGTGATATGGTATAAAACTTTAACGTCACGAATTTGCTCCCAAGGCATTGGCATGTTTTCCAATAGTTTCAAAACAGCATGAGGCATATATTTTAGGGCTCCGAGGTAAACCCTTTTATCGTGTCGGTATTTTCGAGAAGTCATATCCCCATGATCTCTGATTACTTTTCTGACGTGTTCAGGGGGCATTTCCTCTTTTTGGGTGTCAGACATTCCAAATTTCTTTTTTTCTGAATAACGCTTCCCTTGCAATTGTTTCCATTTTCGCGACTTTTCTTCCAGTATCGCATCTGGGATGGCATGAGGTTCAGTTTGTGACGGACCGACGTAGTCAGCCATGCCTGAAATACTTGAATAACACTTATAAGAGAAGGAGTTAAGTTAAAAGACGAATAAAGGAATAGTTAAAATTAGGCGAGAAAAAATAGTCTAACAAATACGAACTTTGAAAAAAAAATCGAGCTGTGCACGGTGAATTTCTTTTACATTTGTGAACAATTAGTGTTTTTCAGTCATAGTCGAAAATTAAAAAAAAATGTTACAAACCTATAGTTTTATGTCATTTGTGAAAATAATTTTTTGAAAAATCAGTGCCGTGGTCAAAAGAAAGTGCAATTAACCTCTCCATCCGTCGTTTTTAGCACGATTTCGTTTTTTTGAAACCTTTTTTCGACTTAGCAGTCAGCAAATTAGACATCAGCTGTGGGGGAGACCTATTGAAAATAATACTGGCCAAGGGAAGAAAGCTATGAAAATCGAAAATCAGGGAATGAAAACAATTAAGAAAGTGTGCTCCATCGCAATGACAGCATGAAAACGTAGCAGCTCGCACTCCACAATGTTCAACTTTTTCCTAATTCTTCTATGGAACAAATTTAATACGCGTAAAAGCAAATGTTGGTAATAGAGTGAATACTGGAGAAGGTAAAACTTTAGATAATGAAAAATGGCAAAAATATATATTCTGCCAGATTTTTTCGAAAATTATAGCTAAAGAGGTTTAAGGAGCCTCGCCTCCTCGAAATAATTAGATTATTAGATCTTATTAGATAATTTTCCAATCCCGTTCAAAAGTTCAACTTTTAATTACGCAGAAACGAGTTGTTTTCGTTTTAAGTAGCTCCCCAAATTCGGGTAATTTCAATAAAGAAGCAATATCTTGCACTTAGATAAGCTTAGATTTTAGATTAGCACTACCTTTAGATCGACTTTTATAAAATGCATCATAATTGGGATGCGTTCACTGTTTGGCATTACACTTTAAGCGAAAAAACGCTGAGCAGAAAGCATAATTTTCGAAAAAGAATTTAAATATCGTTTTAAGCTAAAGAATGCGCCCTGGCGGTATGACGGATCATTGTAATAAGACATGCAGGCTTGCCGAATACGGTACCCGGTAGTTTAAACACGCTCTGACGTAGTGTTCCGATCAATAGACCCGCTTACTGACAGGCATTATTTACTCTTGCTAATGAATGCAAGATGTCTGAAGAATTTAATTGATTTAGTGGCAAGATTCCTTTGAAACCCCAGTTTTGTTAAGAAATTAATTAAAATTTTTAGCATTGATTTCAATGTTTTCCCTGGTCACGTGACATTCTTGTTTCGCTTTTCCTCTATAGAAACAAGAAGAATCGTTTTAAGCTTCAATTAGAAATACAGCAACACAATTCTATTTCTCCTTAATACAATATTTTTTTAAAAGGAAATAATTTTTATTCACTTATGCTAATAATGATTGTCAATTTTTAATATTTCTTTTCGCAAATTTTAATTTTGTAATTTTTGTTGTTTTTGGTTATTTTGGTTACACTGTTTTTTTATTCATTCATCTGAATACTCTGAGAAAAACCGAGCGAAAATGTTTCCTAATGATTTCGAAATTAATGTCTGACGAATATTTCGAATGTTACGAATATCTCAGTTTCAATTTTCAAACAAAGTTTTTATTCCAGATTTGCAATTTACGTCGGTTAATTTGATCGCTTTGATACAATCAGCTGTATTCTTAATAGTGAACTATGTCATCACGAAATTCATGGCCTTCCATTGACATAAATCGTAGTATGTCTTCAAGAGGTCGGGTTTCTCTTACTTTTTTTTTCGAAAAACTACAATTTAGTCATACAACATATATTCGAAAAAAAATAATTGTAATTAATAAAGTTCTTCTGATTTTTATCTTAAATATTGCAGCTGATGATCTTCCACCTCAACCAAGGCGGTTGGAGGTTGTCTCCAAACAGGCTACTCGAGTAACTGCTCTTTCAACGAAGCTCGAATGGAAAATTGAGCAATTCGAAAAGCTGATGAAATTAATTAAGAATGGATCAAATCTCATTTCAAGAATGTTCAGCGTACCTGATGCTCCAACGGTATGCTGGGAACTCCATGTTTACCCAAATGGAAAACGGGATGAAGATATGAATCATGTGTCCTTTTTCTTGAGACAAGTTGGACTGGCAGTGAGTATTTTTTTTATATATTTTTAAGAAATGTTAAATTTCTTTCAGCGTGGTGAAGAACCAATCATGACAGAGTTTCAAATTTATGCACTTGATGCTAGTAATCAACGAGTTAGCGTGTGTAGAGATACCAAAGATTTCACTAATCAGCAAGGACGCGGAAAATTTCAAGTTACTCGCGAAAAGATGATTGGCGCACTTCGATCAGACGGAACACTGTTTCTGATTTGTGAAGTGGAATATTTCCCTCCAGGATCGAAAATATCCGTTGAACCGGTCGTTGAAGAAGATGTTACAAATGAAGAGCCGGAAGATATGCCGGAAGTGATAGTTCGTACCAATAATAGAAGCATGTGGGAAGATGAGTTGTTTACTGATTGTGTTATTCACGTCGGTAACAAGTACATTAAAGCTCATCGATGTATTCTTGGACAAAACTCGCCTGTCTTTAAAAGCATGTTTTCGTCACCTAACATGATTGAAGCACAAAAAGGGGAGATTAATATTGAAGACGCTAAATACGATTCTGTTCGTGCTATGGTTGAATTCATGTATACTGGAGCTACTGAGTCATTGGAATCGCAAGGAAACATTGATGAAATTCTAGCGATTGGCAAGTTTTTAACAATGTTTTTATTTACTTTTCTTTTTAATTTATAGTCTAGCATCTTGAGTATTAACTCAATTTCGAGCTTCCATAAAATTTCCATAAACATGCTAATTTTAATCAAATCGATTTTTGCTTTGAAAATAAAATAATTATTTTTAGCTGACAAATACGAAGTATTGATGCTCAAAGATCAGTGCGAACGTCTTATTGCCCAAACGATCAATCTTAAAAACGTTACCCAAATTGCAATGTTTTCCGATACTTACACTGCCGAATATTTAAAATCAGCTGTAATTAGATTTTTAATGGTTCACCATCGAGTTGTCATCAAAACTCAAGATTGGATTAATTTAAAGAAAAGCCGCCATGAATTGGCAAATGAATTGCTAGAAGCAGTTCTCACAACAGACCAGGAGGACGATGATGGTCTTTCCAGCGTTCAAAGAAATGCTTCACCGCCACCAGCCAGAAAACGTCTACGACGCAGCGCAAAATAACGATGAGCCGAATAGCTACTTTTATTGATCTATCGGTCCCTACCTTGTTTAATTGCTGTATAGTGTCTAGCTGTGTTTTAATTTCTCTTTGTATTCTTTGCGGGTTCTCATGTATTTTGAGTTTTTTTGTTAATACCCAGTCTTTATGCCACACATGAAACTTTAATCGGCGCAACGTTCCCATAATAGTCGATTGTCATCGTATCTAAATCCACGAAAATCATAATATCCACCTCTGAACATCCCATGTCTTCGTACCCTGCTTCCTTCGCTGGCCGTTTTAAAATTTTTGTGGAGCATTTCTATTGTTTTTTAAATAACTTTTTCGTTAGCCCCACGAGTCCGGTTCCACTTCATAAAAGTAATAAATTATTGGGCGTTTTGCTCTATTAAACAATCCATGTTATTGGAAATTATTCCATTTTTATGTTTCTAACCCTTAGGAAATTTTAACAACTCACTACTCGTAGAGATGGATTGGAAAGTTACAATAATCACATACAATGTTGCAATGAAACCTTCCGACCCGGCAGCCGTCCACAACTTTCTAAACGGAATCGTTGAAGATCACACACATTTGGTTGCTATTGGTCTGCAAGAAGTAGCTCACGCAGAAACTATTGGTGGGGCCATGTTCACATGGGCTGTGACCATTGCCAATTGGATGAACACCAATGGGCCCATGGTGTTGATAACGAAAACATTCCAGGCTACCAATCAGATACTTATTTTTGGAAGAAAACAGCTCATTGGACAGGTAAATAGTAAATATTAATATGGTTAATATGCTACTTAAAAATAATATTTTCATTTTATGAAATTATGGAATGCATTTGGACGGTTCTGGGAGGGTTATTTGCTGGAACAACGTCAAATCGTGTTTAATGCAGCATTTTCAAAAAAAAAGGCGTTGCGTGTTCGCGGAGTGTCGTGAAATTTGATGTATAAGAACATGGGTCTGCCTCTAATTTTAAACTGTTTTTTCATTGATTTATTCTAATCATAAAACAGTTAACACAGCTAAATGAACGAATTGAATCACAATTTCAATTGAAAAAAAGGTTTAAAATACTCGCCAAAGTACATAGATCTCTGAGAAGCTCGTACTGTATGAGAGTGCTAGAGTTTTAGAGTGGGTTAATTGAATATATTACACTGCATTAATACCTGCCTTGAATAGAATCGCTAGGGTTTTTCAATGAGTTTGGAAAATCTCACGGCGATACATCAGAGTTGGCCTAGAATACGTTTCGAAAAGCTTGAAATAAAACTTGGAATTGCTAGAATAGAAGGAGTTAAGCAACCTTCAGCAATTAAATAAAACGTTGTTTACTATTCTATTTATATTCTAAAATAAAATAAAGCAATTCATCTCCTTGTTTTCTGATTAAACACCGATTCTTGTGTTTCAAAGTAAGATATTTGATATAAATTTGAAAATATTTTCCAGCCAAAAAAGAGTTAAAAGCGATGATGATATAATGAAGAAAAATAGATTTGAAATTCGAAGGAGCTCTTTTTGTGCAAATGGTGTATTCTGTATTAATAAACATTCTCACTTAACGGAAGCTTTTTGAAAGAAAAAAAATAAGTGACGAATTCTCTGAAAAAAGAAATGGGTTAATATTAAAAAAAAATTAAGTTTTCTTGTATTGTATTCTAGTGACATTATTTGTAGATAAAACGGATTGACTACCGATTTCAACGAAACACTTGGGGTGGTCTCACTGGTCATAAAGGGTCAATCGGTGTACGGCTTCAACTGTCTAACCAATATTCCCTTGTCTTCGTTGTAAGTCACTTCATTCACGGACCTGAGAACTACAACAAACGTATTGAACAATATCATACCAATAGAGTTTGCTCATTTCCCGAGGATGGAAGTGTCAGGTAACCTGTTTCAAGTTGTTCAAATTAATTTTCAAAGACAGAGTTTCAGAGCCACATTCTGGTTAGGAGATTTCAACTTCCGAGTGGAAGAAGATATTAGCACCGTTCTCCGCAAAATCAAAAGCGGGACGCATTTGGAGCTTCTTGGTAAGCAAATAATTCAAAGCAAGTTAAGTGAATTACCCTTGTCCAGCTTTCAGACAGTCGTGAGCAGTTGAAGAGAGCACTAATAGAGCGCGACGCATTCAGCGGTTTTCTGGAACAGCCGATCAACTTTGAACCGACATATCGAGTTACCATCGGCACATCAGAGCAGGACGGAAAGCGTGTCCCTTCCTGGACAGATAGAGTATTGTACAAAGGAGATGGAATTACAGGACTGTCTTATTCCAATAACAAAAAAGCATTGTCTAGTGATCACTTGCCTGTAGTAGCAAAGTTCAGAGTTACGGTAAGTAATTCTTATTAAAAAAATACTCAAATGTGTTTTTAGGCACCGGTCGCGCCTAAATCTCAATGGGATGTCGTTTTTGAGCATCTTCCTACATGGTACACAAATATTCCACTAGTCGGAAGATTTCAAATCAATCCAAATTTTTACAAAGAAAATGGAAGCTACCGCGACTGGATTGGTGTTTTCCCAGTATGAGCAATGTTTCTAATTTTTCTCCATTGTTTTTTCATTCAGGAAAACATTGATGACTGTACCTCAGCCACTAGCTGGATCTATGCAGCCACTTGTTTCGAGCAGAACATTGACGGCGAGAAGTTTCTGGCTTGTGAATTCAATGACATTCCAGTTGGAACCTACCGATTAGGGTACTTTGCTGCTCACCTCAACTGTCTCGTCGGATTATCAAAAATTTTCAAAATAGTCGCTCAGCCCTGAAAGATTTGAAAAACTTGCCTCCAGTGTTTTATCAACTTTTCATTGATCTTGACCCTCCACCATGATACTAGTCACACAACATTTCGATTTGCTTTAGTAAAACTTGATACAAAATTCATTGTCAATATTGGTTGCTCCAAACACATGACTTAACGCAGATATAGATATAATCAACGCAGATTACCGAAAAATAAAAAAAACCGTTAAAAAAATAATACTAAAAAACACCGTAAAACCGTAAAAAACAACAATTTATTCGAAAAATGGAAAAACCCAAGAAAATGAGAACTTGTGAAAAATGAAATAGGGAAGCTCCGATTGGCAAGTCAATGACCAAGAAATGATTAAAAATGATTTAATATTTTGTGGCAAAGCCTTTTGCATCAATTACTGCCTGGCAACGACGCGGCATGGAATCCAGTAGAGCATCCACGACGGAGAGTGGGATAGCCTTCCATGCAGCCTCCAATTGAACGAATTTCTGCTTCCGCATTTTTGGCTTGGACTCCTTTCAAACGACGTTCCAGATGTGTGCTTGGGATCATTATCCTACTGAAAAACATAGGCTCCGCTTACATTTCGGATGTGTTCTCCAAGATATCCTCATATCCATAGCGATCGAGATTACCGACAATGCGCTTGAGAGGACCCATTCCCGTGGCGGAGAAGCAACCCAAACCATCTGGGCCAGAAGTCACCTTCATTGGACCCGCCAGGACTGGGCCAATATCGTCTGGTCGGACGAAAGCAAGTAAAACTTGGTTGGTCGGAAGTGACAGTGTGAAGTGGATTCGTCGTCCTACCGGCATGCGCTACGTCCCCAAATATCAACTGCAAACCATCATGCACGGTGGCGGTTCCTGCATTTACCTTATATATGTGCTTTGATTAAACGAGTAAAAATTAGAACTCACTTTAGTTTATTAATTTTTTAATAGAAAAAAAAATGAAAATCGTGATGAGAACATTTTTTTATTCAGCACATTTAAGTCATTTTTGTCGTTTGAAATCCTCTTGTTATAACAATTAAAATTCTTCAGATATCTACCACTGTTTCGTAGAGAGAAAAAATCGAAAAAAAAAATAATCCCATACCACATGCGTAAATCTACACCACGTGCCCTGCAGAGAGCTTAGAGAGTGTTGTGTCGTCGCGGAGCACCACGATGCGACTCATTTGAAAAATATTGATTTCATACAATTTATGTTTGGATCAATCAATTTTATCATGTACTAGATGAGCAGTGACGTTGTTTCGGCAAATTCTTGAGAAATTTATCCGCTTCTAATAAGAATGCATCGTAGCAGCTAGCTATAAACTATTCAAATAAGAATTCTTTTCGAGAGCCTTTTTGCAAAATCCTAAAAATGAACATTGAGAACAGTTTTTTTTTTGATTAATTTGATTTGATTTGATTTGGTAGGGAAATGTGGTTAGAAGAAGAAGAATAATTTGAAAATTTGTAAAAAAAAAAAAAGCTTTTTTCAATAAAATGCATCTCATTTCATTGAATACGCTTATAAATTAATTAAAAAAATTTCAATCAATACGAATATTTTCGATAATTTTATTTATTTCAAACTAAAAGATTTGCTTCAATTTGTTTCAATTCTCTCAAGCCTAATCTATAAAAATTGTTTTATTACCCCTCCCGTGGTGCGCATTGTGTCTGCTGCCTCTCGTTTCCCCCATATCTCCTTTTGCCTCTTTTCCTTTCATATGACCACTACCATCTGCTTTCTTTCAGATCAATAAATAGAATATGGCTAACGACCCGGAAACTTACAGAAAATGGCTCAAGTTCTTTTCAGTACGACTTGTTCAGTCACTCATACAGGTATGTATTTTGAAATAATGAAGAAATCAATTCAAATTTAGTTAATCAATAAAAATTTAAAATTATTTTTCGTTATTTTCAGTCTCGGCTTGGCGAGGAAATTGAATCGAAATGTGTATCATACTCAGAAAATGCAGTTGACTGGTTCAACATGCGAATCGATGAGCTTGGTGAAATATCCGCTTATCTCAAATCCAATATCAAAAACTATCCACCAACCGGAACTTTAACGCTGGAATTTCTTCTTTACACTCCAAGTGGGCAGTTTCTTCCCTTGGAGGCGTGGATTTTGAGCACTTCCGAAAGCTCAGACAGCTCGAGAAACGAACTTTACCACGATATGAGCACATTGCTTCGTTCTGCCATTGTTTCATCCAGAATGACGCCGATGCATCGACTTTATGTGAAAAAGCAAAATTTGGAAAGTTTTGTTATAATGTACAGGGTTTTCGAAAACGATATCTCATCAGACTTGGGAAAAGGGAAAAAAACGAGAAAGATTGGGGAGCTCGCTTCAAAGTTTGGAAACATCAACCTCGATCTACACTACAGAACATCGATGCATTTTGAAGAACCAGAAATAGCTCCAATGATGTAAGCGTTTTTTTCTTTTATTATTTCATTTTAAAACTTTAAAATTCCTTTTTTAGACCTATTGAAGACGAAAAAAGTACTAAAGATGCCGACAAAACTGCTGCAGAGGAAAACAATCAAACGCGTACTACTTCTAACTGTGTGCCAATCGCAGGTGCAAAGAAAGGAAAATCCAATGGATCCTTGGAATCTCCGGCAAGTGATGGAAGCTCGGTGAGTTTAGCATTTCTAAAGAAAAAAAGTGTTCAGCAAAACCAAAAAAATTTTAGCGTTCTCGCGACGCTGCTCCACATTTTATCCTCGGACAATCAACTTCTAGTGAAGAATCTCGCCAATCAGATCTTCTAAATTCTCATGATGATGATCGAATACCATTCGCAGATCTACGGAATCATTCATTCCCCTTTATTAACCTTCTCCAATCGGCTTACAATCCAGCGAATGGAACTAAGAAGAACGCATCGACCGCTTGCTTGAGTACTATTGTACAATAGTATTGAAATTTTTAATTTTTAAATTCAGATTCTCCTAAATCTGTACCAGAAGAGAAAGAACAAGAAAAAGTTGCTGAAAGTTTTCGTGTGGCTAAAATTGACGAAGTGGTTATAGAAGAGGATGAAGACGGAGATTTACCGTTTGATTCCATGGAGCTTAGCGAAGATTCCTTTGTTCACGTGAGTCAACTGAATTTTTAAAAGTTTACAATTTGTTTTTAGTTCAATCAACTATCAGAGTTTGGCGCTGCTCCCAGTCTTGGCAACGAGCTGGGAGAATATCTGAAACAATTGCGAGCTGCACCCGATATTGTGGATTCCGGTGATATTGATATTTGCAAAGTAGATTTAAAAACGGAGGTAAGTTAATTTTTTTAATTCAATAGCTCATTTTATATATTTCATACTGTCATTTTCAGCTAGAAAAAATCAATGCTCATACGGCCAACTTCAACAACTTCTTGAAACACGTGAACTCATTCTCCGATGAATAGCTTGCATGTTATGTATGTATGATTCTGTTAAGTTTTTCTACACTTCATGTTTTACATCACTTTTCTGCACTTTTCTGAACATATGAATTAATGTATAGCTCAAAATGTATAAGTTTCAATTTATTCGAACGATTAACGAGTACATTTTCCATTTCGACATTGCTCGGAATTTTTGCAGCATGCGTAGCCACATTGATCTCGTACCACTGGGCAGTTCTGAAAAGAAGGAACAATTTTTATTATAACGAAAATTTTAGTAATCAAAACACTCACCGAAAGTCTCGGAAAGCAACGATTGCGAAGGCATGTCTGGTCAGAATTACAGCATTCATAAGCCGAGCATTGGGATGTTCTTGCATTACATCGAGAAGAGGCCGCGGATCCTTGCAAAAAAAAATTGAGAAATTTATAGTAAAAATATGCGAACCTCTTGAATAGCCTGGTGCTGGTGTGCTTGCGGGTTTCTTTTTTCCAAATGAGAAAATCGAAGAAAAAATGTTATTGGAAGCAACCGATTCAACGGAAACGATTAGCACGAGAAATGCCAGAATTACAGAGAAAACGTTCATTCTGGAAAATCGGAACTTCACGGAAAAGTTGATAAATTGAGCAGACAGATTAAAAGTTTAATCAATTTTCAGAGTCATAGAGAAATAGAGAAAGAGCAAGTATAATGTGTCATGTGGTAATAGGTTAAGAGATATCTTTTCAAGATTTTTCTTAAAGATAATAGTCTTGTGAGCATAACTAAATGGAAATTGTGCCTCTTTTCAAATGAGTAAAAATTAAAAAAAAATTAAATATTTCGTTAATATAAATTATTTAAAATGTAGATTATCAATTTTTAAATGTCGCTTTTGAATAAATTGCTAAGATCGCTGTAATCCATCGGGTTTGTAAAGTTTGGAATATAAAACCATTTTTTTCTATAAATTTTGCCAACGCACAACATATAAATAGGGACATTTGTCATTTTTTGTTCAAAAACTAAATGATTCATAATGCCGTTTGGCACAAAGACACTCAGGAAACACGTTGAGTACTTGAGCAAATATAGGTTTCCCTTGGTTATGCTTTATACAGTTTATTCTGCAATCATATAAATATTAAAAAAAAATAATAGCGGAAAAGTGAAACGACTCCATCGCTTCATTTCAGCGTGAATTGAGTCAAGCCTATTCTTGATGATGATGATGATGATGATGATGATTCTGATTGTCACTGGAAGCTTCGAGGGCCATGTTAATTGAAGCGGGTGCACGTGTATTCGCGTTTTTCTTAAAGATTTCTCTTGCTTCTTTGTTGCCATCAGCTTCAAGAATGTTGACACAAAGACGATCACGTTTAATTAGGTCACTGGTAATTCGAGCGATCTGAAACCATTGATAAATGTATAAATCGCTTTAAGGTGCGAGCGAAGCTGAATTTAGGATTTCGATAAAATAAATCCGGAATATTCCGATATTCCCAAAATTGCTAAAATGTATATTCCGCACAACCTTGGTGCGAATCATCAAAGAATTAGTTATTACAGACTAAGATTCCCATGAACTAGCAAAGTCTACAGATACTGTTAGAATGTTCCCTTTGGTCAGAAGTGTATGAAGATGACGTCAGACTTCGGTAGTTCATACATATGTTATAGCAGAATTTCCAGGGGTATCGCGCGTTTAAGAAATCATCGGACAACGGTAAACTGCAACAAGAGCAACAGTCAGTTGCTTCATTGATTTCGGTGTTTATTGTATTTAAATGTTAACGAGTCGTTAAAACGACATCTCTAACGGTATATGCAAACTATGACGTCACAGTCTCTGCACACAACTTTTGCAACAAGTGCGCACGCGTGTCATTACAATTTTTTGTTTTCGATGTCGATGTCAATGCTGATTAAGTGTCGATCAGCAAGGCTCAATAGAGGTAAGCACCTCAACGCCTACTGCCGACGGATTATTAGGTTTTTGGTATTACTTTGGTGCAGAGCTATTGTCTGATCACACTTTGCTTTAGTTTTTTCGTTTTTATTATTTTTTAATTAAAAATCGCACGCATAAGTGACGGGAAAACGAAGGTGTAGAGAATTCGGCGATTTTTCGGAATATAATTTTGTATAAATCCTAAATGCTTATTATCGTGTAAATTATAGTAATAATAATTTTCAGTATTCTCTGAGCACTCTAGAATACAGCTTTTTCAGAGAAGAAAACTAAGATGGGCTGGACACGTTGATGCAAGAATGGACACCACGAAATGAAAAACGACATGGGAAACGCCTTATTACCTCTCTGACCTCCGTCGCAAAACCATGATATGCGCTCAAACGATGTCAGCTAAGAACAGATCGAATAAGTAACTAACTATATGTAAGTAATATGCAGTATGTATACCTTTCTATCACTATTTACTACCTATTCATTACATATGCTAGTTATGAGCTGATGAGAAACTAACATGAAGTGGTAGACTTTGTCCTGGTTCAACCGTTGCATAGACTGGTGTTACTCGATACATGTTGTTATCACTGCATGTAATCTTTACTGCTATTCTGTCTGAAAATACAAACTTGGAGAAGCGCCCGCTAGTTGATTCATAACTTACTGTCGGAATGATTCATTAACGTGTGAGTTGAGAGGCCTCCTTCGACTGAAAACCGAGCAACACGTGGAATAACTGTCACACCGGCGACAATATGGCAGCAACAAGTGCATCCTGGTTGTCGTTCCGATCTGGAGCATTTTTTTGGGCACAAAATGGGAGAGAAATTAGTGAATACTATTTAAAAGTCTATTGTTTACCTATAGCTATAAAAAGCCGAACGCGGTCGGTCAACAGAAAATCTGGAAATCATGCAAGTGGGTTTCACGTTGTAGATATTCATAGAGTTGCTATGAGTAGGAAAATGAATAGAACTGCTATTTCTAGAAAATGTTGGATAAAAGACGAAGTAAGAGCTCTCTCAATTCCGCTTGTAGCGACAATTTAACATGAAATTGCTCAGCGAGCTCTGGTCTCTCTTCGCATCCGGTTTTGTACTAAAGCTGGATATATACATTTTCCAGATAATTATTTTAAATATACAGATTCACAAAAGTAATTTTCAAGTTGAAAGTGCCTAGCCGTAACAATGTGTCAATGAATTATTGGACTGAAAGTTTTTGGAAATATTTGTGTGAAATCTTCACAAATTCTTGTAGTAACTCTACAAGAATTAAAGAATCAAAAGGCAATAACTTAATGAAGTGAATGTTAATAAGCCTATCTGCTTGTCCTAGGCGATATTTTATTCGTTTCAACGAAACATTAAGCATCTGCAAACTGTAATTATTCTCGAACAATGTTGCGTTTCCTTGATAATGTATGTTTTACTTTTAGTTTTAGTTGCGTGGGTATGAAAGAGGGCCAATATTAAAAAATTCACACTAAAAAGATACATATATGATATATCAATTGCTTACCGTCCAGAGCTTCTACTTGACCTAGCAGATCGCATCAGGTACTCCATATCTGAGAGCGCAATAGCTGAAAGTTTGAAAAGCTTGAATTGAAGAAAAGCGCACATTTACTACCTATCATTGGTTCAGGGGTACTAAGCTGGGTTTGCTGTGCCTGCCTTCCAGTTGCTCTTCCAGGAGTCAGCCGGGCAGTTCCAAATGGACGAATTGCTGATGAACTGGAGGAGGCCATCGACGAAGCACGAATATCTTTGAAATTCTGAAACAAATTGGAAAATTGTCATAAAATTGGAGAAGCGGAATGTTGGAAGGACGTGAGCAGAGACGTACTGCAAGTGACACCTCTATGGAAACGTCTTTTTTTTTGTAATGGGAAGGAGAGTTTAATGGTGTTTCCATAGAAGATTCGCGGCTAATGGTTGTTTGGTGCGTTTTAGAGATACAAAACTTAATTTATTTCATATAGTGCGGCTCACAAGTAAAATCTGAAATTTTAAAATCTTTAAAACGACTTAAATTTCGTTAGGTGTGATACTTATGAAAATATTTTCCACTTTAAAATATCCCGTCTGAATTTTGCAATCATGTGCCGAAGAATAATAAGTTCCCCGGCCGGCCCATTGCTTTTTTGTTCTTTTTTTCAAAATTTTTGAAAAATTTTTGGAATTTCATAGGGTTTCCTATGAAATTCGTGAAAAAATGTATTATAACAACTACATAACAATGCCGAAGAGCGATATAAAAACATTTTTATTCAGGCTCGGTGTCATTATATGAAAAGGCGCGCTGAAAACGTCTAAAAATGTTTAGACCTGATATTTCAACACATCGAGCTTGAATTTTAAATTTCGCGTTCATTTTCAATTATTTTCTCTCAATGTTCAAGCCATTCGAACCATTTTTTAAATATGTTATCTCTGTTTTGCTGTTTTCGTCCGCTGTTGATTTTAAGATTTTCAGTTTTTTTTATTTTCAGTCGTTTCGCTAAAATTTTAAAGAACACGTTTTCATAAATTTGCTAAAAAAGCGCAAATGTTGAAAAGAAATATGGCGTTTCAGCTATTTTCGTTAATGATCGGGGAAAAAATGAAAACTTGAAAAAACGCTGCACATCTATTCTTTTTATACTCAACCAGGAGTATAAAATTGTTGACTACATTTTTGAATTACAAAATTGGAATTGAGAAATTTTAGGAAAATATAAGAAGTATTGAAAACTCTAGAATCCAGCTCGAAGGGAAAAATCAGTTTTCCTATCGAAAAATTTTGGAATTCAGCGCGACGGGATTCAGAACTCTCCCGAAACGGATATTCATAGTTTAGAAAGATAAAAAAATGGGAGTCAATAAAAATCTTCCATTTCATTCTACAGAAT
Source organism: Caenorhabditis inopinata (assembly GCA_003052745.1). Lineage (NCBI taxonomy): Eukaryota > Metazoa > Nematoda > Chromadorea > Rhabditida > Rhabditidae > Caenorhabditis > Caenorhabditis inopinata. The sequence goes on along the minus strand of AP018153.1, from coordinate 13,173,923 downwards.
ATTTGAAGAAACGACGGGCAAGCGTTTTGCATGGAATTTTTCTGAAGACGGAAAGCCTCACTTCAGTTGTACAGGAAAGGACAACACTGAGGAGGAGAAGCATAGAGAAAGCGCTTCAAATGTTCGGTCCGGAAATTGCTGGCTCAGGGCAAGGAGCACAAGGCGTTTCGATGCCGAAAAAGGAAGAGAATAGGTGAGGGAGTAGGAGAAGCGAAAAATCAACGTGCCACCACGTAGGACGAATGAAATGGGTCTAATCTAATCTAGTCTAATCTGACCAAACATCGCTGGAGAAGCGAGACGCGTTGATTGATAAAACAGGAGTATCCCAAAATCGAAAATTCAAATTAGTCCGATGATGAACTTAGAGTATAGTGGTGCGGAATGAACATTTTCACTATTTTCGAAATTTCTGAACTTTTTAACGTGCAAACAGCCAAAAATTTTAGTTCCCGAATTTCAGAATGCTCCGAGAAATAATTCGGAATTTACCGAAAAAAACATATTTTTGCGTTTTTTTTTTAAGTAACATTTATTCGATGCAAAAAAATAGTGTCAATTTGAAAGCCGCCTTATTATCGATTATAAAAAAATCAACAAAACAAGAAAAGAAAGCATTTTTGTTGTCATTATGTAAAAAAATATAGATTTTTTTGATAAAATGATAAAGTGATGTAAACAATTGACCTTTCTTCAGATCATTAAACGAATAACTAACTGCATATAGCACAATTCTTCAATTTTATCTGATTTTTGTCATAAAAATTCCCCATTTTCTCATATAAAAGCTGTAAAATGGCGTTTTACTTATGGGGTTATTAATGAAAAGCACAATTGCATTTTAATGCAAAAAATGCCACTTTAATGTTATTCACGATAGCATTTTAATGCAAAAAAAAATGCATTTTTTGCATTGAAATGCTTTTCGTGCTTTTCATGAATAACCCCATTAAATAAATTGACCATGAGGAAACATTAATCGACATGTAAAATAACTCCGTTCAAGACGCAGAATACAAGTTTTCTACATGCGCCTACAAACACCGTAATCCTTTATTAGGATTTTTGTTTCTCTGTATTCCGAAGTGTACACTCCAGTTAGGCTTCCACGAAAGACGAAACAAGTCGGTCGTCTTTCTTGGAAGCCTTTCGTCTCGTCTTTCAGTTCGTCTTGCGTTCGTCTTACGTCGTCAATTGAAATACACGTGTACCAACACAATGTCTATCTCTGCGTCAGACGAATTTTAGACGATGACGAAGACGAGACGAGACGGTCTTATTTCGTCTTTCGTGGAAGCCTTACACTCGGAATCATTTTGAAAAATATTGGATTTTCGGTAGCTTCGATTTAAGTTCCGCCCACTCCTTAATTCAGAGGGTGTTCCTCTGAAATCGATGGGATTCTTGAGAAATTTCGAGTTACCTACAAGCGGCAAAATCTACTCAAAACCTAGAATAAGCAAACCGTATTGTGAACTCTTACTAGTTTCACATATAGTGCGCGTCGCAATGAGAGGGCCTAGTGCTGGTAATCTCGGGTAAGGCTTCCACGAAAGACGAAGACAAAAAGTCGTCTTTCCTCTCGTCGTTCGTCTCCTCGTCTTCGTTCATCTTTCAGTTCGTCTTGCATACCTCTTAGGCAATAAACGCAAGATTTACGACGAACGAATTCAAGACAAAGAAGAGACGAGACGGTCATATTTCGCCTTTCGTGGAAGCCTTAACCTTGGCCGACTTGTCCGGCTTATATCCTCCTTCAAAATCAAAAAGTGTCTCTAAAGATTAGGAAACGTTAACCTGGGTAAAATACATTCAAATTATAATATTTTTGGCAGATTACAAAAGTTAGCCAGCCCGCAATTCGCGGTCCGCATGCTGACGCAATTCTGTCTTGTATATACCCCAAATTATACAATTCGAGTCATGTCATATCATAAATATGAGCCAATGCAGCTCTGAGCCATGTTCTGGCTTTCTAGGCTGGAAGCAAGCTATATCAATCTGCGAAACACAATGCACATTATCTCAAATAACAATTTTTTTAATTTACCGATTTTTAAAGGGGATTTTATTATTTGGAGCCGCAGAGAAAACTAATTTTCAGTCTAGATTGTGTTCACACATTTTTCTTTTGATTTTTTGCTTAATTTAACATAATTAATCGAAAAAAAGTTTAGAATTAGCGAGTGGGAAGCAGCGATATGTAAAAAATCGGCTATTGAGAGGGAAACGCTGAGCATCTGGTTCATCAACTATGCGGCCGTTGAATCAAACTGCACAAATCTTGATATGAGGATTTTGATAAGGATTCTGATTTACGAATGGCTAATAATCTTGAGAAATCACATTCGCCAGCGCTATACTGTTCTACAGGGCGTTTTGAACACTTCGTGTCGACTACCTGTTCTGAAGTATGCGAGCGTGATTCAACAATTTATGAACGACAAGTTGAGCTTCTTGGAAGACGTCAGAGAAAAGTGGCGGCAGCCGTGTTCACAATGCAACAAATAGAATGCTATGAAGAGACGAAAAAACCGGATAAAAGGACGTGTTTGCTCACTGAACATCATCACCATCATCACTTTTAGCCGAGAGGTCCGTCCAACGGAAATAGGCCACAAACAACGGAGGGGCGTCGGAAAAGCGAAGAGAGGAGCACTACATTCATAATAGACATAATATAATTGCTCAGCGGCTCGAAAAATGACAGCGACTACAATGACGGGTATGGGAGGAAAATGCGAAGAGAAGCGATGAATGATTGCTGTGTGCATTTGTGCGCGGCGCAGTCATTTATTTTGGTCAACGTGGGAGTGACTGGTTTTTGAATTTCGTAAAGAATAGGTAAAAGAGCTCAGGAGAAAAACCGCTCGCTAATTAAACATGTACGAGTTTTCAGTGACTAAAGAATAAAAAATGAATGGGTGAAAGGGACGGGGGTGGGTGGTGGGGGGGGGGGTTAGTAGGGCGAAAGGGAGACGGCGGGGAAGCGCATAGGGGCATTCAGGATTCTGGAGATGAAGAGATAACTGCAAATTTTATGAAATTCCAGCTGCCCGCGAAACGCATTTCATAGTCTTTAATTAAAACATTTTAAAGTGCGTTGGCATCCATAAAGACTCCAGACTCCAGACATTTCACTTCAAATTTTTGCAGTTTTTCTTTAAATTAAAATGGAATTTGATTTAGCAAAAAAATAACAAAAATTAGTGATTTAGAATAATTTCAGAAGATTTCAGAAGCGGTGATTCAGATTTCTCAGACTATGAATTTCACGACAGCGCCAGATTCATGGAGCGGTTGGCTATAAAAGATGAAACAAATGCTGCCAAAAGAACTGCGATTTGTCACCCGACGACGGAGATGTCCGTCGGGAATCAGAATAGAGTTATCGTTTGTGGCTCCAACTTTATCACTTGAGAGCCAATGAGCCCACGGGCAGCTCATTTCGCTTCTTATCTCTTCCGTCTACGTGTATCTGTTTTGTTCGTTTTGTGTTTTTTTTTTGGCGGAGAGATAGAAAATGTTGGAAAGAAGAAAGAATGAAATCAAATCGGATAAGAGCAATGAGCACAACGTGTGCTCAAACGCAAAAAAAATTGTCAAAACAAAGAAAAGAAAAGAATGCACAACAAAGCGTCCGTCAAAGGAAATACTTTAATTCGGCGCACTTTTACCATAAAAACTTCGATGTAAAGCTTCCATGAAAGACGAAGATAAAAAGTCGTCTTCGTTCGTCTTGCATTAGTCTTGCAAACGCAAGACTTACGCATGTCAGACGAATTCAAGACAAAGACGAGACGGCTGAAATTTCGCCTAAATGAAAGCCTTACTTCGATGGTTGGGTTGCTCTACAGTTCCACAAAAGTATAACCTCACCTTGGCTTTTTTTAGAAATATTCAATTTTTCAAGGTCTTTAAAAGAGTTAGATTTAAGAAAATGTGTTTTTCCGGTTTCAAAAATGTACCAGTGCTGAAAACAGGAAGCTGACAGCGATGAAATATTTCTTTGAAAACATATTTTATCGGGAAAATGGCTTTTGGAATTCCACAAAAGCATAGCCTCACTTGAGGAAAACTAATAAAAATGAAAAAAATAAAAGCGAAAAACAGAATTTAAAAATCAGTTGTTGCTTGCCGATTCAATAATTCGGGTAAAGTTTTCACAAAAGACGAAAAAAAGGCGTCTTTCGTCTCGTCTTCGTTCGTCTTACATTAGTCTAGTAAAAAAGTTGTGTACTGCGTACCAACACAATGTCAATCTCTACGACAGACGAATTCAAGACGAAGATGAAGACGAGACGAAACGGTCTTATTTCGTCTTTCGTGGAAGCCTTAAATTCAGGTATCCATGGATAGGTACAAATTGGCAAAGCGTGCCTGGTCTACAGTACTCCAGGCTGAGACAATGACCTTTTTCAAGGCGGTATCTCACAAGACATCTCCAAACATTCTTACAAGGTGTTTATATTTGTAGACTAAGGCTTCCACGAAAGACGAAAACAAACAGTCGTCTTTCGCCTCGTCTTTCAGTTCGTCTTGCATTCGTCTTACTCAATAAAACGTTTGGGCATTTGTACCAACACAATGTCTATCTCAGCGCAAGATGAATCCAAGACGAAGACGAAGATGAGACGAGACGGTTTTATTTCGTCTTTCTTTCGTGGAAGCCTTACTGTAAACACCAAAAGTGTGCAAACGCGCCCTCTTGAACAACATGCTCGAATTAGTTCGGAGACAGTAGTTCGGAATTAGATTATCATCAATTCCATACTTCTGAATTTATTATGAAGCGCCATCTGAAAATAAACGGCCGCTAACACCTACCTCCGGCTTTTAAGCACCATTACCCCCATCCGTTATAGCAGTTTTCATCCAGATAAATGGTAAGAATTTAGCATCTCAGATCACTTCTCCATAGCTTTTGTCTTAAAATACTGTACTAGATCGTTGACGCAAGTTTCAGAATGTATTTTGGGAGCCTTACGCTAATTTTAACGTACTCACTGTTGGGCCTAAGCCGGGCATTTAATTCGGGGGTACCAAATTCATGACAGTAAATCTGTTTTTGAGTCATTGTTCAGATCTCAAAACAAAAATCGTGTTCCGGAGTTTAATATGAGTACTGACTCATCCAATTCTTTGTCTCCCCAAGTAACACGAACTGCAAAAAGACAGAAGGAGCGTCCCCGAATCATGAACTTGGTACCCCCGAATCATTGAACCCCCCGAATTAAATGCCCCTAAGCCGTTATTATCTACAGGGTGGCATACAAATACGGTTACACGCTTTAAACGTTATAAATGTCTTCAAACAAGTTCCATTTTCACCAAAATTGGACAGAAGTTTATTGAAATGATACAAAAACAAGTGTTAACAATAGTTTTTAAATCTCCCTCCTTTGGCCTTCACCACCGCTCTCAATCTCTTCGGGTAAGCGTCCACCACGGCACGCAGGTAGTTGGCATCCATTTCGTCTCAGGCTTTCACAAGTGCGACCTTCAGAGCGCTCAAACTAGCGTAGCTTTTGGTGGAAACCTTCTGGGTCAAATATCCCCAAACGGCGTAGTCCATAGGATTCAGGTCGGGTGACGACGCTGGCCATTCTGACGAGGAGATGAACTCAGGAAAATTGTTTTTGCACCACTGCTGAGTGGCCTTGTCGCGATGAGCCGGTGCGCCGCCTTGTTGGAAGCACCAGGGTCGGTTTCCGTAATGCGATTTGGACCACGGAAGAACTGCAGCCTCTAAAATGTGTTTTCTGTAGTAAGTTTGGTTCACCTTGGCTCCCAAATCAACAAAAATCAGCGGGGTTTTGCCATCGGAGCAAATTCCACCAAAAACCATGACTGAAGACGGATGAGATGTCTTATTGAGAATTTTTCCGTTCTTACAGGCAGTTTGAAAGCCTTTTGCAATAACCCGATGGTTTTAGCTATTCTTATTAGCTTCGACGGTGAAAATTTTCTCGTCTGTGAACAGTGTCGAGAGGTGCGTGCCTGAGTGCGTGCCGTGAAGAAGTTTTCGTGCTTTTTGCATTCGGAGAGCTTTGTTTTTCTCGGTGAGGAATGCGCCGTGTTGCATACGGTACGAAGTCATCTTCAGCTTCTCTTTGACAATGATTCCCATAGAATATCGGCACTTTTTGAAGTCTTTAGCAAGCTTCCCCATGCTTCGCTCCGGATTTCTTCGGATTCTTTCCCAAACGCTTTTGGCGTCGTCAAAGTGACAGAACGACCCGATCTTGGATGGTCATCAGGAGTACGAAGACGGTGGAAGCGAGTGACAGTCCGATGAACAAGCATTCGGTTGACGTTCAGCCGTTTAGCGATCTCCGAATTCGACACACCCTGCTGCATCATTTTAACAATAGAACCACGATGGGGTGAAGCAGCCGTCATTACCTTAAAAATGGAAGTTGCGACCAGAAAATTGAAAAACATAATAATAAATATGTAATAATTAATAAAAAATAAAATTGATACAGTAGCGACTTGTGCTCATGCGCCAGAATCCACGCAAAGTTGCGTAACAGTACATGGCTGCCACCCTGTAAATAAAAATGATTTCAATTAAGTATAAAAGAGACACAATGCCGATTTAGAGAAGCTTCTCTCTGGAGCCTGGAGCCCGGAGCTCCATCCGCTCTATTGTAGGGGGCACTATTTTTTTTTATTGCCACAATGGTTAACTTGATCTACGCCGATTGCAAACTACGTACCTTAGCCAGCATCCTGAGTCGTTGCTCGGTTCGCGACGGACGCGTGGTTGGTGTTGGCAACGCATTGTTGTCGTCGTCAATGTTATGAATGGGGCAATTGGTGATATCTTCCAGAGCAACGTGCTCAGCCATCGCTTCTGAATCGATAGAGGAATTATTTGAGAGAATAGAGCATGTAAAGACACGGAGGTGATGCAGAAAGTATGCGAACTGCTAAGCGGAAATCGAATAATATTAATATAACGGAGCATGGGATCCTTTTTGCGCTGAGATGGGGCAGCTTGGAGGTCAAGTGGGCCCATTATTTGGGCGCTTTTCGCCTGTTTTGGGCGGAATTTTGGCTTTTAAATTAAGAGAGACACGCCTAGGGCCTTGCTCCTGGGAAGGCCATATAGGCATAGTAGAAGCCTTGTTCTGGAACGACCCGAAATTGAGGCTTTCATAAAAGACGAAGACAAAACGTCGTCTTCGTTCGTTTTTCAGTCCGTCTTGCATTCGTCTTACACAGTGAAAAAGTTTTCAACACACTGCGTCAGACGAATTCATAACGAAGACAAAGATGAGACGAGACGACCGAAATTTCGCTCAAACGAAAGCCTCCCTGAAATGCAAAAAATAACATTTCGAAAAGATTTCCCTACACTCTGGAAAAGTTAATTTTTATACGACCACTGTGCCAAATGTCCAATCCAGCAGTGGGGAATCTATTGCAAAAGGGTTTATGCCATTTTGAAAAGAAAATTGGTTCTCAACAAGGATTACACGAAGGAAACAATAATCGAATGTTAAGCCCCTTTCCTCTTTTCATGCAATTAACAAGGACATTTATCAATGAAACTCTTAATCTTTTTTTCATTTTCATGCGAAAAAGAACTAAAATCGAAAATATAATTGAAATCTTTGGCATTCAGTTTTTCATGAATAATAAGGAAATATTTAGAAAGCAGGCGAAGTTCGCTCCATTGCACTAAATCGATTCAAAAATAAACGAAAGGGCCGAGGCGCGAAAAGCGGAAACTCGGCCATCTCACTCGATCCAATTTTTTTAAATCCATGCTATCGGAATTCTGAAAAGTTCCCGCAAGTCGCGCGTTATTTGGCAGTCGTGCCATGCCGTTCTGCATCTGATTTTCAAGTCGATTAAGTATAATGGTGGAGCGAACGAATTACGCCTGCATTCAAGTATGCTGACAATTCGCTAAGTGTTTCATTCTTCTGCTACGTAACCCCTATTCTCGTTTAATTCTTTCTATGGTTTATTTTTTGAAAGAATATAAACATATTTTCAGAATAGGTAGAGCTGAAAATTGAATGATTTTGGTTACATTCTACGAATCTGAAATTTTTACAAAGAAAAAACAACGTGTCAACCTTCTATAGTTGCCGAACATTCCACTTATCTTGGTGTAGAATTCATTACTAACTTTAGAAATGTAGAAACACGAATCCGGAATAGAAAAACTATAAATTTCTATATTTCCCCAGAATATTCATGAATTCTGAAAAGCTGAAAGGGAGAAGAGGTCGCGACAAATACGCGAAAATGAGCCGCGCTATTTTTGTGCAGATTCAGTCAAGAAAACGAAGAAAATTTTCGAATTGCGAATTTGAAAGAGGCCGTCATCGAAAAAACGTATCACATTTTGAAAATGGATGTTGAAGTGACGGCCAAATGGTCTGTGACTGACTTGCGGGGTGTGCAGTTGCCTCTGCTCTGCAAGTTTTGCAGCTGTACTATTTCGACTAAAAACTAGGAAAGGCATTTGCCATTTGTGCCTTGTGATTTAATGGAGTTAGCGAGAGAAGGAAGCGAATTTGTGGTGATTTTGGTGAAAAACAAACGTTGATTATCCATTTAATGCAATCTTGCTCAGCAGGACGCAACGCAACGAAAATGTCGGGAAATGACATATATATTTGTATTTTAATCTCAAAAAAATTATAATAATTCATAATTTTCAGGTTTATTCCTTTTAGCTGCGCTGGCTCTTCAAGAAAAGTGATTTGCCCAATATTGAAGACGTTGAGATCAAACCTACGACATCTCCATTATTAAAAAATGTGAAAATAACGTAAGTGGAAAATTATTTTGTTATGATTTCTGACATGAGTTGTTCATATAGGCAGTAATAATCACGGCATTTATTTGTCTTTCTTTCCATTTCCTTCAATCTCCTTTTTTGGAATCTGAAAGAAGAAAGTCAGACAGGAAATTACGCCGTTCGGAGTATTCAAGGAATATACTCAATTTTATTTTGGGGGAGGAATGGGGGGTAAAAAAGAGATAAATATATATAAGAGAGTTTTTCTCGTTAAGAAACCCAGATTCTTTGAAAAATGACTTTAACTAGAGTGTCAGAGATCGTCGGCATCACGGATCTACATCTTTTTCAGAGCGATGACTCTCCCAAATGCAACGAATGAATTGTGAAATTTGGCTCTGTGCTTCATTCTTCTGGAATACTTCTGCAAATGTCTTCGAAAATCATGATTTAATGAAGTAATCAGGCACTGCGAATCCTTTGGTTTGAAAAAGTCGCGCAGAAGAAAATTCGTATTTCACCTTACTTAAAGTGCCTCCGCATCTCCGCTGCAAGGGCTGCGCACTTTCGAATTTCCAAGATTCGTTAAAAAAAACCTTAAAAGTCAGTATACCTAACTAAAATCTACTTATTATTTAGCGAATAGTTTCCGTCCAAGACGCTTCTTTGCATAACTCAAAAGAACGTGAGGTTCCTACTTTGATATTCAGGATGGACGGGACGGGATGTAAAATTTATTTGCTTTTTGACGTTTTTCTATTAAATTGTTCTATTAAAAAGAGGAAAAACTGAAACGACTATAATTCTTTCTAGACGAAAGCCTGTTTAAACCAGCGGAAGTCGCGGCGTAGCCGTGAACGTTCCGCTTGTTTCCAATAATACAGATAGAAAACGAATTGTCGGAAATACAGAAATCAGTTTTCAAAATTTTTCTCGGATCTGAAATTGAAAAATGAAGAATTTTTGAAATATACTTCCAACTTTTTTTTTCAAATTTTGCTCGCATTTGTGCAAAAACTCTGTAAAAATTTCAAATCGATTGAAATCATTTTTCCTACATTTCTAGCCTTGGGATTCTAATAATTTAATAAGTTCTTTTTTAATCAATTGCCATTTCATTTCACAGTGTTTAGCATGCGGCGAGCTTTAGAGATACCAAAGTAGCGAAGTAATAAAAAAACCAAGAAGAAAAGAAAAATAAATGCAGTAACCAGAGGTCAGCCGGGTGAATGAAACTCTCTCTTCTAACTTTTGGCGTTGCTCACGGCGCCTACTGGAGGACGCGGCTCGCGGTCGGATTCGCACTTTTTAAACGGACATTGTTCGAATCGCCATGCCAAATATAGACAAGATAAAAGAGGATTGAAAAATGGGTAAAGCGAGAAAATGTTGCTCTATATCCTGCTCCCCCATCTACTCTTTAAAGCATAGAATACACTACATTTTCAAAAATAAAAAGGCGAAATTCCGAAAACGGTGCTCAATATCAGCTAGAGAATCCGAATGGGGGGAAGCGGGGTGTTGTCAGATCGAATCCCCTGATATCCCGCCATCCATTTTCGTCTCTGCTCGCACCCATGAATATTACAAGTGAGAGAAGGCAATTGGCGCTCCAAAAACTTTCGACACATCATTCGTCATTTCACACAAAAGGATACGCAGTGGATGTTTCTTGGAAAGGGGCGTTGGCCAATTCTTGCAACCCCCCACCCCAAAACGAGGCAAACAAAAGGAAATCTCGAAGCCAAACTTAAAACAAAAAAGACTGGTACTTACGACGCTCAGGGGAGTGATTTTGAATAGATTCACTGGTTCTCAGCTTTTCAGTCGAAAAGCGTTTTATATTCATCCAAGAAATAGAAAAAAACGAACAAGAAAAAAAACGAAAAAAAACGAAGAAAACAGGAAACAATAAAGGTTATAAACTATATTTACTTGACAGTTCACATCAATTAGAGCTCGTCCAGTTTATCCTGTCGTGTTGCTTTCAGAGGGTATCTCTTCCATGTGAACGATTTGTCAGTCTCATAAGAATGTTCCACATGCGCTGGCTCTTGTAGTGTAAGCCCTTCTTCTTCTAGGGCTTTAAAGAAATGTGTTTGCTGGAAAAGACTAGTCTTAGACATGATTATTGGATATAAGGGCAAATTGAGTAAAAGTGAAGAATATTTAAATAATGTTGCATACTAAGGCTTCCACGAAAGACGAAATAAGACCTCTCGTCTTCGTCTTCGTTTTCGTCCTGTATTCGTCTGACACAGAGATAGGCATTGTGTTGGTACACATGCACAATTTTTTTTATTGTGTAAGACGAATGCATGACGAGACGAAAAGCGACTTTTTGCTTTTGTCTTTCATGGAAGCCTTATTGCATACAACACAGATAAATTTAACTTGGTATTCGACACTTCATGTAGGGGAAAATCCGGATTATATAATTTTTGTGCTCTTGGAGCACGGTCGCCCAAGATTGCAAGGTATGATTAGCTGTGATCCGCGGCCACGCGGCCGCGGACTGACGGATCGACTAATTATGAAAATAATTTTCCATTCCGGTGTTTAAGTATTGTGGCCGTTGTTAAGCAGACAATATCGACTTTTCAAGTGCCAAAAAAAAATGAAAGTGGGTGAGTCTAGCAGCACAGTTTTGAATCATATTTTCAGAGAGTAATATTTTAAAAAATTGAAAATTTTATCGGGCCGAAGGATTCATTTGTCACGGTCTCATTGTCTTTGAATAAAATTCTACAGAGGTATATCACATTAGGAACAGATTTTCCTATTCCTGGATCAGCTCTATGGAACCGCCCAAAAAGTTTTTCTTCTTCAAGTTTTTTCAATGAATCGAAATGGTAAGATAGTGGAACGGTGAAATACGCAGGAAGCGGTAACGAAGTTCGAGTTAGAAATTTTTATATTTTCCACATAACTTCAGTATAATTAAAATAATTTTAAAACACGGTATTAACAGTAGGTGTATTTTTCCGTGAAGTCTACGAAATTATTTGTTCGCCATGAGATATACCATTTAAGGTTTCCACGAAAGACGAAGGCAAAAAGTCATCTTTAAAGGTCGAGTTGTCTTCATTCGTCTTGCATTCGTTTTGCGTTATAAAAACGTTGTCAAAATACTGTGAATTCAAGACAGACGAATTCAAGACGAAGATGAGACCAGACGGCCGAAATTTTGCAAATATGGAAGCAAATGAATACCCTAAAACCTAAAAATGCTCTAAAACTAAAAGAAGAAATCTTACTTTCAGTTTTGGATTTCGGATAACAGCTACTTTAAAGACTGCTGAGCAAGATTTAATTTGAAGACCATCCTCAACGGTTTTCGCATATCTAAAGCGTCAGGGGCTTCGCTTTTTTTTTGCTTTTACAACAATGGTTCAGTTACTAAGCTCATAAACTACGGTGTAATGTTATAAAACTTATAAGTGATGAGGCAGTTCTTAAAAATAGTTCGCCACGTCAGAAAACCCGCAACCTCCATTAACGAAATTGATATTTTACTTCGGAAACCGCATAAACATGAAGATCTCAACTAAAAATTTAAAATTAATTAAACTCACATGTTGGCTTTTTTCAATAGCTTCTTTGGTGGCTCCAGGCATTGCAAAGAGAATTCCAGATTGTAGGCAACGCATGGCAAGAACTCTACCAATGTTTAATGCAGCAGATGTGTCTGTTTTACTGTACAGCTGATTAGAAATTAATGGTTCTTTAGTGGACGCGCTGATCACCACTCCATCTTTGTAATGAACGAGGCGTCCTTCGCGATGAGACTTTCCTTCGACAAGTTCAACTCTAGAATAATATTTCAGTTCTTTTCTTTTATTTTTATTAAACGTTTTTATAAAAGGAAACTTACTTGTAAATGTAGCTTCGGGCGGCATAATCTTTCTCAAATTGATATCCAGTGTTAGCTGGTTGCCTTCCCATCAGCTCATTGTTGCGAGGGTTTCGATTTATAAATCCTCTGGCAAATCGAGCAGCCATTCTGAGAGCAATAAAATTCTGTATTTTTCCAAGTTTTAACGAAGGGATGGTAATTAAAAGAACAATGCCGTTATTCAACAGACAGGAAAATAGCCATAAAAAATAAATATTGGAAATTGAAGCTTGGAAAATGCGCTTTTTTTTCAGAAAATTGAAATTTATTGTATTTTTTGAAAGTTTTTAAAATTATTGAAAATAAATCAATTACTAATTTGAGATAAAATCGGAAGCTTCAGCGCAAGCTACATGAATAATTTTGTAAATTCTAAAAAAAATCGCAGCATCGCACCAAAAATGCGCAAGCAAGCTCGCACAACGTCTGCGTCTCCTGCATTGGCTCAGTCTTCACAAGGCGTAGAAGCTGGAAAAAATACGCTTGAATTTTGTCAGAATACATGTCTCATATTGTGGTGATTTAGGTAAGCTTGAGTTCAAAACACGAAGATAATCAGTAAAACTAAAAATGTATAGCAGAAAACCGTAAAATGAAATTTGTAAAACGCAATTTGAAGGAGAATGTAGCCGTTCCTGATGTGTGCTGACATGTTTTCAGCTAAAATCCAATGTTATGATTCCAGATCCAACTTTGCTGAAGGAAGTGAATATTCTGCCGAAGCGAAGCGAATGCCTAAGAGATTGTTCACCTTTTAATTTTTCTTTATTTCATTCTGTTAATTTCTTTTTATTTAGTCCAAAACGCATTAAAAAATGGAAAATGGTCAATTATTTTCTGCGAATTTCAGTACGCGAAGTGAGATTATATGTGAGAAACACAGATTTCGTGCGACGTTGTTCACGGTGTAATGTTACGCAACGCTAGTGGACTAGACTTCCGTGTACTAAAGTTAGTCCACATTTTTTGCACTCCTCTTGGAGATTGTCACCCCTCACGCGCGCTTTCCGTTATTTTGTAGCCATTGTCTTATTTTCGATTTTAATATCACAGTTTCTTAATTTATTGACACTCATTTTATTCTATCAGAAGGAAATCGGAGTGCCATGCGATCCCGGAGTGGCTCCGGGGTCCGTCTAGACCGAATTCTGTTCATGGTGGAACAGACGATTTGTACCCACCAAAACCCCATCACAGCGTTGTTTGCTAATCAGAAAGATTTTCCGGGTAAGAAGAGATAATCAGTTTAAAGAAAATCAGTAATTCGATTTCAGGACATGCATGGGTTCGTGATAATGTTTACATCACACAATCTTTATGGGCACTGTACAGAGCATACATGAAGTGTGCTGATTTTGATGAAGATCTCACAAAAGCAAAAGAACTCGGCTTCACATGGTAAGACAATATAAATAAACTAAATTAAATTTGTAAAATGTGCTCATTTCACAAGTTTCAGTGTTAAAATGATGCAGTCAATACTAGAATGCTTAATGCGTCAAGCAGAAAAAGTGGAGCTTTTCAAAAAGTTTCAACGACCGCTTGATGCCCTCCATTCCAAGTACGCAGTTGACACTAAAGGCACAGTTTGCGGAGACGCGGACTGGGGTCATCTTCAAATGGATGCCATCTCGCTTTACCTACTAACACTTGCTCAAATAACCGCGTCTGGTCTTCAAGTCGTCAGGAATTTTGATGAAGTCGCTTTCATTCAGAATCTTGTTTACTACATTGAAACGGGATACAGAACACCTGTAAGATTTATTGATGTAAATGTATATAGCATTTAACTGCTTTTCTCGCCAACCAGGCGACAAAGATATCAAGACAAAATAGGTCCAAAATTTTGGAAAAGAAGATTAAAATATAGTCTTTGTAATTTTTAAAAAATACAAAGACATTTCTTCTTAGTTCAAACCATAATATATAGTGTTTAAAGGGAGAATACTCCAAGCATTTTCAGTATAAATTTGTTTTGGAAACAACATTTTATGGTAACATTATGGTGCTGTGATCGATGGATCAGTTAGGATCGCCGATACCGAAATGCATGAACACAATTGTTTTTAAGAATTTTCAATTATTTCAGGATTATGGAGTTTGGGAACGTGGAGATAAAACGAATCAGGGTATTCGAGAGCTAAACGCATCTTCGATTGGAATGGTGAAAGCTGCGTTGCAAGCGTTAAACGACGTTGGCGATCTTTTTGTTGACGGTTCCCGGGGTTCTGTTGTTCATGTTCTACCGGACGAAATAGAGCAATGTTCAGCAGTGCTCTCCAGTATGCTACCAAGAGAATCTTTCAGTAAAGTTAGTCAGATATCGGTTATAACTTTTATAATATCGCTTTAAGGAAACGGATGCTGCACTTCTTGGTATAATCAGCTACCCTGCGTTTTGTGTAGAAGATCCTGAACTTGTTGCTCAAACAAGAGAAACGATCACTCAACGATTATTGGGAAAGTATGGATGTCGTCGGTTTATGCGTGATGGATACAAGACCGTATTAGAAGTATGCTGTATATTCTTTTTCTACTAATGAGTTGACTTTAAAATACTTAGAATGAGTCGCTGACTTGTTTTAAAATAAGTAATGAAAAAATGACCGAAAGTAATTCAAATTTATCATTTAAAGATCAGTCTGAAAACAGAAAATAACAATTTAAATTCCTGAAAAGTTAGGTCGCAGATTTTTTGAAAATATACCAAAAAAGAAACTTGAAATCATGGAAACCCTCCTGAAGCATTTGTAAAGTTGATCGTCTTATGCTATTTTCCAATGTTGATCTGCGATGCAAACCGGATTATATTTGAATTACAAATATCATATATTCTTCTTTTTTTTTCGTTCATTTTTCTTGAAAACCAAATTAGTGTCTCATTTTAAGTGTTTAAAATATTTCATTCCCCGGTAGCACCAGTTTATGTTTAACAGAAAAGTTCTGTTTTTTTAAATATCCTGATTTTAGGATGCCTCCCGTCTTTATTACAACAAATCAGAACTCCAACAGTTTGAAGATATTGAGTGTGAATGGCCCTTATTTCTTTGCTATCTCATTCTCGATGCGATGTATTCTAAAGACGATGATGCCGTTGAAGCATACTGGCAACAGCTTGAAAGTGTTCTCGTGCTTAGTGAAAAAGGATTCCGACTTGTTCCAGAACTTTATGTTGTATTGAGGGAACACGTATCCGCCGAAAAAACACATCCAGGAACACAAAGTCGTGTTCCTGGTGGAGCAACGTAAGGCCGTTCTAGAAGTATTCTGACTTTCATCGTCATTTTCAGGCCATACTTATGGGCGCAGTCTCTTTACGTGATCATTTGCTTGTTGTATGAAGGTTTTCTGCTTCCTGCTGAGCTAGATCCATTGAGCAGGCGACTATCTGTTTATGAGAAAAGACCACCATGTGAAGTGCAAGTAACAGTATTGGCTGAATCAGAAGATGTTCAACGCGAGCTTCTCGCTCATGATATCCATGTTCAACGGGTTGATGAAATAGATCCTGTCTTCACCATACTTCCTGCGTCCGCATTAGGTCATCTGCTTGCCAAGTAACGCTTTAAATGTATATGATCTTGATCATGACGTGTTTCAGGATCGGCGAATCGAAGAAATTAAATCTCTCAGGTAGACCACTAGATCGACCGATAGGATTGTTGAGTACCAGCAGACTGTATCAAATAGGCAATAAGTTTGTTATTTTCACCCCTCAGTTTATGGATTCTCGACGATCACACCTTATGTATGATATTCGCATTCTAACCGACGAATGGAGCAGCGAGTTGCAATACATCTATGCCTCGTGGAACAGTGTCAGCATCAGTGGAAGGCCACTTGTTGTACTGGTTATTACTCAGGGGATGCTCTCAACGGTTTGCTCCTTCCCGTCCTTCACTAAACAATGTTGAGAATTCCAGGAAGGTCTTTCGCATTTCTCTAATATTCACCTGAATCGTCACATGAAGTCGACTGTGATTGGAGCTATCAAAAAAATTAACACTGGATACTTGAGTGGAGCGAGGTAATGACTTAAGAAAAGAATAAAATTATTCTAGCACAATTCCAAAGTTATTGCAGGGTGGTTATGAAAGATTTATCTGGATTTTTCCGTACAACGGCAGTAAGTAAAATGGAGTTTCGCGATAAAAGTGCGGAAGAAATGTTAAGCAGTGTAGCAACTGAAAAAGTACAATTCACCCTATTGACTGAAGATGCCACAGAAGCGAAAAGTAAGTTTTTTGCCAGGATTGAACATAGCTGTAAAAATATTTTATATATTTCGTCTATCTACAACCCTTTCGAGGAATTTCAGCGGAAAAAATGGCATCACCGCGTGGACCACGAACATTAAGACGCGGAGAATCTGTCAAAGATCGAAGTGCTTATACGGTAGTTCACAAAGTTTCCATGCGACATCGTTCGATCGCTCTGGATAGCAACGATGCTGACCTCATGAAACTTCGTCTTGATTACAAAACAAGGCCAAAAGATTTGCCTGAAGTAGAATCCCCGCGACATTCACCGCCCCTAGGTCAACGTCAACTTGGGTTAGTCAAAGAGAATAGTGCTGGAGAGTTGAGGCAACAGTTACTGAAAACTACAAGACGCGGAGCTGATAATGAGACAACTCATCGAGATTTGAAAGCTGAGCAAATGCACGAAATGAAAGCAGATGACTTGTTGGATCTATTGAATGAAACAACAGTGCTTGAAGAGCAAATTTCAATTATACATTTCTTATGGATGAAGTTGTGAGTACTGCATATCAGATTACTCTGAAACCGTAATTTTAATGTTTTTAAACATTTATTTTAGTGGTCCTGATTACGATACGCAGCTCGGTTGTCAATATATTACCGTACGAATGCTAATGGAAGAAGTTCACGCAAAGGCGTGTGAGGCTCGTGAATGGGCTTTTGTCCGACTGACGGCTGGAATACTGAAAAAACAGCTTGAGGAACTGAGCAGAGCAGTCACTCATTTGCTCGTTAGACAAAAACAAATAACTGTCAGTTTGCTATAAACGATTTAGTGTTAATATATCACGGTTATAGGTTGGAATGGCATCCAAAAAAGAGGAGGTCATTACGTGCCCGAAAACCAACGAAGAGCTGGAAAAAATAATGAACCGTGCATATGGGGATGACGCGAATTCTTTCACCCTCGCTCAAGAGATAATTGTCTACCTGGGATCCTTAGTGCGCACAGAGCCAAAATTGTTCCTTGAAATGTTCCGTCTTCGAATTGGGCTTATAATTCAAGTTCTTGCTTCTGAACTAGCCCGTCTTCGTAATCTTTCCGGATCCGCTGCTGCCGAGACATTGTTGACAGTTTCACCGTTTGAGCTGAAGTCAATGATATTCTCATTACTCTCAGGTCGACTGTTGGAAGAATATGCGGAAGATGGATTCCATTATAGTGATACTATCAGAGAAACACGTACTGGAATTGGTTCATTCCGACGGCAAATCGAAGAACGAAAATCACTTCGTAAATCGACACGAAGTGTTGGCGGATTGGACATACCGAAAGAAGAAGATGAAGAGGAAGAAGCTGACGAAGACGATTTCCAGTTTGGAATATGGCTCCGGCATCGTCGGATCGATGGAGCGCTGAATAGAGTCCCTAACGGCTTCTATGCTATTCTTTGGGATACTGTACATAAAATGCCACATGGTGTTAAAATCAATGACACTATACTCCATTGGGGCTTAACCCAAGAAATGACTCGTAAGGAGATCAAGTTTGCTCTAGAAGTAGAAGAAGCCCTGAATCGGATAGCTGAACCGGAGTATCGAGAACTTATTGTGGAGACCTTGTGGCTTCTAGGTAGACTTGAGAAGCTGGTGCTTCTTGAGGAACCCAATATACCAAAAGATCGACCGCTGGATGTTGATCACATTCTACACATTGCTAATCGAATTTTTGTAGAACATAACGTGAGTAATTTGCTTTATTCAAAATTAAAGCCAATATAAAGTGATATTAGGATTAGATAGGGTGCCTCACGAGGCTAATCTACTAGATTTGAAGATTTAAAAAAAAGGAAACGGGGAAACTTGAAAAAAATGTATATTTCGGAGAGGGATGGCAATCAATATGGCATAAAACACCTGAATTAATTCTGTATTTCATGACGAACTTATCAATATTCTTTGAAATTTGTGAAGGGAAGAGATGAATTGTGATGATAGCAAAAATAGTTTTAATTATAAGCACAGCGATTGAGAAAAGAACATTTATGATGGGGGTAACCTCCCAAAAGAGCTCTAGCCTACGCGGCAACTGAAACTAACTCAAAACTAGCCAAAACAATCAAGTCGTATTGCGCTCTTGGCGCAATTATAACATGTAGAAGAAGGAAATCGGCAGGTCAAATTGACACTGGCTTTGAGGATATTTATGTCTTTAGTCTGAAAACCGGGTGATAACCCGACAGATTCTTATATGAAGAAAAAGGAATATTTCATCTCTGGAGAACAGACTTTGCGTGTGCTGGCGAAGTGCTTTTTCGAGATATTAAGATAGATTAGAAGATGGAGGGAGGGAAAATACCCTACGCACTGAGCAGTATTCTAGAATTGAGAAAACATGTAATTTGAACAGACAATGCTTAACTGAAACTAAACTGAAACTTTAGTTAGAGTATTAAAATGTTTAATTTATAATCTACTATAAATCGTTTCTTTTCTTAAATGACATTTTACATCATTAATTTCAGAAACATCTCGAAACTATCGTAGTGGAATGCTGTGCATCCTCAAGCCCCAATAACACAAAGTGTGATGGAGCTCGCGATATTTGCAAGCACTTCTACGATTCCGCTCCGGCTGGAGAATATGGTACTAGTCATTACATTATTCGTTCCTTAATGCAATTGTTTTCTTGACTTTATTCATTTTTCTTATATAACCACTCAGAAAGCATAATTTTATTATTTGCAATACGATTACTTGTCAGTTTCGATAGCTTAGGCCCTTTGTAACCATCGCCCCATTCTTGTAAGCTATACTACTATAATGTTCTTCCATTGGTCTAGTCTTATATCTTGCCTTTTTCACACTAAATAATCTATTAGATAGTTAACGTACGATTTTATTGAAAGAAATTCGAATTAAACATGTTGAAATTAGAGTTAAAGTGAAGGGTACATCGATAAGAACTGAAAGTGTTTGTTTTGAAGAGATGCCTTGTCGCTTGTCTAAGTGGCCGATTTAGGCCTTCTTTGCGGCAGTGATAGTAAGAACTCCGCGGGTGGCGAGGTGCGACTTGACCGTAGTGACATCGACGTCTTCTGGGAGCTTGTAAGCACGGTTGATCTCGCGGGCGACAGTTCCATAGTCGTCGTTGCGAGTCTGAACAATTGGAAATTTAAATGTGCTCGCGAATTTTTGAACTGTAGGCCTATTGGGACAATAAAGCTGGGTTTCAATATTCTGTCGCAGAGCACCTTCTCCCAGATTCTAGAAAACTATTAAAAAATCCCTCAAAACTTATTAAATTTTTTAAAGGAAATTTTTAAATTAAATTTTTAGGAAGAGAGCAGGGCTCTTAAATATTGAGTTAAGGCGCTATTCAAGTGAAACCCAAAGAGCAATAATGCATGATGGGAAGTGAAAGATGGCAACATACCTCGTGGCGGCAGTGAATCAGAAGCTCTTGTCCGGAAACCTTAACCTCGATTTCTTTCGGAGAAAAGAATTGAACGTCGAGTCCGACTTCGAACTTATCCTTGGTGTTGTTGACCTAAAAACGCGTTTATCGAGTGTCTCGAGATATTTCAAATTTGTGAAATATTGCAGTTATGACGCTAACCCGCTAACCTTGACAACTCCGTCGTTGTGCTGAAGTGGCCAATCCCAGGTGGAAGCTGCGTCAGCGGTGACTTCGATGGAAGACATTTTCTAAAAATATAATCGAGTGAATTCAGTGAGAAAATACTACGTGAAATCGAACGAGAATCGAAGGATAAATGCAACGCGAAAGCAAAAACATATGCGCAGGTTGCACTCTGATTGAGCATTACAATGAGCTATCGTAAAATGCTCTGTTGTGAGCCTCAGCTCAGAGGCTCTAGAGCTCTAGAGCTCTAGAGCGCTCGGAGAGCTCCACGCGGGCACGCGGAGCGCAGAAAGTGAAGTTGTATTGTGGGGAAGGGATGGCGAATGGACTGTATGGAATGGGTAGATCTGCACGTGTGTGTAGTGAGATCGCTGGGTGCGGGGGGGGGGGGATGGTCTCGCAGTAAACGGAGTGGATATGAAGAATCGATGATTGTTTATATTGCCGCGGGAAGCAGTAGCTGGGATGGACCTAAGGAAGGTGCGAGAGGTAAATACTGAAAAATAGGAGCGGATTCGTAAGCCATACACCAGAGAAGGGCGGAATTCCGGATTCCGCCGTTTTTTTCATTCCGTCTTCCGGATTCCAGATTCCGTGAAAAAATTTTTTTTTCCGTTTTCCGGATTCCGGATTCCGAGTTCCCAAAATCCAACCAATTGCTCTAAAATCTGATTTTTAAACAAGAAAGTAAGGCTTCAATTTGGGCGAAATTTCGGCCGTCTCGTCTCGTCTTGAATTCACCTGACGCAATGTGCTGACAACTTTTTTATTACGTAAGACGAATGCAAGACGAACGAGGAGTTGTTTTTGCCTTCATCTTTCATGAAAGCTTTACCAAAAACCCAGTCGATTTCAAAACATTTCCATCGCGCGCCAGTGCCTCTCCGCATTCCATTTTTCTTTTGTTTCGAAGTTGGAAATTCAATATTTTATGGAAATTAATTGATAAAAAACGATATAAATATTAATTATTTATTAAGAAAAACTGTTCAAAAATGAAAATTTAAAAACATTTTTTAAAAATCATTTTGCGAGTCGAAACTTGTTATGCGTGCTCTGCGGAGCATTTTTTGAATATTACAGAGCCGACCCTTTTGCTTCGAAGCACAATGAGAGCGGAGGTAGCATCCAAAAAGCAAAGCAAATCGGCATCGTTGTGAATGGCAACTCATCTGAAATCACCGCCGAATCTCTGAAAAATCATTCTTTCTGATGGGTAGGGGATTCCATTTAGGCGAAATTTCGGCAGTCTCGTCTTGTCTTCGTCTTGAATTCGTCTGACGCCGTTGAAAGTCGAATGCAAGACGAACGAAGGAGAATCGGCTTTTTGTCTTCGTCTTTCGTGAAAGCTTTACCAAAAAGCCAGTCGTCTTCAAAAATTTTCTCCGCGCGCCAGCGTCGGTCCGTATCCCATTTTTCTTTTGTTTTGAAGTTCAAAATTCAATATTTTATGGAAATTAATTGATAAAAAGCGATATAAATATTAATTATTAATTGATAAAAACTGCTCAAGAATGAAATTTTAAAAAAATATTTTTTAAAACCATTTTGCGAGTCGAAACTTGTTATGCGTGCTCTGCGGAGCATTTTTCGAATATTACAGAGCCGGCCATTTTGATTCGAAGTACAATGAGCAAATTGTATCAGGAGCGACATCGTTTTGAATAACAAATCTTCTGAAATCACCGACAAATCTCTGAAAAATCATTCTTTCTGAAAGGTAAGGGACGAAATGTCGTCCGTCTCGTCTTCTTCTTCGTCTTGAATTCATCTGACGCAGTGTGTTGGCAACCTTTGTTAGACGAATACAAGACGACTTTTTGTCTTCGTCTTTCGTGGAAGCCTTAGAGGATTATGACTCACATCTTAAACAGCGCCATGCGACGGCGCTTTGATTTTTCTAATTCTCCCACGTGGCACACTTATAACAAACAGTTCAATGCAGCACAAACATCTTTCTCTAACGTTTCTCGGCTAAGTGGGCTCTCGGAGCATTCTTGAAATGCGCTCACAGAGAGCTCAGCGATCAGTGTTTATTCATACTCGTAAATAGTTTTCAAAAACTATTTACTCTGTCGTTGTATATATTCAATCAATACACGTAACCGAAAATGAGGGAAAAGAAAGGAACAGTGGGGGGGGAGCTGCGATGATATAGAAAAGCACGGTGAACATGAATACTCATAACAAAACGTTTCTAAATGAATACAGGAATCATTGAAAATGTGCTTGGAAGTTGGAGTCATCCGATTAAAGCTCGTCTTTCTTTTGGAAAGATTTAACTCCATGTTGAGCCATGAATTTCTTGAGATCTTCCAGATCACGGTTTCCAGTGTACTTGATTGGTTCGCTCTGAAATTTGTTTGAGAAATTGAAAAGAACACGAAAAATTGATCTCACCTTCTTTCCAGATGGAGCAAAATAAATTGTGGGGAATCCTTCCACAGCAAACTGGCTTGGAGCATCGTTCACTGTAGCGTCCATCTTAGCGACAACTATGTTTGGCTGGCTTTTCTTCAAAGCCTGAGCGAGCTCCTTGTACTTCGGCTCAAAGTTCTTGCAATGTCCGCACCAGGGAGCGTAGAACTCAATGATGACGTCCTTTGATTCGTCGTTGACTATCTTATCAAAGTTGGATCCAACAACAGTCTTCACTGGCCCCTTGTCATCCTTTGGAGCTGGCGCACTCTTAACGTGAGCTTTGGCTTTACCACTGCTGATTTTCTTCATGAATGCCTCGAGGTTTTCATCGAGTTCTCCATCAAATTCTTCTGGATTCATGGGGTATTTCTTACCGTCGTATCCGAATACAACGACATTGTGCTCGAGTCCGGAGTCTCCAAGTCCAAGCTCCTCAAGTTCTTTGGAGAATTCTTCTTCATCGGCCACAGCGAAGCGATACTTGTCTTTCTGGTACTTTTGGGCAATGCTCAGAACTTTTTGTCTCCAATACTCACTACCTTCTCTGTATTGAATTGAGAAATCGGCGTTATAGTACACAACTACCAATGGTTTTTTCGTGTATCTTGTAGCGGCGTTTTTCTTTGTCATTTTTCCAACTAGCGGCGCGGAGTGTTCACGGAAGAAAGCCAACAGATCTTCGGATGTAGCAGCCGCCTTGTTATACGTTCTGCTCTTTGGCTCGAATTTACTGTGGAACAGAGACGGATAGAAAATAATGATGTCATTTGGTTTAGCATCCCATTTTTTGAATGCCGCTGGATCAGAGGTATAGCCCATCACCTTGAACTCCTCACGAAGCATTTCAGCGGAATCAGAGAATGCTTCGAACGATGATGAATCTTCTGTGGCGAAGAATCCAATAATAGTAACATCGTCTTTGCTCATGAATCGTTCAATATCCTTCAACTTGGCGAGCTTTGTCGCGGCTGGTTTTGACTGATCAATCATGTACTTGATTATTCCCGCAGCCTCACGAGGTCCGTTGTAGTCGAATCGTCTTCCATTTCTGATGATTTTTAATGTAGGATATCCGCTAACCCCATATTTAGTTCCGAGATCTTTTTCGACGGTAGCATCAACCTTTCCGAGCTTCACTTTGGATCCTTGAGCTTTCAGCTTTTGAGCGGCTTTTTCGTATTCAGGAGCCAGCTTTTTACAATGCCCACACCATGGTGCGTAAAATTCAACGAGAACCAGTTCGTTATTGGTTATGAATTCGTCAAAGTTTTCAGTAGTCAAAGTGACGACCTCCTCTGGTGGCGGTTTGTAGTTGGGATCAACTCTAGATGCAACCCATTCAACAATTCCAGCTTCGTCTCTACCACCATCGTAGTCTACTGGTCCTTTACCGTCTTTCCAGAACTTGAGAGTTGGGTATCCTTGAATTTCAAATCTCTTTCCGAGTTCTGTTTCGACGGTGGCATCGACTTTGGCCAGTGGAATGGATACTTTCGCAGATGCTCTTTCGTATTCGGGAGCCAAGTGTTTGCAGTGACCGCACCTACAAATTAAATTTATTTACAATTAGAAAAAAAAAGCTATTATTTACAGCTCGAATTTTACAGGATTTTCAACAAAAAAAATTCGATATCTCTCATAATTCGGCACAAAACAAAAATGCATTAATAAATGTTAAGTTTTGCATAATTCAGCTAGCGTTTTCCTATCTAATTAGCATATTTTCAAACCAAAATGGGCAAAATTGCAAGCTAAATGATGTACAGGGTAAAATTGAATATCGAGTTAAATATTTTGAAAGCTAAGGCTTCCACGAAAGACGAATACAAAAAGTCGTCTTCGTTCGTCTTAAAAGTTGTCAACACACTGCGTCAGACGAATTCAAGACGAAGAAGAAGACGAGACAGCCGAAAAATTGCCTTAATTCTGGAAGCGATAGCTGTTAGAAGCGAAACCATACCATGGAGCGTAGAACTTGACAAGTGTACTCGGATTCTTCTTCAGGAAGGCATCAAAGTTCTTGTCAGTGAGAACAACGACTCCTTCATCCATTTCATAATTTAACTCTTCATCTTCACTGGCTTGAATAGCTGAAGTGCAGAGTAGTAGGACCAGAGCGGTGAGGCGCCAGTCGAACATCATTGTTGAATACCCTGAAATTAATAAATAATTATATATTTTTTAATTAATTTATTTATTTATATGATAAAGATGCAAGCGGAATGTAAGCCAATTGTAATATTAGATAGTGGCGTGGCGACTGTAAGAATAACGAAATGAAATGATTGATGCACGTGTGCTTTATTGAGAGGCGCAGACGGGAGACGATGATTCGTGGCGCTCACTATTAGTATACGTAGCATTGGAAAGTTTTAGAATGCACACCCCCACCTTTCCCAATTTAGGACTAAAAACAAGATAAAAATCACAGAATCACACTGAAATCTATGCGAATTCAGTTTTTTTTTAATTTAAAAAAAAATTCGGACGGGGACCGTCTTAAAATTCTTCCATTTTCATTGCAAATTGTAAAGCTCGATGTTTTTTTTTAAATGAAATTTACATTTATTTTATCGCTTTCACATCGTTCGCGCTATCTAGTGCTATTCCGAAAATCCAACAAAGTTTTTTTCTAGGTGACCGTCATAAAATTCATCGAAACTTGCAATTCGCAATGAAGATCGTGAAAAATGATGAAATTAAATTGAAAATTAAAGAACTATTGAGATTCTTCATATTTCACTTGCACGGAAGAATAAATATATTATTTTTATTCACTAAATGACAGGAATAAGCAATCGCAATGCAAAACGCATATTTTCGCTTTGGGGAACGTTGAAAGGATTCTTAGAATCAATAGAAGAATGGCGAATGAGGGGATCGCCCTACTCGAGTAACTGTCCTCTGACTCTATTTGGCCGCCCCAGTACGTGGTACGGTCCGACACTCGCCAAATATTATACTCTCATTTCCACTACGAAACGGGCCGCCGACTGCGTCTCCGCGTAACCCACGATCTTTCTCGTATTTGTTTGCACTTTGATTTTAGTTGACCTGCCCTGTCCAGCTCCTTTTTGCCTTATCCTGCGAACATCATTGCTCTCTTTCCGCCGCAATCTTTACAATCAGACATCGCTTCACCTGCCTGCCGGTAAATATTTGTAGTCACCATCGCGGCATCTTTCTAACCACAACTCAAATGCGGAACACTTTGCTTAATTGCACGCTTATAGTCGTCGATTGATTGTATATAATGAAAAGAAATATAGTAGTTCAAATATTCATTAAATCTCAGATCGTAAGCGATCGATTGAGAAACGCTGATGGAAAGCATCTTCCCGAAAGTGAAATGGCTATATGCTGGCAGAAGTGCTAAAATTGTCAAAAGAATAGTAATTTCTGGGGTTTTTTTCTTAAATTTCCCGATTTTTGCTAAAATTCGAACATTTCAACGTAGCGGCTGAAAATATTTTTAATGAATTTATTAAACCTAATTGCTTACAAATCCAATTTAAAAATGCTGAAAGTCTTCAACCGAGTTGAAATTTTGGAAAATAGTCAAAAACTCAAATGAAAATGTTATATGGATCAATGTCGGTGTCATCTATAGGCCAGCGACAGAAACTTCGCGAAAAGCTGAAAAAACGCAAAAAATGGAATTTTTCCATTAATTTTTAATTTCTTCAATTACTTGTTTAAAAAATGTTTTCTTTCTGAACTTATAAGCTGTGAATTTGCGGATTGTTCTTCGTTCTGCAATAACTTTTCGTAATTTTTCGGCGCTTTATCCGCGTAGCGTTCACTTTAACGGATAATGGCTGTTTATGCACGTGAACGTGGGTCTGTCATTGGGAAGTCGCAAATTCTCCATTGATTCCGTATTTCGATAACCCCCGAGGACTCCCCCTAGAGCAATTTTCAAAAAAATCAGAAACATTCTTTGTTATTCAGTTTTTCAAACCCTAGCCATTGAGAGAGAAAATACACTTTTTTAAAGGATCTGGTTATTATATGCATCATTTACCGAAGCTTTTCCTTTATTTAATTATTAGTATTTTTCAAAACCGAAAAGTTGTTATTTTGTTGAACACTTTTACCAGCTTGGCATTCGCTGCGACTTTTGATTTTTGAGAGAATATAAGTTTCTTATAAGCATTCGCTTTCGAATAACATTTCAAAAGCTTCGAGGCTTTTTTGAATATAAAAATGGATCACAAGCTCAGAAAACGAAGAAGCAACCGCCGGGGCGATGCAGTTAATGTTTCAATAAAACTATTTAAAAATTGTTTTGGCACGTCATATACATTTCAATTTTAAAAACCGGTAATCCCCATTTTAAATTTCCTATTTCTCGATGAAGTCCGAGCCTCAATGAAAATGCGGTGAAACCGCCTTCTAAATTACTAACAACATGATTCATTTTTTTAATGTTTTATTTTCCAAAATTCATTCGAATTCTTAAAGAATATCGAAAGAGGAATCTACAAGACAATCTCAAATAGTGATGAAACGCGTAGGAGTAAAAGCTCGCTGGCTTTCTGGAAAATACATTTTCCCCTGGAAACCCGACATTCGGGAAAACAATGTTTGCATACGATGCCTAGTGCATTCCCGTTTTCAGAAAATGAACCGAATATTTATATCGTAAAACCGAATTTATATCGACAAGAAAATTTAAGACTACGAATTAGCTAGAAACGCCAGCGAAAAAAGATCTCATTCGTTTAGGGAGTTCTATTCTTGAGCCAATTGCTTCTTAATATCCTTCCATTGCTTGTTGGCATTGTTCTGTAAAAATATCATAATTGTCAGCATGCATTTTGTGATTGAATGTTATTATATTTTTAAAGACGTAATGCGGTAAATTTGAGAAATAAAAATTTTCGAACTTTTTTAAAACTGAATGATTAATTGCTCAGGTAGCCATTGTGCACTTCGGAAAATGGCGTATTGTAGCTTAGAAAAATGAGGAACGGAACTAGGGGTTTTTGAATTCTAAGGACATCGTAAACTTTCTTGGAAGCCCTATACCATCTGATATGTTTTTAGTTAGTGAATAAAATATTCGATGTGTAAGAAAATACATCTAAGAGACTGGATGAAAAGCAGAGAAACGCGGTGACGAAAGAAATGGCCGCTAGCAGAATAATTGCGCACCTTAAAAATCAAACAAATTTGTTTGGCTTTCTGCAGTTTCCTCGCGTTTTAGTTCCTGTAATTTTTTCATTTTGTACAGCCTCCTATAAGAAAAAAGGAACGCCGTATTATGCGAGTTCAAGCAAAAAAATAAGCCAAATTTCATAACTGCAAACTGTGAGCAAAAAGAAGGGAAAATACAAAAGTCTGTTATTTTTTATTACATTATGACTGGTATTATCACAACAGAATTGTTATGTTTGTTATAAACTTATATCAATTGTGCAAGTCACAGTAAATTTAGTGGGCAGGGCGATAGAAAAGTTTTTCGGCCAGGTCCTGAAAGCTCCAGAAAGTTATATAACATTCCAGAATTGTCTAGAATGTTCCGGAACCACACAAAAAATCAGACCAAAAGACAACATTTCAGAATGTTCCAGAAAGTTCTAGAACTAAAATTAACCTAATTAGAATAATTAATTGAAGAAAATCTTAAGACTCCAATTATGCCTAATCTAGATTCGGTCATTGTCTAACTAAGCATGTGGCTACTCTTTTTTTGTTGCCTCAAGTTGTTAAATTCCTTTATGTAAAAAAAGCTCGCCGCTGAATGGCAGCGTAAACCGTCTGGTAAATAAATAAAAAAGCACACAAAGCTCAATTTTTTTAAATAAGTTTTTTTTTTTAAATTAAAAATCGTTCTTTGAATTCAAGCTGAAACTGGAGATTAGTAATTTGTAAAAAAAAACTAATGTATATATTGAGAACAACGAAATTATGATTTTAAGCGCGATAAAAGACGAAATTTGCTCACTTAATAGTTTGGCTTGAAAAACTGAAATCCACATGTTTGGAAGCACTTGGCTACTGATTAAGTATTATGAAAATTTTGTTTTTTTGCGAAAAATTCTTCAAAACCACTTAATGTCGATAACACATTTATTGGAAAACATATTGGCATACGCACTTTGATAGCAACATTATAAAAGACTTACGGTGTCCCAATAAAAGTCAGTGAGTCCATTCAAGGTATAATTGAAGGCGAAAGCTCCCAAAGTTGAAGCCAGAAGGATAGTGGAGAAACGACGAGAAACGGTTCTGTAGACAACAGTTCCAAGCGACATGTTCAAGCCTTTAATTTTTTAAAAACATTTTAACTCTAGAAGGCACTGTTTGAGAAAGTGCCAGTGCTCCGAAATGCGCAAGTTGATTAGCTTTTCTGCAGCACTTTTCACGCACAATAAAATATAATAAAAAACTATTCATGTAATTAAAATTCCATTTTTTGCTATTCACAAGTGCAGAAAAATGTAATAAAGGCAATTAAATAGCTCTTTAAATGTTTCTTCTGTATTTTTTAACTTTTGAACTCTTAAACAAAACGGTTTTTTTAATTTCATGTATAGGAGCGTAAAAGGGACTGGCCTAGCCCCGCCCATCGTAGTACGGACAGAAAAAAACATAATTACAAAAGTTACAAGAAATAGAAACATAGTGTAGACGAAAGACTAAGCATGAAATACATTTACTGTGGAGACTTTGATTGTTAGAGCATTAGGTCTCGCAGCGAAACATGGGAAGTCAAATACACAGAAAACGAAAGACACCGTAGTATGTACCTTTAAAATGCATTCACTACCCCTGGCCTAAAGTATTTTTTAACTTTTTTCTCCATTATATCATGTTATTTTCGCCGATTTATGTGTTTGTGTTTGTAAAAAACCTTTTCATTCATATTTGAATACATTTATGCTCAGAAATGATTAAGAAATTGACGATATTACCATAATTATGCCTATTTATATAATTAAATGTTAAATTCTGTTATTACTCGGACGTGCAATAAAATAATTTAATGGACTTTTCGATTTTGTTTTTAACGCTTTATTTGCAGTTTTAGGCATTCATTAGTAGCAGAAATTCTTCTAAAAAATTGTACGGTTGGATTTTTAAGGAAATCTAATATTTAGCATGAACGATAAGATGAAACAAGTTTTTTCCTGTGCTTTCTTATGAATCGCATTATTTCGCTTGGTTTTCCTTGATTGGACGTTCTCCAACATTTTCCTAAAACCAAAATTGCCGATTTTTATCTTCAATCTATTATTTCGCTTTATTTTAATTTACTACCGTAAATTTTTAATTTCAGGGTTAAATATGACAAACTCCAAGGGTCTCAGACGCGGAACGCGTTACATGTTCGCTCGTGATTTCCGTAAGCGCGGAGTTGAGCACCTCTCTACCTATTACACCCAGTACAAGCGCGGAGATCTTGTCGACATCAAGACCAACGGAGCATTCCAGAAGGGAATGCCCTTCAAAGCTTACCATGGAAGAACTGGAAGAATCTTTAACGTCACCAAAGGAGCCGTAGGAATCATTGTTAACAAGAGAGTCCGGTGAGATTATTTTTAATTTAAAAAATCATTAGAACAATATATTTGATTTTTTGAAGATTAGGGTTTTCGAAGTAGTTATTACAAGCTGATACCCTATTTAACAAAAAAATAATTGTATTATTTTGCAGCGGAAACATTCTTCCAAAGAGAATCAACATTCGCATTGAGCACATCAAGCCATCCAAGTGCAGAACTGATTTTTTGAACCGCGTCAAGTCCAATGACGAGAAAAGAAAGGCCGCAAAATCTGCCGGACAGCCAGTTCCAGCTTTGAAGAGACTTCCAGTTGCTCCAAGAACTGCTCACACCGTCTCCACCAAAGATAATGAGCCTGAACTTCTCGCTCCACTCCGTTTCGAGATTGTTGCGTGATTTTCTTGTTTATAAACTGTTTTGTTATAATGTTTTCAAGATATTACAAGTTATTTCTTTTGAAAGTGCTTATCAAAGAGATAATCCCTGCTTTTTGCAATATGCAGCAATTTTCTCGAGATTATGCGGAAAAGCGTTTTGTTTCAGTAGTGATTTGGCTCTACATCGTAGTAGAGTCAGTTTAGAAACAAGATTGATTCAGTTCTCGCTTCTCAATTTCCAATATAGTGTATAAAATGGTATTCCAATTTACTTGAACGTTGTTAGTACGAAAGTGTTAAGGACAGTGAAATTTGTTCAACCTTCATCTTGGGGAACTATGTATGTTGGGCGAGGCGGCATTTTTCTATTGTTTCTGCAGTAATTTCTAGAATTGATTAACTGAAAATTGTGGCCGGCTGATTTGCGTTTACCTACTCTTCAGTTGGTCATGGAATCAACATTGAACAAATTTCCGTTTCAGCTGTTTGTTACCGAATAGAGTTGAAATTAATCATCACTGAATAATGAGCCCTCTAAAGCACCGTCAAGCATTGGAAGGTAGTGCCCCGCATAACTCATGTTGATGATACTGCGAAAATAAATAAAATTCCAAATGTGTTTAGACAATTT
This sequence comes from Caenorhabditis inopinata, assembly GCA_003052745.1. Taxonomy (NCBI): domain Eukaryota; kingdom Metazoa; phylum Nematoda; class Chromadorea; order Rhabditida; family Rhabditidae; genus Caenorhabditis; species Caenorhabditis inopinata. The sequence goes on along the minus strand of AP018153.1, from coordinate 13,142,476 downwards.
CCTTCTCGTCTTTTCTCTTTTCGTTTCCCTGCGTCTATGCCGCAAAAAAGGAGAAGGAAGGAATACGCCACGCCCCTGAATAAACGAGAGCTAAACCGAAAAATTGTGGGGATGTTGGGCACTTTTCCAGCTTTTATTCGAATTTTCAAATTTACGCCTGCAACCTATCGAACGGTTTTTGAAACGTGGCTTAATCTTCCGTTTTTCGTTTCATTTTTACCCTTTTCGCATTTTTCTTATTCCTGCTTACCCGGCCCTGTCCATCGGCCGTCTAACGGCTCTGACAGATCATTCCATGGACAGTTGATCGTTTAAATTGTGGATACTGCCTTTCCTTTTCTCTTCGCACTTTAAACATTTTTTTATTTTTAAGAATTATGCTGTATTTTATTGAAACGAAAGCGAAACATTTCATAATCCCAAAAAAGTGGTAAAATTAATAATAATGGATTTTTTAAATTCAAAATGTCAATGGGCCGAAATGTAGAGTATGATTCGTTGTTATCGATTGAGAGCTTCGAGAAAAATGCACATTTCCAGCAAAACATTGGAAGAAATTTCATTTTATATACGAATTAATACAGGTGTTTTAAAATGGTGTTGCAGGTGTTCGCGAATGGGTCAAAAGTGGTGCAGATATGCTAAATTGTAATTAAATGCACTGGCTGTCGCATAATACCGCGTTTTTAGAAGAGAAAATGCAAAATCTCAATTTTCTGCAACAGGATTTAAACGATTTCGCGTGAAAAGGTTCCGCATTTCTGTGCACAGTAAACCCGCTCTAACGCACTCCGTTTATTCTTCACATTCGCATTTATAGGTAAATTCAGGTAAAGGTAAATTGCCTATAGGTAAATTCAGTGAATTAACCTAAAGAAATTTCACGCCACCGTATTCCTTAGACACGTGAGCGCCACGACATGCAAAAAATGCGCAAATTTTCCAACAAAAATCGGACACTTTTCTTTTTATTTTTCTTAAATTACCTCGCTGAAAAACATATAACATTTAAAAGGCGCAAAAATCAAATTTTGGCTTAGCGAAGAGAAAATTGCAAATCTCGAAAGGTTTCATTTCGAAGAATATGATTAAAAACTAGAAAATAAAGCTTCAAAAAATTGTTTCGAAAATTCAAATTACTCGTATTCACCATTATCAATGCCTTTTAGTAAAATTTCAACAAAAAAAACGCTGTCGGAAATTTTTAAATATATTTTAGATTTATTCGATTGTTTTCCGTCGTTTCCCAAGAAAAATGTTAAACTCAAATGTTAAATTTTCTACGTCTGCAATTCTGGAAATACGCTTTGATTAATCTGCTATGCTATGCAGTGTTCTCTAAAATTTTGAAAGTAGTAGACGCTCGCAAAATCTACTATAGAGCACCATATTTATGCGATCAAAGATCGTTCTAAAAATATTTTTAATGTTCCAAATGTTATGCTTTATATGCTAGAATCACATTTCTTATATTGATGTCGGGATTTTGCTTATCTCTTTACCTATATTGAATTTCGAAAATTGGTTTAAAACTTATCGAAATTTTCAGTTTTCTGGAATTCAACCGCATAATCCGTTCCGCTTTCAACTAGGGCCAATCCATTCATTTCCGTGCACACCAGCGGGTTGCCCCTTCTTGCGCGCGCTCGTTCGTCTTTTCCACTGCACCAGCAGGCCTCCGTCGAGTGTCTCCGCTAACTCCGCACTCTCTTATTCTCTCCCGCGCTAACTCTTCGTCCTCGTCGCCTTCGCCGTCTGATGAGAAATTCACTGTTCGCTATGGACTTTTTCACGTTTAATTTTTTGTAAGGTTCTTTTCAGACGCACCGCGCTCCATCTCTCTTAAAATAGTTATACGCTTCTTTTTTTTCAACGTCTTGCAAAGAGTGCCTGCAATCAAAATTGAACAAACAAGATGATAGAGAAGAGATTTGTTGCTTCCTCATGTGACACGAAATCAAAATCAAAATAAAAACCACTTTCTTCAGTTGAATACTCATGTGGTACTTGCGCTATCGTAGTGGTTTGATTAAAAAATATTATATTCTATAAATTCAATATAACATTTTTAAAACCAACTAATAATCGTCTAGCTGCCTGATTAATTTCAGAATAAATTTGATAGCTTAGCTGTTTTTTTTTCATTAAAACAATGCGGGATTTTTTTTTAATAGAATGAAGTTTAATAACTCAATAAGCAGATTATTTGTCGTCCGATCCTTTTTTCCAGACACCAAATTAATATCACTGTCTTGAAAACAATCCTAAGAAATGTGAAGGGCTTTTTCTAAATTTTCCCTTAACGAAATTCACTGATTTTCCTTAATTTTCTGTTTAAATCGTGGAACTGCGCAATAATTCTTCCGCTTTCAATCATTATCCTTAATTATCACTATTGGCTCGAAAAAATATTTATTTTGTCCTCGTACCGATCGTTTTGGGCACTTTCTAACAAAAATAAATATATATGAATTGGTCTTCTTAATTTCACTGCACTCTTTCCAATCGGGCCTATTCTGCACCTCTTCGATTCATGCGCTGTCTCCCGTTCGCTGCCTCTTCGACCACCCACTGTCTGCTCTGCGCTCTCTCCATTTTGACTTGTCTATTACGCTGACATTCTACGATCTGTCATCTAATTTCCAAGTGACTAGTTGAATCTGTAGAGACTGTCTGTAATAAGTTTCGACGATGCTGAAATGAAGTATACGATTTATCATTTGTGATCAAGCGATCTAGCAATATTCCGATATACTCTGCTTTACCATAGTTCGAAGACTTTTTGTTTGGTGATTTATGGTTGGTCAGTTGCATTTTTGTGTCTTGCTTGATGCCATTTCCTAATTGGGAACGCCAATGAGGTGATACAAATCTGCACGTGTTTTATTATTTTTTTTTGAGTATCGATAATAACATTAGTTTATCATTTCCTTCTAATCTTTAACACTAAAATTCGCCCCTCGCTTCTCCATAACTGGTGTGCTTTCTGCTGTGGAAAACCAGACGCAGGCGTTTTCGTCATCTAACCCCTCCTATTTCCTAACGATGCCTGCACACCAACGTTCTCAGCGCTTGTCGGGGGCGAAGAAACTTCAACTTTATGTCTGTATGAACTCGATCACACCAGATGTAGAACAAAATTCTCTCTGTAATCCCTGAGTGGGGGGAGATAATGGAAAAGCCTAGCTTTAAAAATACCTGAAATGAAAAGAACCTAAAACTTGAAAATGAGCATTCTCTGAATAGAATATGCTCAGCAAATTTATAAATGAACCCGTTTTATTCGAAATTCGAGGCGAACTCATTTAAAAATGATAAAAAGCTCTTTAATGAGAAAAAATTTTTCGATATTATCCGCTTCGTAAATAAAATATGAAAATTCTTCCTCACAGTTCCTCAGTTTTGCTTGCATTTTCAAGAGTAAAGACCCAAATTTATTTTGGAGCAATCGTACCGTTAAAAATAGTTTTTTTGTTGCTTGTCTATTCCATTTTTATTGATTTATAATGATTTAAAACCTGCAGGATATTCATAACTCTTATAATCTTCCTCGTGTTAATTCCTTCCATAGTTGATCCCTTAATCACACGCTGAGATGTATTTTATCAAAAGTGGTTGTTTTCCTCTTAAAGATAACATTCTCTTATCACTGTTTTCATCGAAATCTTGAAAAACAAAATGAAATTATAGTAAGTACTCTCCATCCGATGAACCAAAAAAAAAAAAATATATATATATATATAAATGTTGTAAGTATTCATTTCCTTCACTTCTAAACGCACCTTCCCGCAATGAAAAATGTTCTCTCATCGCTTCATTTCTCTGTCGCACTCTGCAGTTTGCAAACTATTTTTTCTCGTTCTCCCTGTGTTTCTGCTATAAACCGAAAACAATAGAGAAAAGAACGTCGAACGAGCGAACAACGAAAAAGCTTCTGAAAGGTGCGTAAGTTATACTGTAAGTGAAGTGTGACAATCGTTGTTGTTTATTGAGCGATTCGGTGGTATTTTGTGTTCCCAATTAATGACGAAATTTCATCGTAGATAATGGAGAACATCGTCAATGTTCTAACAAACCTTTTTGAAATTGTGTGCAACAAATAACTCGAAATCCGAATTGCATCTGAATTCAAATCTAAGGTTTCCACGGGAGACGAAACAAGTCGGTCGTCTTTTATGGAATTCTTTCGTCTCGTCTCCGTTCGTCTTTCGTCGTCAATTAGCGAATTCTAGACGAAGACGAGACGAGACGGTCTTATTTCGTCTTTCGTGGAAGCCTTATTCAAATCTTCTGCCTGAATACGTAATCAATTGTGCATGAGGCTTTTTTCATAAGTTTCTGCCTCAAGAAAAAAAAATAAATCAAATTTTGATATCGTCATGCTCAATGTGTGCCGCCGGGAAACCATTCACACGGGTTTCTGGAGAATTTCCCGCACTAACGCGCTAATGCTTATTTTTTTTTTGAAAATTATGTTCGCTTGCCCGTTTGTTAGTTAGCAAGCACGTTAATCTGCGCGCTCCAACATTTCAGGAAATGGAAGTGAAAAATAATTCATTTCAAGTTTATATTTTTAACGCTTCCCTTATTTTCTGAATTTTTACCTCATTCTCCATTTTCCGTAATAATATTCTTCTTCGTAAATGTTCTTTAGAATATGAAGAGCCGCATAGCTGAAATGTAGCTCTTTCACGCTAAAATTAATAAATAAAATAGACTAATTGGGTATTCGAATACTGAATGCAATGTTTCTTGTCAAATTTCCTGTCTGCCTGAAAGTAACGATGCACCGCACGTTCTCTTCATCTCAAGCTGCCTTGACACTTTTGATTATTTTCAAAAATTCATGTTCTCGGGCTTAAAACGATTTTGTTTTATATGTATTTGCATCTAAGCAGAAATTTGTTCATGGATGACTTCGTCGTCGTTATGCACTAGACAGAATTGAGATATCAACGCGAGATTTGGCCTAAAGGCACGTGTAATGGTTTCGCAATAGTAATACTGTTGCTTTAAATTGAAATTTGCGATTTGGCAGATCTCCGTGTAGTAATCTACACGTTTTCCAGATTTATTTTCTAAATTTTATTTTTTTTTTTAATTTTACGGCTCTGCCATTTCTTCTAATGAAGCAGACAATGAATAACTTGCAACTATAAAACGTTGCTCAGTTATTTTCTTTTTGGCTGTTTTTTTTTTGTAAAATCGGCGATTCCGAAAATTTCTGATTCGGAAAACGGTATTCCCGATACGACGTGCTACTGCCAAAACCGCCTATTTTCTCGAGACCCATTTTTCCTTGCGGTTTCTCCCGTAGTAATCGCAATAGGGTTTCTTTCTTATGAATAACCTGTTAAAGTGAAAGAAAAACTCGGAAATCGATATTTAGTTTTCACGTGCCGCTTCTTGCGTTCATACAAATCTGTTTATATTGTTTTGTGATTTCTATATGAAAAAATCTCGTCATATTTTGTATTCATTTCTTCACAGCGATTCACCGTCTATCCGTTAGCCGCCGACGTTGGGCAGCACATTTAGCGCCACAACTCACGTTTCCACGAGCTCTCACGTTAATTAGCTCAACTCTGTAATTTTTGAAATGTGTTAATGCTGCATTCGAAGCTACTTCAAGCTGCACAAACCGCGGCTTCTAATGTTGAATTGAAGCTTGCTGCTTTCCGTCGTTTCTGAAAAATATTTAAACTCATTATTTGTTTTATTTTAATTAGAAATGGTCATAAAGAAACGCGTGACCCACATAATTTTTAAATCCTCAAATATTTTGATCTGTAGGCTTATTACGGTAGTTACGATCGACGCAAAACAGCAAGTTGTGAATAACCTTTGGACCCCGCGTTTTTGTAGTGAAGCCTCTTTGAACGGGTCATTAATTTTTTATTGCCTTCTTGTGACTTTTTCGATTCTGCTTTAATCCCAATTTTATTTTCAAAGTATTGGAATTCGATGTTTTTAAATAAAACCCAGTAGATTCTAGTTTGTTTCCTTCTCAGATATGTCTATGTTTCAAATCAGATCTGCCAAAACGCTCAACTGAGATATATATTGCCATGTATTGAAAAAATGTTTTTTTTCGACAACAAAGTTTGCGTATTCTAAGCGGGCATGACGCTCCCTTTCGGAATTTTCAACTTCTGCATGCGGCGAAATGAAGGTATGTACGCAATCACCGAAGCCGGAAAAAACATGCTGACACTATATACGATGAATTAAATAATTAAATAACTATTTTGTGCAGATCAAGGTCAATTCTGAACAGTACGCCGTGTCTGAACACCTTTGAAAAGACCAGTAATACCAATTAGCTTAATTCTCCACTCCCCCCCGTGCTAATTATTAGCCTTCGTCTCCACTCTTGATCTTTGCGTCATCCCTTTAGTTTCTCTTTTCATTTCCTATTTTGTTTCTCTCTTCTGTTCTAAGCATGTTTCTGATTATTAATAACATTTGGGTTATGAGTCTTTTATTTTATTTTTTATATTAAATTTCAATTCTTACTTATTTCTTTTTAGTTCTTTAGTACATTTAAATACTGAAAAAAGAGCTTTCCAATACAGCACTGAAAATATTTAAAGAAAAAACAAAAGTTTGTAGATTGAGTCCAATGCATATTGGACAATAGTTGTTGTTCACGAAGAGTTCTCACGCTGAAAATAAAATTAGAGTCGACTGCTTATAATATTTTCGCTCTAAACGCTTTTAATTTTTTTCAGTGAAGTATAGATTAAAAAAAAATATATATTTTAATGCACACGTGCACTGAATCACATGCGTAGCTTCAATGTAGAAATTATTAGCTCCTTATTGTGATATTACAAAGCTAAAGAATCTTTAGTAAAGATTAATATTTTCCATCGAAATGCAAATAAATGAGATTCGTCTGATCATTGTTGAAAATAAGTATTTTAAATATATATAAATATTTCTGAAATTTTCCTATACTTTCCTTCTCTTGATATTGTTCGCTGTTTTCCTTTACAATTGGTGTTAATTTCCAGATTGACCTCCTTCTAATCCCAATAATCAATCAAAGTTAGTTATTAGTCAGTCTTCAATTTGGACTTCAAAACGTATCGAATTGAAGATTCCTATAAAAGGAGTATGGAAAGGTAAGAACACATTGCACAGAATAAGATGTCGCAAGAGGTTGAACTAGAAAACATAGAGAATGAGCCAATTAATTTCTTAATTACTTTTTTCATATTTTTAGTTTCAAACAACTTGCTCGAGAGTACGATGAAAAATTTGAGGTGTTTCAAGATGAACTTAAAAAATGGGAGGAAACGCCACAAAGAATGTAAGATTTGAAGTGCTATTTGTATGCCTGCTGCTCACCTCTATTTTTTCCAGAGAATACACAGAGTTCCATCGGCAGCAGGCGGAAGCCGAGTTTCCAGAGCTTAAAAAAGAAAGAGAAGATCGAGAACGGTGGGCTCGTCTAGAAAGAATACGTGGGGATGATGAGCGTAATATGATGGCCAGACAACATGCTGACGAGAAAATACGTCTCGGTGTGGCGCAAATTCCACGTCTTCTGACAGAAAATGAGCGAAAAATGGATGAATTCGTAAAGAGACCCGGTTCTATAATAACAGACATGAAGCGAGTACATCGTCAATCAATACTCGATCGTCTGGAACAATGGAGCCCGGAAGAGCGAGCTCTTTTTAAAAGCCGACAAGCAGACCATGTGAAGATATTTCATGGACTCACAGAGTTCTTCGTAGATAAAACTGCGTCAGATCTTGTCTTATTCTACTATATGAATAAAAAAACAGAAGATTACAAAAAGGATTTCAAGCAGAAAAAGAGAGTAAATAAGTACAAAGTTGGAGCATATCCATCGGCTGAAGAGCTTGCTTATTTTCGTATGATGCCTCCATTGGACTATTCAGCATTCCCCAAAAACTCACTTATGTGCTACTTTTGCTGTCGAACAGTTAATGGAATTGATCTGGATGGAACATTAATGCCGAAGGAAGCTTATGAGGTCTTCGGTATGTTGTCTATAGCAAACTAAATAAGAAATCATAGAAAAGTGAAAATTTTCGAATCTAGTCCTTGTCACTCAAAAAATCTGGAAAATCTGACTATTATTCAGCGTTATCTTTCTTTTTCTCTGCTAATTACGAGTTATACTCGTCCAGATTCGAAACGATACACAACATGGAAAAAATAAGAACGAGATGACTTTCTGAAAAGATGGAGTCGTTTCAAGAATAATTCGAGGACTCTGTTATTACTCAGTTCTCAAGTATACCAATGCAATGATATTAGTTTCCCTGTTATACGAGGGAAACATTGAATGCTGTAGTTTTTCTATAAATACCGACGATTCTGTTGTTGTATCTATTTTATTAAAAATTCGGCGGCCAAAATTTTTCTGTAAGACTTCTGAATTTTGGCTATTTTTTGTTCTTTTTTCCTCCAAAATTTGGCTAGTAAAACACAACAAATGTAGAAGTGCAAAAAAAAAATGAATAAAATTGAAACAAATTTAAACAGATCCTCCCTTGAATGACCTATTCTGAAAAAAAGCGGTTTTCGTCGATATTGGCCTGAAAATATATAATTTTCTTTTAAAAACTTAATAATTCTTAATTTATGGGAACTGGAATTTTCTAAAATGTTTGATTTATGATAGTTTCCGAATGCTCCGTATTTTTAAAAAGTGTGAATTTTGGTCAAATTTCTACTGTTTTATCGATGGCATTTATTTTGTTTTCAATCCACAATATAACTGCTTTTTTAAGTTCCTTATTTTAAGCTCGGCAAGCTGACAACCTTCATTTCGCATGACAATTGTAAAAAGTAAAAAAATCCACTTTTCAGCAATTAGTACCGATGAGGATCGAGTGATATGTACATGTTGTCGAGAAGAAATAGCCAGGCTATACAAGGATAAGTGAGTCATTTGAAAATCATTTTTACTTATCATCACAGTATCGAAATTACAGTAGGTGCTTCGGACATCGATGCTCAAATCAGAAGAAACGAGCAAATCGGGTTAATCGAAACATTCCCCAGGACTTTGTTGATTTTCCTGTTCGAACTCGCGCTTTCCTCATGGACAAGCTTGGATCAACACGTGTCGCCGTCAAGTTCTGTACACCATGCCGAAATTCGCTGACTCGTTTGATTAACGATGCAAGTTTTGAACCTTTCCCCCGTTCGCGCTTCTCATGTTTTCTAGATTTTAGTTTAAACAATCATCTCTCTCAGATTTAAACGATCTCAGTGTAGTGTAGTCGTTAAGAAAACTCCTAAATTGGAAATGAAAACGTACCACATGCAATTATTCGGAGAGGATTCTGCGCTTCTGTTTAATGTTACAATGCTCGCTCTTTCTCCAGTTATTTACTATTTGAAATTATTTATGTGCATAAAGGTACAGTATAGCTATCATAACAATTTCCAAATTTTTCTTTTTAGTGCTACATGTTTTGATTTTAACCAAATATATTAAAACGACAAGGACGAGAATATCCTTATCTAACCATTCGCCGTGATGAAATTGTCCGGCTGGATGTCGAAAAATAACTGGAACCCACATGTGCTTAAATAGGCGAATTACCTTGGAGCTGGAGAGAAAAATATCTTGGAATTGAAAAAATAACCTATCATTAAATCGAAAAATCGTCAAAAAATATTGTCTGGTTCTCTCATTTTTACATTATTTTCTCAATTGAGTGAATTTAAAGCATTAGTAATTTTTCTTCTACCGCATTTACTTTTAACTTGCAGAAAATAAGTTTTTGCACTTGCAAAGTATAAGGAATTCAATAAAATTTATGGCAGCAAAAAATTTAGAAATATTTTGCCTTGGTTCTTTGTATGTAAAAAGTTAATTGGGTTTACGGTAGACCGTGAGGCTGTGACTGAACATGTGCTGCCGTAATGTATAATTCTTTGGCGCTTTCAATAACTTATTAATATAGGATGCCGTACGTTTCTATTGTCTGTGAATCGTTTTTAATCAACTGCTTTTTTTTAGTTAAATAATAAGGAGGAAACCATAATGATGGAGCTTATGAACTATGAAGGACAAGTTGGATGGACGGATGATGAGAAAAAGAAATTAGTGGCATTGATAAATTCTTCACCGATGCTTGATTGGGATGTCATTTCCGCTGGAATGAATCGGCGACCAAATGAATGCAAAATGCAATATGATGCTATGAACGGAGTTAAAACGCAACCAATTATTGAAGAAGTTGAAGAAGACGATACAGGACAAGAAGACGTTTCCGACATCACACCTGCGCCAACACCGAGTTCTCGAAGAAGTGGATTAGCCAGAAATGCTAAGAAAACGTAAGTATTCGATATCTCTATAGCGGGCAAAGTTTTTATAAGAACATTCAAGAGAAGTACGTGGGAATCTGTTTTTAAAAGACTGTACCGTACATATATACATTTTATCCTATTCAATTTTTACATTTGCCTATTGTCTATGCGTGCGGTTATTTGCCGAACTTAGTCTCTATTTTGTGGTTATTCTTGAATGTGTCGAAAATAAAAGAAGGGAAAGTAACTGTAAAAATGCTGAAAGTTCAACCGGCATGAAAATTTAGAAAAAAATTAGCGATATTAACTGAGATCCTCGTTTACTTCTTTTGTTAATAAAAGTATTCATCTTACTCATTGTAGCACTCGATTGCCACGTGCTTCCCGCTCGGCTAATCGTAGGACTGCCGGCGCTGTAACTCGTGCTCAGGCGAACCCAAAACCAGTCGAAGATCTTGGAGAAGAAATCGATGATATGGATATAGACGATAATGACGAAGAGACGAGTTGTGGAAGCAACGAAAAAGGATCGAAGGCTCCTAGTGACCGTGATGCGTCACCGACTGAAATGGAAGAAGATTCTCCAGAAGGACAGGATCAGGACCAAGATCTTGATATGGATGAAGAGGAAGAAGAAATGGTTCATATGGATATTGACTCTCCAGTTAAGACATTGCTGTCACCGAAAATTTTATCAGGAGCTTCAAAACCCGATTTCCCATCAGCGCGAGTACAGGTTAGTGTGTTACGCAGTCGTCACAGTTCTTGTCGGCACTTTGCTAGAACCGGTCTAGTTGCTTTAATATATTAGAAAATATTTAAATGACAAAAAACACAATTTGTGTTTTTGATAATGCGTCCTTGCTAGGAAAACCTTGTTTTATTTATGCCGAGTTTGATTTTATTAATACTATTGAGCTATTTTTAAAGGTTTTGTAAAATCTGAAAAGTTAATAAGAAGCTTCTTGATCAGTATGAAAGTGATTAGGACTATAATAATATAGTTTCATAAAATAAGAAAAAATAAATTTAATAATGAATTATTTTGTATCATCAAGTCTTGTTTTGGATATGCCATATCTCCGGGTTTCGAAAAATTTTTGATTTTTAGCGATGCATCAAAAAATCAGATATTTATGTTTTTTTTTCGGACTTTTGAAAGTAAACATTTTTAAAGTGGGCGCCATTTCTATGCCGGTGTTCGCATTTTGGTATATTGTGATTCTTATGTATTCTTTTTAAAGAGACCTTCAACTTCCACCCAACATCTATCAGAAACATTGGATTCTGTGAAGAATGAGACGGACGAAGATGAAGATGCAGTCATAGAGATCGAACAAGACGAACCCCCAGCTAAAAGACCCACACCAACGTCTTCATCATCACATCTTATTAGTTCCGCCTGTAGCGGTGAACACGAGCTCGGTGGGCGGGGTTTCCTTCGACAACAACAGCCGCAGCGAGCACAGAGTGCCGCGCCACCAATGACCGTCACTGCATGCGCCACAGCAACCGAGAGACACGTCGATGCCACATCCCTCTCCCCCGCCGATGTCTCTCATTTAGTACCACAAATTGAAAAGAGTACATATGTTCCACCTATTTCTATTCCTGTCATTCAGCAACCGGCTGCAATCTTTTCAAGTACACCTTCATCATCTACGCAGCAAAGTGTTCCATCGCCAGTACCTATAGCTCAGCCTATTCCTCAACAACTTCTTCCGCAACGAGTTTCTACACCTGCTCAAATTTTGACGCCAACTCCAGTTCGACCGACGGCTGCTTCGACTCCGTCCAGTTCAATGGACCCTCTATTTGAGCTTCTAAAGCAGCATCAGCAACAGCAGCCACAACTACAGCAGTTGCAACAGTTTGGAGCTATGAATCCTAGCTTGTTTGCTCTCGTTCTTCAACAGCAACAGGTACAAGCACAAGCTCAGGCCCAGGTACAAGCCCAAGCTCACGCCCTGGCACAAGCCCATGCTCACGCGCAAGCCCAAGCTCAACAAGCTCAAGCACAGGCTCAAGCTCAGGCTCAGGCTCAGGCTCAGGCTCAAGCTCAAGCTCAAGCTCAAGCTCAGGCTCAAGCTCAAGCTCAGGCTCAAGCTCAGGCTCAGGCTCAAGCTCAAGCTCAGGCTCAAGCGCAAGCTCAGGCTCAAGCTCAGGCTCAAGCTCAAGCACAGGCTCAAGCTCAGGCTCAGGCCCAAGCCCAAGCCCAAGCCCAAGCTCAAGGACCAGTTTTAGGATCTATTACTTCTGGAACACCGTTTCAATCTCAGCAACAAGTTAGTTTTTCTATGTTAAAATAACGAAAAGTGTTAAATATTTACAGAGGCCTGATTTGGAAGCTCTACAAAAAGTGTTGGCTGGCAATTTCTCTGGCATAAGTTCTGGTGATTTTTTTAAATTGTATTTTTTCTCAATCAAAACATTTTCCCAAACACATTTTCATAATGAAAATTCCTTTCGAATGACGATAGCGAGTGCGACAGTCATGTCACATTTATTACAACAGGAACGACAGATTTTTATTGTTTCCTTGTTTGTTTTTCTTTCTCGGGTGTTTTTTGTTTCTGAATATTTTTGGAATATATTTTATTTTCAGACGTACTCGGAGCTGTTCTTAATAATAAAATATCCTTCAATCAGTTGACACAAGCGGCGCAACAGAATCCTTTGATGACAATCCCGCCGCAACAAGCTTTGCTAATCCAACACCAGCTGATACAAATTGCACAGGCTCAAGCTGCTCAACAAGCACAGGAGCAGGCTGATGCCAAGGCAAAAACCCAAATGAAGGCTCAAGCTGATGCGCAAGCTCGAGTTGCTCAAGCTCATGCACAGCAGCAGGCTCAGCTTAAAGCAGCACAGGCTCAAGCACAATACCATTTGAATCGTCCGCAACTGATTCCGGCTAGTGTACAAATGCCAATAGGCATTAATACGGCGTATCATCAAAAGTCGATGACTCCGTCTGAGCCGCCAACTAGTGCTACTCCACCAGTTCATAGGCCAAGAGCTGCAACGACGAGTGGAATAAAAGTACCTATAAGATCTAACGTTCAAGAGGCTGAATTTAGAAATTTAAAAGAAGAACTTGTTAAGGTAAGCTGCTTCACGTTTTCTACAATCATGAAATTTTAAACATTGGTAATAACGATAACGCTCTTAACTGAAATTTTTAAATAATCGTTTTTAAATCACAGTTGATTTTATTAAATACTGAAAAGGTAGTTTTCAGAGAATTAGAATTTTTCGTGAACGACTACTCGATCATGCACAGATCAGGAAAGATGAACAGAATCTTACTGCGTTAAGGAGTCAAGCTCAAAGAGGTCAACCGAATCAAGAAGTCGCAAATACCGTATTGCAACGTCTGAAAGAAATTTCTGCTAGACGAGAAGCAATTAATAAAGATCTCGACGAGCCATTTAAATTGTAGGTTCAATTAATGAGGGTTGTCGCGCGGCCTTTTCATAACTTTCCATTAATTCAATAGATTTGCTTAATTAAATTCGCAATTTGAAGATCTTGGTGTGTCTAGTGATATTGCCTTGTTGAAAAAAAAATCAATTTGGCCAATCAGATTCACGGTAGATGCCGTAAAGTAAGTAGGCCCTCACATCACGTCCACTGCGTTTTAGCTCCAGCTACTATACGGTGTCTAACCTGAACAGGATGAAATATATACTTTCCACCGAGCCAACGCCGTAGAACCTAATCGAATAAAACTATTTGCATCTAGGAAAGTTATGGCAAGTCGACGTGTTCTGTTTAGACCACGCAGGCAGACCTGCAGCTAATAGCAAGAATTTCAAATAACGTCTTATTTCATTACAGCATTGATGGAGTTCAAAAAAAATATCCCGATTTGGCTCTTTTCAACCTTGAAGAGGTAATTATTGGAATCTCTATTAACCGATAATCAAATAAGTTTCAGGCCGATCGTCAAACTATCACTGAGGTGATTACTCTGTATTTTGAGAGTCGGCGAGATCATGTACAACAACAAATAATGCAACAGCAGCAACAGGTTCCAGCAGATTTTCAGAATTTGCTTCGGGGAAATACTCTCCGGCAAAATCAGACTAATCAGGTATGCCTTAACGATGGCTCTAAATTAGACTACTATGAGATGCTTTTGTGCCCGTAGTTAGATTGCCATAGTGGATAATTTTACTGTCTTACCATGCATGCATTTTTTGATGAACACAAATCATACCCACTCACGTTTTCCCTTTTTACATCAGTAATCTCTCTATGCTTGATCTTTGTGTTCTGTTTTACAGTACCACACACTGTCACGATCACAGAATGCCGCATTAATTCAGCAGCAGCAACATGATGCTTTAATGAAACAGCAAGTGGAGCATCATGACTTACCGAATCAGAAGAGAAAACTCGAATCTCCCATGGCGACAACTAAACGTATCGTACCGCTAAACCCTACTGTAACTGCTCAGGAATCGCCAGGCACATCTGGCCAAACTGTTCAACAGTCTGCACCGCAGCCTATTGGAATAATGCCTTCCCAATTGCTTCTGTACCAACGACTCGCGGTTGGTGTGATTTTTAACTAATGTGAAAAGGACGAGTCGTGTTTCACCTGCCTGGTTTATGCGTGCTATTATTATTTGTTCATATTCCATTTTCCCGTAAACACTGATAAGAAATAATTTTGATGTTGTAGGATATAGTGTGTAACACTTGAAAAGCGGGTCAATGCTCCCATATTCAACAATGCAAGCCTTAGTGAAACTTATTTTATTACAGCCTCATGAACGAGAAAAATTGATCCAAGACAACCATATGTCATCACTTGCTCATCTTATTGCTGCGCAGCAGCAGCAGCAACAACAACAGCAACAACAACAACAACAGCATAATGTGCTTCAACCAGAGCCGAAGTCTAAACGAAAATCTGGAATCGAAAGCATCACAAGCATGCAAGGTGCCCCTCACCGGCATGTCCAATTACCTAATACTTCTACGCGAATTCAAGGTGGAAGAGGAGTTAGTCCGGCTTTATCAGTTTCAAGGACTATTGCCCCCACGGTACGCTCAGTTTCTTCTAAATTATATAATTCAAAATTCCCGCATTTTTCATATCAAAATAATATATCCTTCTCGCTATTTGAGATTCAATTACGTTTACGATGCTTATGCTTTTAATTTCAGACCACTGCCGGCCGGAGCATCACTGCGGGAACATCAGGACATGCCGTGCCAGAATTCAATAGCAAGGTTTGTATATGATTGATCTTGGGCTAATTTCATATTTTGAAAAACCAAATTGATTCACTGATACGGTGTATTGATTAATTAACGGTGTGTGCATATCAACGGTCCATCTTCAATGGAGTCGTGCGATTCGGCTGATAGCTTTGTTCAAAACTACCCCTGTACAGTGCAGGCAGACACGAAATACCATTCCAGGGAATTCATGCACCCTCCTCATTGCTCACACTATCATTCCTTTTGTTTACTTGAACGCGTAAAACGCGGTCTGGAAAAAGAGCACTGTGCGCTTCCATTTCTGAAATGATCCTTGATGATTAATTAGTGTAAATTTATGAGGACTACAATCGGAAAACTAATCATTAAGGTTGTGAATATTAGGGCTTCCACGAAATACGTAATAAGACCGTCTCGTCTTGTCTCCTCTTCGTCTTGAATTCGTCTGACGCAGAAATAGACATTGTGTTGGTCAAGTAAAATACATTTTGTACACAGTACACAACTTTTTTATTGCGTAAGACAAATGCAAGACAAACGAAGACGAGGCGAAAGACGACTTTTTGTTTTCGTCTTTCATGGTAGCCTTAGGAGGACTGTCTTGTAAAAAGTGATTCCCATTGACTTTTCGCCAGCCAATTCATCGCTTATACTATTTTACCTTTGAACACTTTGCCTGTTTCTACGGTGGTCTCTGGATGCCCTCTCATTCCTCCGTATAGACGATTTTGAAAACTATTGTGAATAGTATTTTATTAAGTTTTTCTACAGCTATAAAATCCGAAATGGAGGCGGTTTTTGATAAAATGCAAAATTAAATAGACGGGCATCATTAAGACGCAATTTCCTATCGACCAGAAATTGATCTACACCGCTAAGGTCGGCAGACGACAAACACACCGAATCTTTTATTATTGTAAACATTTTATTTACGTATGTATTGTTCAAAATTCAAGACTTTGCATCGGGAAGATATCAGATTGGCATTGGCCCTTCCCTCAAGTTTAACGCACTTGTAAAGCTTCCGCGAAAGACGAAAACAAAAAGTCGTCTTTCGTCTCGTCTTTCAGTTTGTCTTGCATTCGTCTTACGCAATAAAAAAGGTTTTTACTGTGAACACAATGTCTATTTTTGCGTCAGACGAATTCAAGACGAAGACGAGACGAGTCTGTCTTATTTTGTCTTTTGTGGAAGCCTTATGTATTATCTAATTTCATCATTTAGTTTTAGAAAAATCGTGTTCATAACTCCAAATATACAGAACCTGAATCTTTGTGAACTTATCACGCTTTTGTTCAGGAGCATTCCGATAGGATGAATCACATCATGAAGCCTGCACATCAGCAACTTCTCCAAGCCAAAGCTGCCGCCAGCAGTTCAAGCGCAGTTTCTCCAGCCAATACGAACAATTCTGACGATATCGAGGTTCTTTGGCAAGGTCCCACATCGAAACCCACGACATCACAAACGGTCACAAAACGCTTACAAGCTACAGAACAAGCCAAAAGTTTAGCTGGCCAGCGGCTAAAACATCATCTAAATGTTCCATCTGATTTGCGATTAAACAGCATCCCACCGGTTGCAACAGAAGAAGAAGCTATGGAATGTCTTTCTATAATATTGTTCGAAGAAGCGAAAATGCTACCCAAAGAGCGTCAAGTTACTGCACTGGTTACTATGAAAGAAACTAATGCTGCTAGTTCTGGAGCCAATGTTAGCTATCTTGATATCTTTAATGAAGTAGTCAAGATAGATGAAAAACGTCTTCGTCGAATGATTGCTGCAAACAATGACACTGGTCAGAGAGCCCGTCAACAAGAAATGGAGAATTTCCAAGCAATGATGCAACAGCTCCAACAAAATCCGCAAATTCAACAACTGCAACAGTTACAGCAGTTGCAACAAATTCAGAAGCTTCAGCAAGCCCATCAGCAAGCCCATCAGCAAGGTTTGCAGTTTCAGCAAACTCACGGCCAGCAAAGTATCCAGCAAAATCAGCAGGCTAAAACAGATAATTATGAAAAGTTCAATCTTCTGGTATATTTCTCATTTTCACTGATCTCTCCTTATTTCTCGTTTTTCAGCGACTCAATATGGAGATTGCGCGACCAATCCCAACAACTGGGAGCCCCTTCGCTCACTTTCTTGCTAAGTCAGCCACATCCAGCATTCCGTCTTCTTCATCAGCACCCCAGTTTCTTCAGTCGCCAACCTCCAATGTACTAACACCCCCCGTTAACACCTCTCAAGCCATGCCGTCCCCATCAGTTGCCATTCAGACTGTCCCACCAATTTTGCAAACAATGCCGGTTGTGCCTGCGGTTTCCGGTAAACCATCATCAATCAATTCAAATGTGTCAGACCTGTCTTCAGATGAAGATGATAGAAATCCCGAAAAATTGCCGGCCAACCGATTACCTCCAGCTCCTGAAGGTAGGATATTGTAATGTATCATTTACACTAACAGTGTTTTGCTTTTCAGACAAAACAGCATATCGTTCTGTCATAGACTTTCGTGCAACAGGCCATATCGTTGTCACAAAAAAGGTTCCTACTACTAAGTATCCACTGTCATTCTCCCAAGCACTGAATCAAGCGCCAAAGGACTATGGATCTCCTTGCAGAAACTTAGTTTATGAAGATCTGTCTGATGACGAGTAAACCCTGAATATATTCAATTTCATAGTGCAATCCGTTTGCTTTCAATGTATTTTCCTCATTATTAAATCATTTTCGAATTTGCTCTCGATTCCCACCGAAGAAACCCGCTCAAAAGACTCATCTGATTATAATAGCATCACGCAGTATTAATATTCTTTCTTTATTATCTGCATTAGAACGGCTCAGTTCTAAAATTACCTTTAACTTTTCTAATGCTGGGTTGGGGACACGTGTCAATTATACGAGTAATTGTCGTTTTTTAGTTTAATGAATTCGTAAAGCGTTATGACTTGAACGTTTCTCCTGGTGGTTCTTTATTTTACTCAATTTCAGGTGATATGTGGTATGCCTCTCTAATGGTCTGTTCCTGAATGTCTTTTTATTGGCGTTAAATAAAGTAAGTACAGCATGAAGTTACAAAGCCATTATTCGACGCTGATTATACTCGAATGCTCTACAATGCTCGTATTTGGCGTCTTTCTTGAAATTTGATGGATCTATCGGCTCGCATTCTCCGCTGGCAGAACGCGGAAAGCATATGAACGATGTGTTCCGAATGTCAATTAAAAATGAGAGATGGAAGACTGCATATGCTACGATAATGGCATATTCCATCAACGCAAAGAGTTGCGGCACTGCAAATAAGCGATTCATTAGTTTATACGGAGCTCCACAAAAGTATAGCCTCACCCTCGTATTTTCTAGGATATTCATAAATTCATGGAGGCCGGATTAATAGAGGTATGCTTTTTCCGGTCACAAAAATGTACCAGACGTAACAATAGATACTGTAGGAAACCTTTTATGAAATAACGTTGTATGCTAAAAATGACCTTTTGACGTTCTACAAAAGTATAACGTCATTCGATAGAAAACTTAAAAATCAATAAATAATGAAACAAATAACAGCTGGAAACATGGTTTAATAATCATTTTGGCTTCCGCTGTTCCGTGCCACATGAAAAATGCGAGTATCCATTGATAGGTACAAGTTGTCAAAGAACGTCTGAACGACAGTACTCCAAGCATCGACAATCGCCTTTTTCAACTAAGGAACATTGTTGTACGTCTTGTTTCCGTCGAAGATCTTTCTTACAAGGTATCTCGAAACGTTCTTGATGATGTCTATGTCGGGTGAGTCAAGACCTCCGATGTTTGTGGTTCGTATTCAAGCTATGGTTCCGCTGGCTGGGTGAATCGAAACTCCATCTTGTTGATAGATCAAGTTCTTGGAACGGTTTCGACGCCAAAATGGAAGAACTTCTCTCCGTAGAGGATTACGATAATCTGAGCTGTTCATCTTTTTCGAGACGAAGCATACTTTCACACGCCCGAAAGAAGAAATGGCAGCCCAAAAAATGACTCCTCCTCCTTTTAAGTTTCGGCGAGAAAATCGCAATTTTTCCATTCGACTTTCGTGAAAACAACTGCGAAATCCATCTGTTCCATCGCAGTTAAAATTTTTCTCTTCACCGAACACAATCTGAACGTTTTTCGGTAGGAGTTACATGTTATTTTTCCTACCTGATTCCGGTCAGATTTTTGAAGTTTTTTGGAGAACGCCAAAGAGATGTGGGGCTTTGCGCATCTTGCTCTTCGAAAAGTTTCAGAAGAAATTTTCAAACCGAACCCCGTCTTGATTTTCGAACACGAATCCTCGCTGTTGGACGCTTTACGGAGAACCATTCGTTTTTCACCGCTAGAGAGGACTGAAAGACGTCCGGATCTCGTTTTGATGCAATAACTAATGGTATCCTTTGCTGATCACACGTGGACTTCTGCCCAAGTCTTAAGCAATTTGTCGATGCGAGCGACCTTGGTCTAATTTTGCATCGATTTGGCTTTTTCATAGCCAGTAAGAGGCGGATCTTTTGTCATTATTACCAAAATAATAATTTGAGTGAAAAAAAAGAAAATATTTGGAAAAAACAAAAAAAACAAGAAAAATGGAATGAAGCTTTTGTGGAACCATGACACTCAGTTTTTAAGGAAAAAAAAGCGCTTTTTGCAAACATTTTGATTATTTGATTGATTAATTGATTTTGATTTTGATTAATTATTTGCCTCAATGGTACTGTAATTTTCCTTTAATAGCTTTTCTAGAATCCATTAACCGCCATCAATTCATTAAAAATTCATAGTGAGGTTATACTTTTGTGGATTAAAGAAAATGAAAACATCGAAATGTGTCACATGGGAAGCCTTTTAGGTAATGACTATCTTCAACAGAAGCTATAGATGCAGATGGAAAGATGGACTTTGAAAGCCCTAATTTCTGCTTTCAAACGCTGCTTACGACTGAAATGCTTCTGAAATCTCTGAAATGCTGAAATTCCAGTCCGAAATTGAAAATCTTAAACTATGGTAAACTTTTGTGGGGCAACGACTGACGCATGCAGTGTGCGGCAAAAGTAGTGTAACGGTAAAAATCCACTGCTAATCTCGTTTAGCCGTGTGAGCCGCAGCTCCGTCCTGCTGGAAAGCCCAGCTTTACGCTCCAGAGTAAGATTGGGACAGAATAAGCACTGTCACCAAAATCTCGTAGAGATAGTAATCCTGGTTCACTTTCACACCTGGTTCCACTAAAACCAAAGTGATTCCTCCAAAAACCACGATTTGCGGTGGATGGGCAGCACGGTGAATAAGCAAACTTTTTCTATTGGTTTCTCAAGGATCTGGAACAATTAGACGACGATTTTGAGAATTGAATACCGCTTTCAAATTGATTAGATTCTCATCGGTGAGCACTGTCTTGCCTTGTCACGTGCCAGCCAGTGTTAAAGTTGGGTTATAGTGTGAGCGTTAATAATCGACCAACTAAAGTACGATTACCATGGTTAAACATTTTCAATTTTGGACTGGAATTTCAGCATTTCAGAGATCTCGTAAGCAGCGTTTGAAAACAGAAATTAGGGCTTTCAAAGTTTCTTTTTTTCACTTGAACTGGTAGTTTCTGCTGAAGGTAGTCATTACTCAAATGGCTCACTTGCTAGTATAAGACGTGATTGTCGTTTTATGACAATTTATCACTGTTACTTCCTTCCAAGCTTAAATTTACAGCAGTTTATGCCTAAATGGTCTTGCTAAATGGCTACCCTGAAGAACAGAAACGAAGCTTCGCTTACTATATGAATGGCAAATTGGAAACGTGATTGAAGATTGGTGATACTGAATATATTGTGGCATGAAGTAAACATACACCACAGCTGATAACAATTTCATAATCATTGATGCGTTGTCCAACTTCTGAAATCAAGAGCTTCATTTCCGATTTTCGAGAGTCGCCTGAATATAATACCGCAGCCTTCCCCCCATTTTATTTCTACGACGCTTCATGTATGGTTTCTGCCTTAGTGGTTTTCTGTTCCTAATTTCAAATGTTTATTAAACAACAACAAAAATTATAGCATTAACAGTTTTTGAATCTTCCTCCTTTCGCTTTGAAGACTGCCTGTTTCTTAGGGCAAGAGTCGACGACGGCACGGAGGTAGTCAACGTTGACTTCTTGGCTCCAACAGGAAATACTATATCAAGAAGATTCTTGAGGCGGACGTATTGCCGTGGCCCAAATCCCACTTCATGGGTGGCGATTGGACATACCAGCAGGACGGAGCGCCTGCTCACACCGCAAAACTAACTCAGAAGTGGTGCGAAGCCAATTTCTCCGATTTTATCACTAAGGATCAATGGCTTCTATAATTTTTGTTGTCGTTTAATAAACATTTTGGTTGATTTTCATAAAAAAAAATCTTCCGATTTGAAGTTATCACACCGTCTTGAATGCGACGCTATATTTATTCCCCACCCTATATAAAGGGAAGCGACGGAATTGTCGGCAATTTTGATAAGAGTTAAGTCATTATAACACAATACGGGTTTTCAATAATCGGAAATAGAAGCCGATTATGGGCACGAATTCGCAATTCCAAGGGTTTTGCCTTGTGCCGATTATCAAAAAATATGAGGGTGTACGAAGTGTAAGAAAACCACAAGTTGGTGGAAATGATTTTGAAGGGAAAATGGAAGGAACCTAAATGCAAAGTTGCGCGCGCACCTCTCGCTTTTTTTTAAATCACCCATTGATCGATCGTGATTTCTTTGAAAATTTTTCTATTTTTATTTCGGAAGACTGATTTATGCATATATAGACGCCGAGGATGTAGCTCAAAAACTACTGCGAAGTCCACGAGGACAACAATTTCTTTTAACCATTTTGTGAACTGAAAATTGATTTTTTTTTTGCATAAAACAACATTTTAAAAATATATATTAAGGTGTGTGCCTTATGCAACGATTAAAAAAAATAAAATACTACATAAAATACGCTAGCAAACAAGTAAAAAATTACAAATTTGTGAAAAAAAAACGCTAGTTTTTTGGGCACGGCGACAATTTTGGTTTCTATTTTTGCACAGTTTTTATCGATTTTTTTTCGATAATACCTATCTGTGCCGATTATCGACTTGGACTTCAATTTCGAAATGCGAAATTTCAAATAGAAGTCGATTTTCCGCTCAAGACCAATAGCAATTGACGGCTTCTCATTATCCGTTTTCGAAAAACGATTAGCCGACAACTTTTATGAGTTGGTTGATTCTATATTTATCCAAATTGAGCTAAGATCGGTTACGGTAGATGCATTATTCAAAGCTTTAGATTTCAGAATTTTTCAAATGCATGAGAGAGAGAAAGAGAGAGAGCATTTCTTTTTTATTTTCACAAACAATGTTGTAAGTCATGCAAAGCACATGAGAATGCTTGTGATTCGATTTCAAATAACAATCGGTTTTATTATTTGAACGAACAAACTTACATTTTCAGAATTGGACGAGAACGCGAACATAACAATAGTTGTAGTTAACATGTTGACAACAGAAGACATTGCGAACACGATTTTGAAAAAACGATTTGCTTCTGAAAACGAAATGTTTAAAACCGACCGTGCTCATCATTGGAAAATATATACCAGGAAAATCTTCATGCACAGTGACAATACTGAAAAGAGCCAGCATCATGGCCTCGACAAATGTGAAAACTGGCATTGAATCAGTCATTACCTTATGCAGAGAAGAAAACTTTTTATTATATTCATGACGTAGGAGATTTCTGAATCATTTCGTATTCACGAAGATTCGAAACGCAACGAAACCTGACTATGAGTGCATTGAACACTCGAATGACTATTGGCATACAGACAGCGTAACGGAAAAGAACATTTCCGATGACGTTCAACTCGAATAGATTCAGAATTGAAGGAAGTCCGTCCGCTGGGAATGGAATTGTTGACTGAAAGACAGTTTTGAAGAAGCCGCAAAAGACGTTGGCAAGGAATGGGATTCTAATAGGTCAAGTAAAATACATTGTGTACACAGTGCACAACTTTTTTATTGCGTAAGACGAATGCAAGACGAGACGAAAGACGACTTTTTGTTTTCGACTTTTGTGGAAGCCTTACAATGAGCATTTGTCGCGCGAATTCGCCTTTGGAGAAGTTTAAATAGGCCAGGGCCTTCTAATAGTTTCGCTATCCGATAAAAAACCAATTTTAAAAGCCGCTTTTTGCCGGGTACCATACAGTTTAGTTTAGTAGGAATGCATGTTAATTCGTCATAGAATGAAGCGACTGAGGAGACACAAAAGAAAAAGTTATATTTAATATAGAAAACCCGTGAATGGTCCCTCTCATAGCGGCCAATGAATATTCGGTAGCGGTATCCGTAGCAGTAAATCTACGAATTGACTCGTCTGGTTTAGCGTCGCAATTTCATCCTACTGTCGCGGTAAATCCTTCTTTCCGTGCTCACTACGGTATAAAAACTTTCCCCATTTCGATACCTTTTTTTCGAAAACTTTCCGTGCTTTTAAAAATTCGCAGATCATTGTAGAAAAAGGTAAATTCTCTTATTCTTGATAACTTGAACGTTTCCCAATCGTCCGTTTTCTGACGGAAAACAACTCTTTAAGCCATCAGGCGATGTGCAATTTTTCGATATAGAAAATCTGAGTTAGGAAAACAAAAAAAATTATAGATTTAAAACTAATGACCTCACCGTTTTTTAAAAATTTCGATAATCACTGTTTTATGGGGTTATTCATGATGCATTTTTATGCAAAAAATGCCACTTTAATCTTATTCACGATAGCATTTTAATGCAAAAAAAATGCATTTTAGTTCAGTACTATGTTCAATTAAAATGCAAGGCGGTTTTGGATATCGTCACCGAGAAAGTCTATGCGCCTTTAATGTGTCGATTTACGAGGCCCTCAATTTTTTGGAGAAGAACTCATAATGTGCGAAAAATTCACATTTTCGGAAGAAATTAAAATTAATTTGATAAAAATAATATTTTACAGCCAAAAATGAACGATGAGGAGGCGAAACAGCGTAAAATTACTATGGCAATGGTGAGAAAATAGTAAAATTATTTATTTGAAAGCCAAAAATAAATTAGAGGCACATAGACTTTCTCGGTGGCGATACCCGACACCGCCTTGCATTTTAATTGAACATAGTACTGAACTAAAATGTATTTTTTTTTGCATTAAAATGCTATCGTGAATAAGATTAAAGTGGCATTTTTTGCATAAAAATGCATCATGAATAACCCCATTAAGGAGTCTTATAATTACTTTGAAAAGTGTTTCATTATCTGCCTTATTTTTTTAAAGTTGTTAGTTTTCTATATCTGTTTCCTACAAGGCAAGGCATAGGTTTCAAGGTTCTTTCCTTCTAGAATGTTCCCGAAAACAATTTTGGAGAAATATAGGTCACGTATTCTTGCCATTTAGTTGCTGAGAACCTCCTTTGACACGTGTTCTTTGGAATTCTTTGTTATTGAATATTGGCAAATTTCATCTTAAAAAGGGGAAATCAGTCCACCGCTGGCATTCTCTAGCGTTTATAAATTTCAATCGGTGTGCTTTATGGTTTAGTCTTGAGAAACATTCAGCCCTTGACGATGTGGCCGATGTGGCCGCGATGTATGGCATTGTCAACTTTAGGGCTTCTAATGGAAATATTGTGATTTTTTCCGAGTCCGTGGATTCTGGCCACCGAAACCTGGCAAATTGAGAATGAGCCCTATCCGTATCGCGTATCAACCGCATAGACCACGGTGTACTCCGTTCCACAAGAAAAGAACAGAGCGTCATTGATGATATTACACGAAATCACTCACGTTACACCGAAAACGACTGCTCCCGTACTCGATGATATAGCCTCGTATTAGTTCCCGCTCGTCAGGAATGTAATCTGTTCTTAGTGACATTATTATAGCACCTGGAATTACAGAAATCAGCGTTCACATTCAGATTGTTTTTTACTCCCAGCTTACCAATAAAGCAACCCAACGAAATTACTGTAAATACCAGAGATGGAGCTACTACTGCAAAGTTCAAATACGCAATATCCGAATTGTCATCTTCTGTGTGACCATACTTGAGCCTTCGATTTTCTTCGGAATTTCTTGGTACCTGGAAGTTATTCAGCTAAAAATGCTTACCCTAGATTATAGTTTTAAATTTTCGGATTAAGAAGCAACTCACCCTAATCGGGCTGTCACTTTTCTTGTCGAACGCATAGTTTGCATAGAAATCATCTGACGTCGACGCAATCACTGTCATCTAAAATGGTACAGAATAAATAGATGAACGTTTGCAACGACATTGAATGACGACAAATTTGACAAAAGTAATGTGAAAAGTAGACCGTGACCGATAAAGTGGAACAGTTTAAGATAGGTCACAGTGAAGTAAGAGGCAAGCTTGTGAGAACCAATTTTGAGACGTGGTTTTACAGAAAACGAAATTTTTTAAATAATATAGTTTCGACCTATGGACCTGCGCCTTAGGTGAATTCCAGGGCCAAGTCGGGAGAGAGCTACGCTTGAATAACACAGGTTACGGTAATTGAATTTCTCAAAAGACGGGTAGAGTTCAATCTCATAGGATAATATATCAGTCATCTTCCTGTCCTAGAATAGAAATCCCAGTAAGGCAGAGCGCATATGCATAGCTCGAAATTCATTGAGCCTTTCGTTAATTTAGAGATTCAGACGGCAAATTCGCCTATTTTGTTATTATTCTTCGTCTTTTTTTTTAATATGCGAATTCAAGCAATGCACTCGCACATGAATGGTGTCTTTTTAGACGGCGTGAGAGGGAGATCACTGAAGTGAAAATCTTCGATGGATTTAGTAAGCGATTTGAAAAAAAACGAAACTATGTTATCCTGAGCAAATATTCTAAAGCTATTCTAAGAAAACAACATAAAAAAAGGAACAGAACAACTGCCTAAAACTAGTAATCAAAGAGCTGCCTTCAGGCAAGCGCGCTTCACCGCACAGCAAGTACAATCAGACACAGGTGGATGACAGGTCGGTTTTCGGTGAGTTCCACTCGAAAAAATTGTGTTTTTAACCGTTTTTTTCTTAATGGGGTTATTCATGAAGAGCACAATTGCATTTTAATGCAAAAAATGCCACTTTAATGTTCTTCACGATTGCATTTTAATGCAAAAAAATGCATTTTTTTTTGCATTAAAATCCTTTTCGTTCTTTTCATGAATAACCCCATAAGGCTTATTTTGCTCATTTTGATATATTTTGATAAAATTAGACCTTTTTTTGACTTACAAGATTGAAAAGCCTTCATCACCGAGATTTGAACGAATGAGAATTGGACTGAGAAATTCCGAAAGCAGGCAATGCAGATGATTTATTCTTCCTTTAGATGAAGAAAAATGAGCGGAGAAGACAATCAAGGAAAGAAAATGGTTTGAAATCATTCACTGTCTATGCCAATTATGTACTACAAGAATGTCAATACGGGAAAAGATAATTTACGTTTGATTTTGGGGTTTTAAAACGATTTTTAGAAAGCCGTCAAAGCGAATTATGAGAAAAAGAAATACTTGCCATTGACCGACCCAGAATTTTGAAAAAAAAAAATGAAAAAAATTGATTTTGCTTTTTGAATTTTGAGAAAGCCAACAAGCAAGCGCCACTAGAAGTCATTAATTATGCGCTTTCTGACCACTTTGCTGCGATCAGTGCGCCAACTGCAGCTAGCTCGGTGTCGGTTAATTCGACGCACTCCTTTCTTTTGTCAAGGAGAGATCCGGCTGCTAGGAAACTCGATTAGCACACAAATTCTGATGACACAGTTGAAAAAATTGAAAAAGGATAAGGAAAATCTGTTGGAATTTCGATAATTTTATTTAAAAATTCAAATAGCTTGTGTAGATTTACGAAAATAAACTCTCCACCAACGAGTAATTTCGGAGTGTCGTAATTTAATTTTTTTTTCGAAACAAAAGTTTAGAAAGTTTATCAATACTACTCTGATATTTGTAAGTTATTTCGGATGGTTTTTACTATTTCAACAGATAAAAATATTACATTAAACTGTTTTAGGATGAATATAAATCGTCTTGTCCTTTTGAAAGAGCCATTGTGAAATCTAACAAGTTTGGAATGGAAAACTTTCCCAGGCAGCAGAAATTCCAGCAAAATACAACAACTAAAACCTTGAAAAAAGGTACGATAGATGATAAATCTGATTGCGAAGGAAGGCAATCAGAAAATACTCGTCGGCTTGTGCAGAATATCAAAAAAGAGAGCAATCGAAATAAAAGGAAATTAAAAAAAAAGAAAAAGTGGGTTAAATTTGTTTCAGAATTTTAAAAACAAGCGGTCATAAAACAGAACACAAAAAATGACAAAAAGTGACCGCCAAGTCGGTTTTTAAGACTTCGACGAAAAGGAATGAACCAACAACAATGAGAAAAAAGAGAATGGAGGTCATAGGCGCAAACGGACAGTTGACAGTGGAAACGAAAAGAATGATGCTGCTAATGACGATCAGACTGTGCATTGCGAGTCGTTTATCATCAACTCATTGCTTTTGAAATCCGATCAATACATATTATTTTCAACGAATGATGACTGGTAATAGAACAAAGAAGGCGGCAGTTCGTTGTTTTTCACTCGACAAAGAGAAGCGAAGAAAGCGAAGAGAGGACGGCAATCGCCAACAACCAGTATGTCTTATTCGGTTTGTCGCAAATCAGATGGGTTCGCAAGTGAAAATTGATTAATCGCGTGGCTAACTGCAAGTCTTTTTTATAATGACGTAAGCTGCGGCTCAAGAAATGAGCTTCTTTTTTAAATTTCAAAATATACAAATGTAATTTGGAACTTTTTTTTTAAATACAGTATATATATATATATTTATTCATTGAAAAAAGACTAGATTAGCCTCTTATATTTACATGAAAATATTAAATAATAATACATTTTAAGTTAGATATATACATGAGATAGTGCTAGAACTTCGTTGAAGTGTTATCCCAAATGGTAAATTTTGATCGCGTTTGGTTGTGAAATTTCAAAGAATTTTTACTTATCTTTTAGAAATTTCGGAAAAATTCGTTCGGAGACACTTTTGCTTTTGCAAGTTTCCATGAAAATACTTTATTTTTTGCACATAAACTTGTCGATTTCCAATGCAATTTTCCATTCCGATTGGTCGTATTTACTTACTTCTTATTCTTTCCGTTATTCGCTTCTGTGCGTAGCGGATCATAGCTAACCATGCCTTGCGATCTTGGGCGATGGTGGTCCGTGAACTTGATTTTCTATTCAGACGTTTTTCCCCAGTGAATAGGACAATCACTTGGGGGGCGGTGTGTCGTCCAACACGTCGTTTTGTCGTTTTTTGTCGCGAGGAATCAATTTTTGTACCAGCTTTGTCCATGCTTTGTCGATTCTTCGCATTATGTTCGCGGCCCTTTCGAGCTTTTTTTCTTTTTGATGTAGATAAGTCTCGTGGACGTTGTTCCGTGAAAGACAATCCTATTAATCTTCCTTCCAATGATGCGCGCGTTTCCCGGATTCTTTCAGCGAGGTCCTGTGTAAGGGTCCAGGTTTCAGCGCGGGAAGAACGACGGTGTCGAAAAGTTGAGCTCGATTTCGGGGACATTTGATAGCGTCGGTGGTGTTTTTGATGCTGCTCGTCGTCTTCTGTGGAGTTCAGGTTCTAGCTCATTTCGCGTGTTGAGTAGCCTGCCAAGGTAGACATACTCATCCACGTCTTCGATTGTTGTGATGGTTCCGTTGTTACTGATGATCACCGGATGTGTGGTGGCGTACGTGTTTCTCAACACTTTGGTTTTGTTAGTATTTATTTGGAGTCCTACTTTTTTGCACCTTTCTGTGAATTCCTGGATCATCTGGCTGGAAGTTCGTGGGTCGTTTGCGACAAGAATGATGTCGTCTGCGAATCTCAAATGGGTGAGATTTCTGCCATTGATCCTTATTCCTGGCACGTGAGCGTAGTCGTCGTCGTGTCCTTTCAGATGGTTCCAAGACAATTGCCCGAGGACGAGCTCTAGACAAGCTGAGAAGAGGTTTAGTGATATAGGATCGCTTTAGCCTGATGGGTACCTCAACTTGTCTGTGGAATGACGTGAAGGTGGTTATGCAGTTTGTGTAGCACTCTTTGATCAGGTTTGTATAGACTGTTTCTACTCCTTGTGCTCGAATGCTTTCCCATATGGCTCTCGGTTCCACACTGTCAACTGCCTTGTGGAAGTCAATGAAGCGGGATTTGGTACTCGTGGCGTTTTCGTTCTGATGGGGGCATTGGTTGATGTTGGAGAAGAGAAGTTGCTGCTGAATAGTTTCGAATAAAATTTTTGGATCTCCTCTTGCATCAAATTGGAAATTACTGTCATGGAAACGTAGCAAACTGTTGGTGTCGGCAAGTTTCATAAAGACAGTGCGAATTTAAATCCATTAAACAGTTTTCGTGCGGATTTCGTCTCCCGGCTTCTTTATCGGCAATATTGCAAAACTGTATCTCTTGATTGCTATCATCAAAATAGAGAATCGCAAAGTCGGCACTAAGGCTTCCACGAAAGACGAAAATAAAAATTCGTCCGTCTTTCAGTTCGCCTTACGCAATAAAAAAGATATGTACTGTGTACACAACTTTCTATCTCTGCTTCAGATGAATTCAAGACGAAGACGAGACGAGACGGTCTTATTTCGTCTTTCGTGGAAGCCTTAGTCGACACACGTTTGCAATGCTGGCAATGTCGATTAGTTGAACCCTCGGGTGTATCATTTTTTATCAACTACTAGATCTTAGTTTAGAGTGAATGCTAGCGTTCATCTGATGTCATTTAAGTAGGCTGAAATTTCCATAAAATGATAGGCCCAGCGTTATTATTTAAAAAAATGGTAGACTATGAGAGCCAGCTGATGCAGTTGATGCAAGAATTGATTTCTCGAGACAAAAAATGACCTGTCAGACGACCCCCCCCACCCCTACCATGAGATGGTCCCATTCATTGCGGAAAAGTCTCAATAGGAATTCGACTGATTACTTCATGGACCACCATCGCCCAAGATCGTAAGGCATAGTCGGGCGGAATTGGATTTTGGGAACTCGGAATCCGGAAAACGGAAAAAAATTTTCTTCACGGAATCTGGAATCCGGAAAACGGAATGAAAAAAACGGAGGAATCCGGAATTCCGCCCTTCTCTGGTTAGCTGTGATCCACGCCCACACAGGCGATTGACGGATCGACTAGACTAGGTAAGTAAGTTAGGAAATTCAGACTATGACAGCCTACTCGCGGTCTTTTCAGGACCGAGGCAGGCCGTTTGAGCGCCTGTGTTTAATATAGGATTAGAAAATATTTCTGAACTCGAATTGATTTTACTCTATTTTTTAATAGATCAACCTCGGTGAGGGTTATCTCTAGAAGTTGTGTGTGTGTTACTATTTTAATTTCTTAATGGGGTTATTCATGAAAAGCACGAAAAACATTTTAATGCAAAAGAATGCATTTTTTTTGCATTAAAATGCAATTGTGCTTTTCATGAATAACCCCATAATAAAATAATTTTATTACATTATGCTGTTATCCAATATTTCTTCACAAATAACAACGAATTGCATAATCATTCAACGTTGAAGAGGTATAAAACCGGCGGAATGCGCAGCAAGCATGGCAACTCGTAGGCCAGGTGGCCGACCAGCGCTGCTGAAAGCAATAAGCGAGCGGAAACTATGTGAAAACGCAGCGCCCGATATAAGCGCTACCAGAGTATGAATCAACGCATGTTTCATAGAGAACGGGAAATGGGCAAGAGGGAAATAACAAAGATGTAATTGCGGAACGAGGGGAATCCGTGGTATAACGAGACGATAGAGACAAGCTTAATGGCAAATGGCGGTATGCTGTGCGGATATTTCCTCACAGCTTATTTTCCTTCCTTAAGTCGAATTGCATCGGCGATCTTCTGGTGAGGAAGCGGAGGAAGAAGAGCGTTTTCGCCTATGAAAAGAAAGGCCGCAGTCTCTAGACCCTCTTCGCGACGCGCTGTCCATTTCCTGTAAATCTGAAACCTGTTTCTCTTCTTTCGGTTTAGCGTAGTGATTTCAGGATTGGTAACCGTTCAAATGTTGCGCAAATTTAAAATGATGAGCCGAACGATATTGGCACCTGCCGATTTTGATTTTCCACTCGATGAGACGGGCTCATGAATAAATGAATAATAAACTCTGAAGAGAAGGTTTTGGAGAAGAGCGCAGACGGAAATGGAAAAGATACGGCGTATCACTTTGAGGAATTAGAAAAAAAATAATTTAATTATAAATCTTCATTTTCTGACCCTTTGCAGGTACGTATAGGCGTTTGTACGTGTGCGCGCGCGAGCGTTATCTTAGTTGGTGGGGGCAGGGGGGGGGGCATTGGTTTTTTGACTATATTGGATTGTTTTTGTTTCTGATTCAAAATTTAAAATAAACTTTAAGATAAGCTCAGTTCCCCATTCCCCCTATTCTGAACACTGGAATTTGAAAAAAAAGTCTGCGTTCGGGGGGAATCGAACCCCCGTCGAATGCTTCACAGGTAAAACGGGGTTAGCGAAGAATTAGTAATCAGTGTGCGAGTGATCACTGAGGCGTAGACAATCGGTTGTCGAATGAATTCAATAATTGATTACTAACCCTTGAGCAATCGACTGCTGCGCAATCCTTCAGTAATCGTGTTTTTTCACTTGATTATTGAACATCAGTTTTTTTTAACTTGGTTTATTCAAAAACAGCAACAAATGGGGCAACAAAACAAGGAAAAAGGATAGAGCAAAAGGAATAAAGAAAATTTTAATCGACGTTATCAGAGGAGACGATTTCTTGATTGTTGATGGGATTATTCTCAGACGGAACTTCATCATCCGAGTAGAGTGCCTGTTCCTCCGGAGCAGTGTCCACACGTTTCCAATGACGTTTAGGTGAAGTTGGAAGTTATTGTCTCTGAAATGATGATGTTTGGAGTGAAACGCAATTCGAAACTCACTCGGCAAAATCCTCTCGGAACTCTTTCAATCGCTTCTCCGTTTCGGCGAGGCACTTTCCACGACGCCGATTACTGAAACAATGAATTCAACTGCACTGGTCGTCATTAATTCTATGGCGTCATCGATTAGACCTTTTATTGGCGCAACTCGGATGGAGTCGGTGGAAATTTTTCACATCTTCATTTTTTTTTGCGAAATCTGGGCTGATACTTCTCAGCGATTAATTTGGACACAGATATTAGAATGTACAGCAAAATTTTGTGTATTGATAATGCTTTCTTCGCTTGTGCGATGCATGGCATCGCATTTAGCTGCGTATTTTATCTCGAAATTCGTTATAATATCGCATTTCTCTTTCTTATCTTTTTGGAATGAAAAGACTTACGGCTCTTTTCAAAAATTTCCTTTTTTATGCGGATGTCGAGTCTTCGAACTGTCCGGCAGCTGGAATTATTTTCGTGGCGATTTGATCGCTCTGAAAAAATTCAATTGGAAATTACGCAAATCCGATATCGATTTTTCAAATGAAAAGGCGTATTTCGGAAAGAATTTTCCGATGATAATAATGAGAAAAAGGAATAGCGAATATTAAAAGGGAATAGCGAAACGGTGTACAGCTTGGTGTACGAATCGGTGTAGAATGTACAACAAAATTTTGTGTATCGATAACGCTTTCTTCGCTTTTGTGATGCTTAGGCATCGCATATAGCTCTGTGCGTGTTTAATATCGAAATTCGCTATAATTTCGCGTTTCCTTTTCTTCTCTTTTTTGAATAGAAAAGACTTACGGCTCTTTTCGAAAATTCCTTCTTTTTTTTTGTGCGGGTGTCGAGTCTTCGAACTGTCCGGTAGCTGGAAATTTCTTCGTGCCGATGAAAAATCACTCTGAAAAAATTCAATTGGAAATTACGCAAATCCGATATAGAATACACGAAAATCAACGAAAACGGTTAAAACGACAGGTAAGAATTGTGCGTGATGCCTGCGAATAATTTTTTAGGGCAAGCAATAATTTCGCGTACGCAAGTTTGCGTTGCATGCACATGAGGGGTCTGCAGTGTCTACCGTAGTCGCGGCGCGAATAAAATTGATTCAAAATGTGAATCTCGGGCCTGATATCGATTCTTCGAAGGAAAATGCGAATTTCGAAGAGAATTTTCCGAGGATAATTATGAGAAAAGGGAAATAGCAATATCGCGTGCAAAAAGCATGGGTGCGGTGCGCAACTTGAATTTTGAGCGACTTGAATTTTGGGCAGAGCATACGTCATTACTGAAGTTGCTTCAAGGAGGAAGCATGAGGGCGATTCTGCCTGTAAGCTAGAATCTAAGTGCTGAGGCGTGCCAGAAAAGGCGTCTCGAGGCAATGAGTGAACAGTATGGTTCAGTGGTAAAGTTTATTTTTATTTTTAATTTAATAATTAATTAAATTTTTTTTTTAATGTTACTTAGACCAGTTACAGTGACCAGTTAGACCGCTCTGAGTCTGTGATATTCAATCACTGTTCCACAACTGCAGACGACATTATTGAAAAGCTCGAGACGGAAAAAGTTACCATCCACGCCTCCTTCTGCTCCGCAATTATTACAAAAAAATGCTTTGTAATTTTACAAAACGTGTTCTTCCACAGACTGGTAGCCTTTTCTCTGAATTTTGCATCATCATGAGAAGCCAGGAATCGTTTAAAATCAGAATCGGTAGAACGAGCAAAACAGGCAGCAGCGACTAAAGTTATAACTTCATCCGATTCTGAACGTAGTCGCTCTCCCAAATCTGAAAAATCAAACATTTACTAAGTCTCCGTATGCTTTCCTACCAGGTTCATGTAAGTTATCGTATTCGATGTTGTCGCTGTTATCAGTATCAATTTGAATGTCCTCGTCTTCCAAATGAAACAGCGGTCTGTCCGAAGTCCCTGGTGGTGTAGCTCCACCACGTGTAGTCGCTGACAGTCTTGGAAATAGACTTCGATTTGATCGCATCACAGTGTATATTAAACTGTCTATAAAAAGAGTCACAAATGTATGTACAAAGTGAAAAACTGCAAAAAAAAAGCAGAAATGATTTAGTAATCATTCAACAACTGTTCAACAATTTCTCTGGTCGCCAATCGCTTAGTAATCACTCGCAAATTCGGACCATATTCAGCAATCGTTCGGTAACCCTTCGCTAATACAGCACTTTTTCGGTAATCATTCGCTAACCCCGTTTTACCTGTGTTGGAAGGCATCCATGCTGACCATTACACCACGAACGCGCCTGCTTCAGCTGTGGAGAAATGTGTTCATAATGGCGGATAGCGGACACATTTTGAAGCCTCCACGACATGACGGGATGCCGAGGCGTCTTCAGTGCACGGGAAATAAAATTGTAATTTCTTGGCATAATGTATTATCGCCGTAAAAAAGTTCCGACATTTTTTCGAGCCCGCGAAAATCGGGATTTGAATTTAGAGGCTCCGCCCGTTTCATCAGCGCATTTGCTATGCGCGATATATTTTTTATCAGAAGAAACAAAAAAAAATAAATGACGCAAATTGATATATTTAAACATTCGAAGAAACGTGTAAAAAAATTCACGATTAATACATTTTTTTACACGTTCGTTCTTTTAATCCAGTTTAATTCTGAAAATTCAGAAGAAAAAACAAGGAGCCTCTAAATTCAAATCCCGATTTTCGCGGGCTCGAAAAAATGTCGGAACTTTTTTACGGCGATAATATTATCGTCGTAAAAAAGTTCCGACATTTTTTCGAGTCGGGATTTGAATTTAGAGGCTCCGCCCATTCATCATCGTTG
This sequence comes from Caenorhabditis inopinata, assembly GCA_003052745.1. Lineage (NCBI taxonomy): Eukaryota > Metazoa > Nematoda > Chromadorea > Rhabditida > Rhabditidae > Caenorhabditis > Caenorhabditis inopinata. The sequence continues at coordinate 13,107,108 of AP018153.1, read as the reverse complement.
CAGCGCATTTGCTATGCGCGATATATGGGCGGAGCCTCTAAATTCAAATCCCGATGTTCGCGGGCTCGAAAAAATGTCGGAACTTTTTTACGGCGATTATAGTTACTCAAAGAAATCGAATCATCGTGAATCGAGTAGTGTGTCGTATCGATTCAAAAATCGATCAATTTTGATTCGATTTGTTGAACGGGCAAATCGATTTGAATCGATTCGATTTCGCGAATGAATCGACTTGAATCGATTCGATTCGATAAAATCGAATCAACAAAAAAAATTTTTTTTCCGTTTTCCGGATTCCGCGAAAAAAATTTTTTTCCGTTTCCCGGATTCCGCGAAAAAAAATTTTTTTCCGTATTCCGGATTCCGCGAATAAAAATTTTTTTCCGTTTTCCGGATTCCGTGAAAAAAATTTTTTTTTTCTTTATTTTTGCATTATTTTTGTTGATTCGATTTTATCGATTTTAATCGAATTGAATCGAATTGAATCGAATCGAATCGAATCGAACGATTCGATTTTTATTCAATCACGATTCGAATCATGTTGAATCGATTGAATCGAATTAAAAAATTGTCGATTTAATTCGATTCAATCGATCAATTCCAAAATCGACACGACACACTAGAATCGAGTTATTTTTTTTTAATTTTAAATTATTTAGTTTTTTTTTTAAATATATTTTTTTTAATGAATTTTCCAAATTTTAAAGGTATTTTAAAGAGTTTTAGAATTTCCAAACTTGAGCGTTGACTACAGAATATTGAACATTGAAATGAGACACCACCACAAATTGTTGGCTACATTTATAACAGGTGAACACCAATATTTAAAATGACAATTTACATGAACGCACGGTGAAATATGTACATTGAGCTCAGGAAAATCGAATAACGAGAGTGCAGCGAGGAAAGGGAAAAATACAATAAAAATGGAATAATATGGTTTAAATAATGTTGAATACAGGGATGCCGTTTCGAATTAAATCAAGAATTGTGAGAGAAAAATGAAACAGGAGCATCTGTAGTTCATCGACGAGGATGAATATTGGAACCGCTGGCCGACTGAGGAAGGTTGATCGGTCCTTTTGATCCAGCAGAAGCAGAACGAGCGGGCACAGTTGGTCGTGGACCATTCAGTGTTCGAGAAGGATTTTGTGCCACAATGTTCGCGTCACTCATCAATCGCTCAATCATCGTTTTGGCATACTTAAGACGATGGAGAAACTTCTGAAAGACAGCTTTTTTTTTATTTTAATTAATTTCTTTTAATTCGGGCAAACCTCTGGACAACCATTGCGATGAAGATTACTAAGCTTGTAGGTGAGCATTCGCTTATTCTGATCAATGAAGGTGACGGCTTGCATTAGGGGACACATCATCATTTTCACATGATCCTAAAGTAATTCAAATAAGATTAGAAAATATATGTTCCATTTTACATTGAAAAAATTGATCTGTACAGTTCCGTTGGACAGGTGCAGCACAATAGCTGATTTCGTTCTGAACCATACTCGAAGTGTAGGGAGACGGGCCAAATCGTCACCAGCTCTCTGTTCGGATCCTTCTCCAGCCTTCACCAAGTGATCGTTCATATAGGACCGAAAATACTTGAGCAATGTCACTTTTTTGTTGAGCATTTGTGGAATCTCCCCAGAGTGCATTGAAAAGTAGTGTTCCTTATTACTCTTCTCAATGTATGTTAACTCATTTCCAGCTTGGTCCAACATTATACGGGAATTGTCATTGAAGAGAACTCCAACAGAGTTATCGCACAATTGGTAACCAATGCCGTACTTATCAGAGTAGTCTACCCATTTTGAAATCCAAAACACAGGAAGACATTCTGGTGACTGATAACCATCAAGAGCAGCTTCTTCCTCTTCTAACTGAAAAAAGAAATCATTCAAAATCATAATTATTTTTGAAAAATTACCCCGGGAATTCTTTGTTCAAGAAGCATTGCAACCTGATGGAAGAGCTGCGAAAGATAGGCGTCTTCCGGCTCCCTGAAAGTGGCTTCTGAGGCTTGTTGCTGCGCTCTTTCCCTTTCTGCATTGTTCGAAAGCACGTGTTGCGGTAATGAAGTCAATCCGGATCGCCCATTTAATGGTCTGAATAAATATATTAGTATTTGATCATTCTCGAGTATACAAACCGCTGAACTCGAGCATTTTCTTCCATTATTGAAGCTTCATGGCCTCCGAACTTTGGAACCATCGTGAGACATGACATGGCAAGCCTGGCCGGCATAAAACCAGACTTGAAAAAGATATCCCGGTGCACCTGTAGCGACTTCATTCCAAAGAGAAGAGTTTTCATTCTATATTCGATCGATCGATATTTTCAAATATTTTCCCAAGTATTTTTTTCATTGAAAAATGGTGATTTTAAGACCTTTTCTAGGAATAATGTGGGGCAAATAATGCGAACGTGAAACACAGAGCCACGGAGGAATTAAAGATTTTTCCATTTTTAAAGTCATCAGCTTGAAACGAAGTATAGGTCGAAAAGCCTCTTCGATCAGACACGGCACTGGCAATAGGGCGCCCACGAGTTTTGATTCGTCAACTCTCCTAAAAAAAAATATCTCAAAAACTTCCGCCTCGCTTTAGCTAAATAGCGCGCGCTCCGTTCGGTGGAGTGTCGTTGCGAAGTTATTGTGATGAGTCTAATAGTATTTTTTAAGCTATATAAAAATGAGAAATGTAAAAGCGATCTACCGCTGAGTGCCTTTCTGAAGTATAATATTTTTCTTTTTTATCTTTTCGCACACCGAATCGTGATTCCAGAATGTCTCCGAAAGAAGGTTCTACAGTCTCTCCATAAAGCCTATCCGGGAATGGATCGTATGAAGAGATTGGCCCGCAGTTTTGTCTATTGGCCGAATGTCGACAAGGATAGCGGATCACTCGTTAGGAATTGCTCGAATTGCCAAACTGCTGCCAAGAATCCAATAAAAGCTCATCTCGAGTCATGGTCAATTGCTACCGCACCATGGACACGTGTTTACATCGACTACACAGGTCCAATCAATGGCATCTACTATCTCGTCGTCGTCGATGCGTTCTCCAAATGGCCGGAAATCATTGCAACTTCGTCGATCACAAGTTCATCTACAGTAACTTTGCTCACGAAGATCTTCGCACAATTCGGAAATCCGGAAACACTGGTCTCCGACAACGTCATTTGCCAACTTCTTGTAACAGTAGGACTCGCCTTATCAATGTAACATTCGGACTCGCCTTATTACCCCGCGCACATGAAGAACATACAGAGCACTCTAGGCTCTGTGGTTGTAACAATGACCACGCCTACTGACCCCGCGTACAAGGAGGACGTACAGAGGAGATTGCGAGTAGTTGGTGGTTGAGACTCGCTCGAGGATGGTGAGGCCTTGTTGTGGCTAAGTTGATCTCCCCCTTTTCTTTCTTATTCTATTCTTATCATTCTTAATCTTATGCCTATTTAATCCTATAATAAAACTGTAAAGAAACTACTAATACTCGTTACTACACCATGGAACCCCTCTCTAGAGCGATCTAGGGAGAAGAACTCCCAAGAAGAACTCAGGAATTATATTCTGCAAATCTCGTGGGATCACTCATCTGCATTCTCCACCGTTTTATCCCCAATCCAATAGCCAAGCTGAGCGTTTTGTAGACACATTCAAACGCGCACTCATCATATTGAAAGGGGAAGGAGATTTCCAGGTTCAAACATTTCTCCAGGCATATCGATCGACACCATCTGCCAGCAGTCCGGACCACAAGTCGCCCGCAGAAAACTTCATTGGTCGTCGAATCCGAACCATTCTGGATCTCCTCATGCCGTCCACTACATCTCCACCGTCACTTCGTCGTCAACAGATGGAAGCTCAGTTCAATTTCAGCACATCATGATACCAAGGATCGTCACTTCGTCGCGAATTCAGCTGTATTCGTCAAGGACTACGGTCAAGCGAAACCGACTTGGACACCGGGGACCATCATTCGTCGCACTGGATCAGTTACATATCTCGTCAGCTGCAATGGACTCGTATGAACTCGTCATGCCAACCAACTTCGCCGTCGGGACAATCTTCCTCAGGGACAATTGCTGCTCGACGCTTTTGATCTGCCACCACTGTTCGCCGAACCACAGCTCATGGACAATCCAAGCGTGTCAACAACGACCGGGACGTCTCCTGCTCCTGCTGCCAATCAAGCGCCTGCTCAGTGCCCAGTTCGCCGATCGACTCGAGTGCGCAACCCGCCAGACCGCCTTTCCATATGGCCCACGAAGAAAACGTATACATAACTTTGGTAATTTCCAAGAATCACCCCCCCCCCCACCCTACAACCGCCCCCCAACCAGCGTTATTCATTATCAAAATTGATGTGGGGGATAATTACTGTAGGAGGCTTCTATACGAAGTCGTTATCCAATGTTAATCCTCTCGCCAGTTGAAATGGGGGAGAACATTTGGATCCTAGGTAATCTACAATAATCAACCTCCAACAAACAGTACTAATCCCCCCACCAGAAGATCCAGGAATGATCCGCCCTTCCAATATTTCCATGAGATTCAGACGAAATCAAATGAAAAAATGAAAATGAAACTAGTTCTTGATACCACGTAAAAATCGAAAATAATTATGAAAATTGTAAAAATTGGTGGGAAAAACTGACGTTAAGGGAAGGGGTGGTGGGGTCATTCCACAGTCTTCCACCGGGGGGTCACTATTATATCAAGCGGGGGGGAGTTATTGTATTATACCATAACTTTTAATAGTTCACTATTAGGGGAGGTGTTGGGTTCACCCCCATAAGTTTTCCGTTCCACGTTATTCCACGATCAGTGACATGTAAAAAGTGTGACATTTTTACATGTCACTGATCGTTATCAGCACTCTATATATAGGCCCACTTCTCTCTGTTCCCTAATCTGAAAGTTGTCCTGTATTCCCTCCTATTTTGTATTAATAAAGACCTGTCTATAATTCTTCTCCACGACGTAACAGTCTTCTAATAAATTTAAACGATAAATTCGAAATTTTCATCAAATGCTTCGCTTATTGATATTATCGCCGTAAAAAAGTTCCGACATTTTTTCGAGCCCGCGAAAATCGGGATTTGAATTTAGAGGCTCCGCCCATTTCATCATCAGAGCGCATTTGCTATGCGCGATATATTTTTTGAATTTTTATTTTTTCTTCTGAATTTTCAGAATTAAACTGGATTAAAAGAACGAAATTGTATTAATCGTGAATTTTTTTACACGTTTCTTCAAATGTTTAAATATATCAATTTGCGTCACTTATTTTTTTTTCGTTTCTTCTGATATCCTCTCCCAACTTTTTCGGTTTGTTTCTAGATTTTTCGAGTATTTTTTTGCTATAATTCCAAGGAGTACGCATTTTACTGCCAAGGAAACCAGCCAAATCGACGCAAAATTAGATCGCCGTATTTCAAAACGACAAATCACTTAAGACTTAGGGGAGGGGGGAAGAAGTCATGCAATAATTATCCAAAAAAGATTTGCACGTCCTTCGCTCCTCATAATCCGTGAAACACGAATGATAATTCATAAAGCGGACAATGGCGTGGCGGCTTTGCCCTCAAAAATCAAGGCGGAGATTGATTGGAATTCGCGAAGAGTGAACTGACTTTTTTAAAAGAAGAAAATTCAATTTTTTCAGGATAAAAAAAGCTAGATTCCTGAAAATGTGTATTTTCCGATTACAAAAATGTAAAAATAGTGTTGATGACGTAGTTAGACGGCGCTATATTTATTCCCCAGTGTGGAACCACAAACCCCAATTTTTCGAAAAAATACGCAATTTTCAAAAATGTTGATTATTGCTCGTGCTCAATTCGAATTCGCAATGAGGTTATACTTCTGTGGAGCACTGTAGCTCCATTCAAGGATCATTGTCTATCAGAATCCTTACTTTTACCGTATTTTCGAAGAAACTACATTTTCCCGGTTTCTTTTTGATGCTCAATTGGAGCAGCAGTGGTTGGGCGGTGTCGCTTTCTCTTATTTTTTCCAGATTCTCATTCTTCGTGAGCTATGACTTCCAATGTTTTCAATCAGCATGATTTCTTGCAGATAGCGCCGGAGAATAGGCGGGCCCGAATCTTGAACACTTTGTCAAAAAGCTGACATTGACACCATACGAGTCAAAAGCGGTTTCCACAGAAAAAAAACACCAACGGGACAGATAATGAAAAGCGAAATGAATAGATTGTCAAACAGATGTTTCCGCAAGACGAGTCATCCTTCCACCAATACCTGCTTGCAAATCGTTCTGAAACTTGTCAAACAGCAAACATCGGCCATTGCAGCAGCTTTTGTAGCTGATTTCAGTAGATCTGAAATCAGATTTAGAGTATCAAAAAAGGAAGACGACGATGGAGGGAAGAAATAAAAAATTTCAGGAAAAGAGAGGTATCAAACGATGGACAAAGGCAAATGCGGTACTCAGAAGCGCCCTTGTTGCAGCACTTCCACCTTTCTTGTGAACGCTAGAGGCAATTAGTTTACTACGCATCAATACGAAATGAAAGACTCTTGGAAGACTCAGAAGTCAGAGTGGACTACGTTAAAAGGCGCTGTCTTAGTTGGGGGGGGGGGGTCCAATGGTTTTTAGTCATTTTTGGAGGTTTTTTCTAATTTTTTTTGTACAATTGTTTGTTGTTACTGTTTAAATATTTGTGAATTTTTTTCCACGCGTGGCGCTTACCCGTCGTCCTGAGCACCGCGCCCTTTACTCGCCTCCTTCATTCCCCTTCTTTCCTCTATACATTCTCCACGTCGAAATATTAGGTTGATGGAAAAGTTATGTCGTTTTTATGTTGTTTACTTTTGTGAAAGATTTTTGAATAAAATTTTTGGTTATCTGTGGTCGTGTTATATATCATTTTAAAGAGCGTAATTCGCTCTATCTACTTGTCTTTTTGATTTTTCCTTGAAATAATTATGTCACTTTTTATAGCATTTCAAAAAAGCATGGATAAAAGGCAAATTCGAACGATTTTCTTGTTCCAGTTCAAACTAGGCCGAAACGCTGTCGAGACAACTCGCGATATCAACGATGCATTTGGCCAAGAAACCACTAATAAACGTACGGCACAACGGTGGTTCAAAAAATTCCGTAGCGGTGACGAGAGCCTCGAAGATGAAGATCGTGACGGCCGGCAGTCTGTGATTGATAACGATCAATTGAGAGCCTTAATCGAAGCCGATCTTCTCAAATCAACACGAGAAGTTGCCGAAGAACTCGACGTTGACCAATCAACAGTCGTTGTTCATCTGAAGCAAATCGGCAAATCAAAAAAGCTCGACAAATGGGTGCCACACGAATCAAACGAAAATCAAAACAATCGTCGTTTTGAGGTGTCGTCCGCTCTTCTTTTACGCAACAAAAATGAGCCGTTTCTTGACCGGATCGTAACTTGTGATGAAAAGTGGATCCTCTACGACAACCGACAAGGTTCCGCACAGTGGTTGGATCGTGATGAGGCTCTCAAACACTTTCCGAAGCCGAAAATCCACCAAAAAAAGGTTATGGTGACTGTTTGATGGTCTGCAGCCGGCCTCATTCACCACATCTTAAATTCGGGTGAAACAATTACCGCAGAGAAGTACTGCCACCAAATTGACAAAATGCATCAGAAGTTACGACGTATGTGCCCGGCATTGATCAACAGAAAGGGGCCAATTCATCTCCAAAATAATGTTCGGACAAACCGACCTTGCAAAAGCTGAACGAATTAGGCTATGAGACTCCGCCTCATCCACCATACTCACCAGACCTCTCGCCCACCGATTACCACTTTTTCAAGCTCCTCGACAACTTCCTTCGTGAGAAATGCTTCAAAAGCCAAGACGATGCCGAAAATGCCTTCAATGAGTTTGTCGCTTCCAGAGACCCGGACTTTTACGCTACCGGCATAAGGAAACTTGTTTCTCGTTGGCAAAAATGTATTGATTCTAATGGTTTTTATTTCGATTAATAAATTTGATTTTTAAAAAAATTATGGTCATTTAAAATTGAAGGTTCAAAAACGACATAACTTTTCCATCAACCTAATAACAATTGTGCAATGCATTAATGCAGCGGTGGCCGAGGTGGGAAGAGGGAACGATGGGAGTCTGGGACGTGTTTTTTTTGCTCTTTTTTAAAGTTTAATTGGACAAATAAGGATAAGTTACATTTGAATAAGCGTGGTGCTTTTCAGAAACAAAAATAATTCAAAAATGACTAAAAACCACTGGCCCCCCCCCAACTGAGATAGCGCCTTTTTCCGGAGCATAAAAGACGTCAAAAAAGACGAAAATGAATCGCGCTTTAACGGATAGGATGGTCAAGAAAAAGCGCAAACTTTGGTGTTACCGTGCCGAATCTTGCTTGAAGGTTTTGACAAGACACACCAATGGGACAGTTTGTCAGTGGGATATTCCAGTGGTACGATCGATTCTCACACACGATGTCTCCAGGTCCTAATTGCTAAGAACGACAAATTTCGTTAATTACGTTCTAGTTATCGATAGTTTTATTTTTTTTTCCGATTTCAGACCTCAAAAATCGCTGCCGTCATCATTATTAACGATGAATCATTCATTGAGAAGGACGAAGAAACGCGACATGAAAGTGAAGAACCCGTTCGGAATGCGATGATTCAGAGTCAAGAAGTAAATTTAACATTTTATTCTGAAAAGCATCTATTTTTCACTTTTGGTCTCCTTTCCTTTCCAAACAATGTTGGCCAACATCTCCGACGGAGCATTTCCCCACTCTTTCTCATTTCCATTCTTGTCACATATAACAACCTGCGGAACATACTCATCCCACTGCAATTTAAAATTTTGGAATTAAAAAAGGACTGATTCAGAAGCCTAACATGCTCGAGCCGTTTACGACAAACATCTGGGACCAAGTTCAGCGTCAATCCTTGAAGAGTTAACATGTCGTTTTCAACGCAATGAGCGTGTAGCTGAACGAAATTTCAATTATCGTGAGAATACATAGAGATCACATTTAAACCATAACCCATTGCATACCGTATTGTGAAACATTTCCGCAGTCACTCGATCCGTTGGTTCTAATCGGAACGTTTGCTTCAACAAATTGGAAACGCATGGCCCGGAATTAACAGGTATCGGTGGATGCTTTCCTGCTCTAAGTGCTTTCATAGCTTCATAATTTTCAAGTTCATAGAATGGTTTGGTGCAGTTCGTAAATATTTCATATGTCAAAATTCCCAATGACCAGACATCGGACATTTTACTGAACACCGGCTTGTTCTTCCACATTAGCTCCGGAGCCATCCATCGTGCCGGACAATGCATACCAGGCGTGGTTACCATGTTCTCCTCATTTCTGCGAACTTTAACACCCATTCCAAAATCTGACAATTTCACGAATCCGTTCACCGAAATGAGACAGTTGCGTGCCGCAATATCACGGTGAGTAATTGACATTGAATGAATATATTTTAGACCGGCAGATGTATCGTGTAGGTACAGCATGCGTTCGCTGTGAGTTATAGACAAGCCATGCTTCATGATATGTGTCTCTAGGTTTCCACCATTACAAAACTCGATTACCAAAAGGACAGGAAAACGGTCAGCAGCCATTCCAAAGAACTGGAATAAATGAAAATGTGAGCACCCAAAATTAACAATGAAACCCCTAAAAAACTTTTTTTTTCCTAAATGCACATCAAAATTTAAAAAAAAGCTGTCGTTTGTGTACTACACGTTGAGATATTCTAGAAAAAATATATACTACGAGATAAATCATTTTAGGACAGGAGTACCCAGGTTAAAAAAAATTTGCAATAATGCTATTAAGATGCATTTTTAAAACAAAATTTGAAAAAAAAACGAAGAAAATGGTTGAGGTATCTTTCAAATTAGCAATTTTTCGTGCCTACCGTTAACCGTTAAAAATTCACCGCTTTTCACGGGTAATTAACCGAGTAATAAAATTTTGACCGGTTAATTAACCGGTTAACCGCAGGTGAAACGGTTAACCGATGAGAAGTTTTGCTAAACAACGCGCGCGCGTATAATTGGAGTGTCGTTGTTGACTTTTTTTTCCTTTTCAATATTTTTATTGGTTTTCCCGGAATTCACTTTCATGGCCTAAAATTTGATTTTGGATGATGTGCTTTCTCGGTTAACCGAAGGTGAATTTCCCGGTTAATTAACCGGGAAATTAACCAAAGAAGGGCGGAATTCCGGATTCCGGATTCCGCCGTTTTTTTTTCATTCCGTTTTCCGGATTCCACATTCCGAGAAAAATTTTTTCCCGTTTTCCGGATTCCGAGTTCCCAAAATCCGATTCCGCCCAACTATGAGTTTTAATACTTTATTCTCAATTGTTGTGAAAAGTATACTTTTTTGATCTCCCGCAAAAATTGATGGTTAAAATTCCGGATTCCGGATTCCGCCGTTTTTTTCATTCCGTTTTCCGGATTCCGGATTCCGAGTTCCCAAAATCCAATTCCGCCCTACTCTGGAATTAACCGGTCAAAGCAATTTTCACCGGTTAATTCACCGGTTAATTCCCGGTTAACCGTGGGTTAATTTAACCGATTAATTGTTCGATTAAAAAATAAAATTCACCGGTTAACCGTCGGTTAATTAACCGGTCAATTAGCCTTTAGCTTTCACCCCTTAATCGCGAAATTTTTAGCCGGTGAAGCACACTGCTTGCAAATATCCCTTTCAGAATGCAATGGATTGCAAAACTGAAATTTTCTATAAATAATCTGCCATTCATCTCACCGCTGTAATATTCGTATGCCGCAGTTGACTCATCACTTCCGCCTCCTGAATCATTTCCTTTTTCACCTTATTTGCATTCGAATTCTTTCTGACATCCAATAATTCGTCAAGTTTTTTCGTATTTTTCAGGGCGACTTTGACCGTTTGAGTCTCCAACTCCATTTTTCCACGGAACACGTCGCTGAAGTTACCGCTTCCCAGCAAATCCTGAAGTGGGTACATATTGCTTATTGTCAACGGGTAAAGCTATTAAAATTCACATCTTTCGAGGAATACTTGATACGATCGTGAGCAATCATGTGTTTCCCCTTCGACATTGCTCGTTTCAGGAAAAAGCCAACTCCAATCGGATGAGTCTTATAGAAGTTGACGAGGTCTATTATTGAGTCGAACTGATTTACTGCCAAAATTCCTAGACACCATTTGGGTCCGGCGACGTCTGCTCTGTGGGTTTTAAGAAAAATCATTGATCAAACGAATTTACAGAAGCCACTGGGAGATAAAGATGAAGAGAAACAAGATGTCTTTGTTTTTATTATCGGTAAAATAATGGAATTATCGATGCACCTGGCAGATATCGTGAACCGAAATTTAAGCGTATCGAAGCAATGAAGCAGAATTCTAATTTTCGCATAGCATTAGCATGAAAAAGAAAAAAATCCAGATTAGAATAATAATTTGGGAATTGCAGTTACCGAAATCTCAAATAATTCAAAACGATTTTTCAGAAGACGCAGGATCACTCAAAAGAAGACCAACTCACTTGATCGTTAAATGGCTGTGAATTCGTTTTTTGTTGAAAACCGATAAGATAAATTCAAACTCCATTATTCGATTGTCGGTGGCACGAACCAAGTAGTCTCCGCATCGAGTAAGTTTTGTCTCAACGAGATCTCTGGCAGCCATTCCGTGATAATAGGAAACTCCTTCAAGGGTACGAATCTCTTTTAAAATGAATTCCGGTAATTTTGCAGTTTTTTTCAGCTCAACTTCATCCGGTACCGTTCTCAAACTATCCGTTTTCTCTTCGCTTCTACATTCACCTCTGCTCTCTTGTGGTTCACTTGGCTGTTCTTTCGCAGGAGATGAATTCTCCTAAATTTTTGAATGTACAAGAACTTATTTGAATTCCCGTTGTCCCACCGAAGCGTTGCATAAGCTAGGCGTTTTCATTTTTAGAACTTCGATTCTTCAAGTGTAAAGCAGTTGAAGAGAAATGTTTAAATAAATAACGCAAAAAACAGAACGAGTGATTTCCTCACTGAATTCTGGTTAACCGGAGCATTAAAAAAATGATTTTTTTTAATTCTCACGATTCCTTTCCATATTTTCTTTCTTTTCAGGAAATGCTCAACCGCAAATTAATTCCTTTATTCCTTGTGAAAATCATATTTCCAAAATGTAGTAGACACAATCTAGGTGATAATTAGCATGAATAGTCTACAGTACGTGAGCAATCCGGTGTGGAGATGCGAGAACCGAGACACCAATGAAATAAATAGAAGCTGGTATGTAATAAAACAAAAGCAATTTAGACAAGTTGACGCAAAGAAATGAGCCAGTTAGAGAGAGAGAGAGAGTGAGTGGGGGAAGAGTTGGAACGGCAGTAGTGCGAAGAGTGTGAAAAGGAATTAATGCAGTACATATGTAAATTAATGAGCGATGTGGGGTTAGAGTAGTTCTATTCTGTGAACTATCAGATAAATCACAGACGAAGTACAAAATGTCTTCGAATATAAACATAAACACAGAGGAAGAAGGGACATCTCTCTTAAAAACTTGGGGGTAACCGGTAAGAAGAGGGAAACGACACGACGACCAAGTTGTGAAACATAGAACTCTAAACAAATGTACAGTAGTGCTAATCCATTGATTATAGTATATGAGATACTACGTGTGAATAGAAGAAGAAAACAGATTATAGAGTATGAGTGCTAATTGAGAAAGCCATGGAATGGAGATGACTGATCAGTTAGCCTTTCACAGCTTGGGAAGAGCTATGTCGACTGAACTCACCAGGGGACGGACGAGGAGAGGAGATCGAATTCGATGAAGATTTACAAGAAATGGATATGGGCTGAGGTCTGGTAGGTGACATAAAAGGAAGCATATTGAGGGATGAAGACGACGTAGAGGATGTTGGAGGGGAGCTCGGGCTAAATGATGTCGTGTCGAAAGATGACATTTCACTCAAAGACGTCGCTCTGTAAGTTACAAATTGAGGTCTTTCTATTTTGCTGTTGCTGCTATTATTATAGCTATTTATAGAAGTCACCGGTTGTTATTGATCATCTCCAGGTAAGTTTTCGAGAATAGATGACAGAGAATCTTTGCTTTCAGAAATGGACTTCAACGGATCACGAAATACAAATAATCCATTCTTTGAAGGAGAATATAACTCCGGATACGAATTAGGCTTCTTTGGACGAAATAAAAAGAAATGTCATATAATTGGTTGGACTCTCAGTAGTTATTGGTGGGCTGTTCGCCTCTTTTGTATGGCTCTCAGCCTCCTTTTTGTTCATAAGTATTATACAATCGTAGTTGTTATCAGAAATATTATAATTTATTAGTTTTCTTGGCTTTTTCGGATGGAACTCATGTTTTTTTTCTTGGCTTTGTTGGAGTTGTTGGACTTCTGTAACCGACAAACAATTTAAAGAGCAACTCAAGACAAAGAGCACTCTTAAGGGGTCGATTATTTATATCATTCAATCGTTGGAAACCTCTAAAATATTTTTTTCGGAGAAAAGCCTAACCTGCTTATTTTCGGTTCTAGTTCATGCATCGAATTGTAGCACTTCTCACAAACTCGTTTCTGAACACTTTGGCCTTCCTCAACAACTGCAAAACGATGTTTCGAGCAATCCTCGCAAACTACTCTTCCACAATGCCTACAATGGTGCGGTCGATCCTCGACATAGACGCTTAACTTATTAAATTCCTTCCTGCACAAACAGCAACTTGTTGATTCCGATTCCCAGGTGGTGTTAGGCCGGAAGTTTGGCAATTCCTTATCTGGATCAACCATCGACACGTCCGACATTACTCGTTCAAGCCTTTCTATGGTTTCAACATCACTTTCACTGGTAGTGTGGCTTTTAATAGAGTATGCACCGTTTCTCTCCAAATCAGCCTGTTTACGAAGCTTTGCGGTTTTTTCTTTTTCCAGTCGAAGCTCCTCTTCCTTAGCTTTGTTCTTTTTCCTTAATATTGACTGCGCATAATCCTCAAACCGAATCAGACCGTCACAGTCGATAGCGTCAATACCACATATTGTCGATTGGTAAAGAGATTGTTGATGAAAACTGGTCGACATTGGCATATTTCCGCCATCTATCGAAGGGGATGCCGAGCACACGGAAACATGACCATGCGTTGAATCTTTCAAGCTACCGTCAACATTCAACGAATTGATGCTTTCCGAGCTCTTGCTTTTTATCATATTCGTGGAAGTTGATGTGGCCATAGGAGTAGTACATCCCGAAGATGGACGCTCATCTTTCGCACTGCATATTTTCTGAAATTGGCCAAAATTTGGCATTAATTTATTGCATTTTATCAGCTTACCGTATAACGTTCTTCTTCATCAACAAATACTTCATGCCAAACTCCAAGATTGATAACTGACACATTGATTGGTCTTAATGGCCCCGTAAACTTTTCGTCGTACGATTGATTGACAAACTCTTCATTATGGGCTCCAAGATACCTCCATATTTCTACCAAGCTTCCGTTCCACTTTTTCATTACCTCCTCCCTTTCTTTGTGCGAGTTGAAAAGGAAAGAACCGAAGAGTCCGGAGTAAGCATGTTTAGCAAGCTTTATGAGATATGCATGAGTAAATTGGAAAGTAGTAGGCTGCTCCTTTTGAAGATGTCTAACAGCTTCCAGGAATTGAAGAAACACCGGAGAACGTTCCCCGCTATCTCCCCAGTTTCCGAAAGTAACAAGTTGACGATCATAAAGTTTATGCCCAAAAGCTATCCAATCTCGTCGAATGAGCTGTTCAAATCCCTCTATAGTCCGGTAGTGTTCATCTAGCATGATTTTAGCAAGAGTTGTAATTTGCGTCGTTCTGTCCCATCCATCTGAGCAATGCACAAGAACTGAATGTCCACGTGAAAGATGATCGGCGCAATTGGCAGCATTCACAAGAAGATGACTGAGATTATTGAGCCATCCAGTGGTTTGCAAGCTTGTTAACAGCTGCTCATTAGGCCCAAGGTTATGCAGCAAAGCACGGATATTATTAAAGGAGCTACGAACGCTATGAATATTTGGCAAGCCGAGAAACTCCATTTTGGCTTGTTGATAGTACTCTGAAACAACGAGTAATTTTTTTAGACATATCTTCGTGGCTTTTAATCAAGTGTTATTACATCCTAGTCTACGAAGAAAGCTAAAAGGAAATGAATAAATTCATTTCGCGTTTGTCTTTGTTAGGAACTTCTTATGAAGGAATTGCTCCCATTTCAATAAAATGCTCACCTGTATTTTCGAATCCACCACTCCTGGCACGGTTGGCAAAAGCAGAAGTATATCCACGAGCATCCATAATAATAAACTGTTTCTTTTCTTCACCTTCTACCCTGGTGGCTTTTACAGCTTCTTCAATGATTTTCTCATCCGTTAGGTTTCTCCATGACAATATACCAACTTGCGGTTGTGAGGAACGCATCAAAACTGCGCGTGTCTTGCGACATCTCCAGACAACTGCGGGGAAACGACCGAGTGATCTATATGGGGCTCCGTTCTTGATATCCTCATCAGTGATTTCTTTCGGAATGATAACTTTCTCAGGATATGTAGGGCAAACTCTGGAAAAAGAATCGTTTACAGAACTAAATTCTAATTTCCGGGCGAACGGTGAAAAACATACTCGAAGTCTTCGTTAACACTACAAATCTTAAAGTGTTCTGACATCCCCAATCGATAAAAATCGATGTGTGTTATTTCGTTAGCAAGTGAATCTGCTTTTTTCAGCCAAGATGGCAGTCTTCCTAGTTGGTCAAGCTTGTCAACAGCCGCCGAAAACTTCCAAGCAAACACGTTCAAAGCTTGCATTGGATTATCGGTGTTTTTCGATGTCCACTCTTGCGGTCTTGTAGCGTATAGGCTTGAAAATGGACGGTTCAGTCTTTGGAACGCACTGTTCACAATCTTATGCAATACAGCTGCATCTTCTGATGTTTTAAAAACAATTGAAAACATTCGGCCTCCTTTCAGGGATAAATGAATGAAAGCAGGAAGTGCGAGATCCACTAGCTCCAGTTCTAGCAATGGAAACACCAGAAACCTTTTCGCTTCCGTGTTCTTCAGTATTACTACTATCTGAAATTAACAGTTTGGATACTCACTGATAATTTCTATCCTTACCCTGTAATTCGTGACAAACATACTACCACCTTCAATTGGCCATTCTGTTGACTTATTGATCGGTGCTCGCTCTTCGCCAGGAAGAAGCACAACGTCCGTTTTATATTGCTGAGGGCAGTTTTCAGATTCTTCAGTTACCGGTGGCATTCCAAATGTGTAATTTGGTTCATGCACTGTCTGAAAATTTGCGCAACTATTGAGAACAACCATTATACATAAAGTTCTAAAAATGGATCTTCCTTCAGCAATTTTTCTACAACTGCCGCATTTTTAACAAAATTCGACAATTATTTTGTGTGCTCACACACGGCAACGGCTGTTGCGGGAAGGTTTTTGTTTGTTTTTGGAAGCTCCGCGCGAAGCTCACATTGTTTCGCTTTTTGTTTGAAAAAAAATGGTGTGAGAAAACACATAAGTGAATGCAATATCAGACGTATCCCAAAAAAATGCAATAGGAGGATATAGATTGCGTAATTTAAAACAGAAAACAAGGCTGCAATAAAAATGAGCTGGGCTGCAATAAAAACATTGTTAATACATTTTCGAGATGATATTTTCGTATTTACTACAATTTGAAAGTTCATCGTTTTCCGACGTCATTGGAGCTGAATGAACTTCTTCGGCTAGGTTCCACGTAAACACGTGACTCTAATCTTTGACTTGGCAGCAGAAAAACGACGACCTGACCTCTCTTTTTATCTTGATAATAAATGTATTTGACTTTAATCATATTGGAATGACATTCTGTGATGGTTCACATCACGTGCGCGCATAGTGTTCCTTAGATTTTGCGCTCAGCCGTTCCTTTCACAGGCGGCTGTAAACACTTTAGGTTCGCTTCAATGAACTTGGTAAACTCTTCGCTATACATAAGGTCTTCCTACTTGTTTACATTCACATTTTTCAAATCGGGGTTGTCTGCGGTCAGTGAAAAAGATCAGAAAATTTCATAGGTTTTGAATATACGGATTTTAATAGTCTAAAACAACACTAAACATGCAACGAAAAAAAATTTTCAAAATATTCCTACTGAGCTACTTTCTCAACGCAAGTCAGCTGTTAATCATAGCAATCATAGCAAACAAAAGCTAAAAGTTAGGCCCGTGCTAGGAAATATGCGAAAACCAAATTTTGAGCCTTCCCAGATTACATTAAACGCAATTCTAAATTAGCACTAACCGGCTAAAAACGTAGAAGAAAAGATGAAATAAAAAAGAAAGTATAGTGTGTCAAGAGAGGGATGAAAATTCGATGATAGAGTAAACGAAATAAACTTTTATGATGCAAGAGGCAGAGGAAGTACCAGCTAGCAAACAACTCAAACTAGTTTCAATAAAACAGATAGCTTTTTCTCCAAAATTTTTTATTAATTGATGATTTGATACTGGTAGTTCTAACTTAATATGGACCGTAACTTTTAGTAAAGTTGGTTGCCCGGAAAACGAAGCAAATATTCTAAACTACCAGCAGTTTCTACAAAAAAGTTGCTCAAAAAAGCAGTACAGAATGGCGCCATGTTCTTTCAAGAAAAAAAAAACTGATGAAATGGTTTGCCTATAGCTAGTCCTGGTTCGGCATCGGCATCTTTATCCAAACTTTTTGAAATTAGCTTATTTTAAGAATTTTGCTAAATTCTGTCAGAACAACTTTAGATTGAACCGCAATAATAGTTTAAGAAAACAAACGTATTATAAAGCATAATCTACATCAAAACCGGTAAAGCTGGAAAAGCTTCCGTTTTTAATAACTGACGTTTTGTGTAACTCTAATATAATGCACAAGAAAATTCGATTCGAAGACATTTTAAGAATTCCTACTCTCAACGCAATAGATACAATTATTTATTTACAAAGTGACCCTTTCTTTCTGCTGATTATTTTTATGGTTATACCAAAGTACTAACCTTTTAGATTATATTGGAAATAGGAAATTTCAATTCTCAATGTACAATGTAGCTTTGCTATAGAATAAATGAAAAAAAAACATTATTCTGGCCAGACGTCGTAATATCCTAGACGATGTGGCAGTGATGTGTGGCCCTGCCTACCTTACGGCTACGGCTACCGCGAATTAAATGAGTCGAATAAAAGATCCCCACCCAATTTGCAAGGCATATAGACCAAAAATATATATAATTTAAGAAGTTATAAGAGGATCTGCTTTTAATGGATTTATTTGAAAAAAAACTTCTGTCGCGTGACGCATTGTGAATATTTTCCGTAGGCACATAGAACAACTTTGAATTGACGCGAAACTAAAAAAAATACGAGGCTAAAAGGTAAAATTTAATCAATTTTTTAAAATTCTAATCGATATTAGTGCTCCAGCTTAATATCTTTTCAACCACTAGCGTTTCTATTCCTCATTTGTTTTTTTTTACTTCTGATAGACGAAACATGTCATCCAAAGAACATCAGGCGTCTATCAAGAGTTAGAGATCCGAAAAAAACCTCGGATAAGCGGAACATGTGATGCGCAGAAATGACAATAGGTGTGTACCACATTGCAGCAATAATGGATACCAAGAGATGAAAAACGACATGTAAGAAAACCACCGATGAGATTGCCGGATTATTTGAGAAAACAAGTATCAACCCGACATGGAAACCAACTCATTACCTCCTAGAGCTACATCAAAAATAAGTTAGCTTTGCCGCCACGAGGTCGGTCTATGACGAAACTAGTTAATTGGTAGATCAAAAATGAGCACATATAATAATGTACGTCTATTTTCCCAATTATAATCTAAAAATGTTTATATCTTATTGCTTCGAGGCAGCCAATGAAATTTCCTATCCGTCTTTGTACACTTAAATGTTTCGACTACATTACATTAGAGTACAAATACTTTTTATTTTTGTTTCACAGCGTGACGCAGCTATTTTCTCTTTTCATAGTTGCTTGGTTCATCGGCATTTTACTCGATAGTTTTAAAGCCTTTCATAGAGTTATGTACATCGCAAATGCCAGACGAAATAAATAGTATGGTGCCATCCGAGGTGATGACAAGGCGAACTACGAGCAGATTGTCAGAGCAGCAAAGCAACTAAGCAAATAAGCCACTAATTGATCGATTATTTCACATGTTTCTTATTTTTAATTTTAAAATATTTATTGCATCTTCCATCTTATCAACCGTGCCACTTCTAATTACAGCTATTATCAGTGAAGAACAAGACAATAAGAAGAGTTTGTGTGATTAACTGTCTCACCTGACTCTCTTTTTCTTTTATCTCAACAACATTGTTTTTCTCTTTTTCTCATTATTTTATTTCCCGTCATTCACTTTCCATCTACACGGTTTTCCCATAGAAGCACGTGCTAAAGACGAGCGTGGCGATGACAGAAATGGCAAAAACTATGAAAACCCCATTTCGAAAGATATTTTCACCGGAATACAAAATCAAACTCACAGCTTGAACCGTGTCTACCGATCCATATGGTACATCAACAAACGAAGCGCTAATCTGAAACGAATCCTGCTTTTGTTTAACATTTTCGAGGTTAAATGAGAACACGTACGTTTGCCGGACTGGCAATATAGGACATATCCTCACTGGTTCTATCCGAATCTAGCCGATCAGAACGACGGCCTCCACCTTCGATGTCAATTGCAGCAGATGTAACCGTCATTTAAGTCCTGTAATGAAAAAATCTGTAATGGAAAATAAAGTTTCTAAAAATCATTTCAGCTATGATATACGCACCCAGAAAGATGAAGAATTAATAACGGGCAGTGAGGCTAGCTTTTTTCTCTCTTCCGTGTATTCTTTTTATTTCGCTCCAAATACGATGGTGTTCACTGAAACGAATGAATAATCGATGAGGACGGGGGATGCGTAGAGAGAAAATGTTTCGAACGCAACAGAAATAGTTTAGTAAACGTAAGAGGCAGGCAGATGAGAGGAAGTTTTGCATATCGAGCCTAAAATTTCAAGTTAAAGTTTTATTCAATTGATTTCTCTAAATATCTTGTAATTTCGGTTACTAACAACAATCAGGATTTTGACTGTACAAAACTAGAATATTTCCAATTGTAGAAAAAATATTATTGCAACTTTAGGAAACAATTCAATGATTCATACTTCGCAATCGAATTCGCCAAGTTTTCTTTTTGATTTCGCTGTATATATAAACATTCATAGAATCATATATATATTTTTTGAATTTTAATGAATCATTGAAATTATTGAGATTTCATGGAAACGAGAGAAAGTTAAATTTGCAAATATTCTTTCCGCATTCTGTCATCTTTTCACGTTTCCCTGTTATCTAAAAATTATTCCTACGCAGCTAAAAATGTTTTACTAAAAGTATCAAGAGAAAACTTTAAAAAAAGATTTCCGTGATGCGGACAAAGATTGTTTTTATTCACTCTGAAAATCTAATAAAAAGTTTGAAGCAATCTCGATAGCTTTCTAGTTTATCTCGGTTTTCGCTTCTGAGTGACGGTGTTCAGATGCGGAACGAATGACGCCGTTATTTTTCGTAGTAATTTTGGAGAGCGTATAATTTCAGAAGAAATTATGTTCAGAGAGCGGAAAAAAAGAAACAAATACGAGGGTTGTGATGGAAAAAAACGTGATCACTGTAGTATAGGTACAAATAAACTATTATAAAATAAGGAAACCAAAAGATCATGGATAATCCTGCGAAATGAAACGTTTGTTGTTTCAAGAAAATAGTTGTTTTCGGCCGTATATTGCAAACCAGCGCAAATTCCGAAGATCAAATATTAATCGGCAAGAATCTAAACAAACAAAGATGAACTTCAGTTAAATGTTTTTTCGTCTAATTTTGCAAGAATACGGGGCAGATAGGCAACTTATTTGGCGGGTCAAATAAGCAAAATGAGCACACTCATTGGTGTAGATGATGGAATGAAAACAACGAAATAGTTGGTAGGCCAACAGGAGACGCAGACCATTCGAGAACAGTATGGAACGAGGCGTTGTGTTGCGCGCGCAATCTGCCTCGCCGGTTCCCTCCGCTTCGATCAATAGGCGCGTGCTGTCGCTGCCCGTCTCGCTGCACTCTCTGACTCTTTTCACGGTTGCCTCTTCGAATTTAGCAGTGTCTCAAGAAAGCAGTCACATGTGTTCTTTTCCTCTTCTCATTGTGTTTCTCTCATTCTGTTTGTCGTTATTCGGTTGTAGCGGAGGTGATGGGACGTTGAGAGAAAGCTTGAGGTTCGTCAAAAGAACACAACACCACACTCTAATCTGTTGTTCGTCTCTACCAGTTGCACAATATCTCATCCAGTCGTTTTTTCTCCTCCTCACGCAGTCTACTGTTTATTAGTCGAGTGTTGGCTGGCTGCCTGCTAGACGAAACCGAAACCCAAAACAACCTAGAAAGTTGAGAAACAGGTTCACACTTTATTGCAAAAGAAGAAAAAAACTGAAAATATAAATGTGGAGCAGACGAACGTAGAATCCTCTTTCAGTGTTTTAGATTAGTTACGAGTTATTTATTTTGATTAATTTTGATTATCTGTAGTTACAAATAGTAGAGTTGAGACCGACTGGATTATAATAAAACTTCCAAATAGTGCAGTTTCCATAAAATATTATTTACGAAATAATAAGAGTTGTTTCCGCCAACTTCGATGCGAAAAAAAATATTTTTTTGAAGATTATTTTCCCTCAACAGGAGTCATCTGAGGACCTCCAGGATATTGTCTCGAAGGTGGCGATATGGCCCAAACTGCTGGAAGACCCTGAGCAGCCTCATATGCCGGTGGAGTATTTTCATAGTTTGGTGGGATGTCATCGACATTCTGTAAGAAAAAATTAACTTTTTTTGCTGAAAGCAATCTGCATTCTTGATACTGAACAATACCAAAAATTCAGAAATACACACGGTATGGCTTGAAACATTAGGTAAAATAGTAAAACAATCAAAATTAATTATTATTTATTCGTTAAACCCCACTTCTATTGCACTAAAATAAAAAATGTAAGTAAGCGTCAAGGCTAAATTAGTTAAACTTCGCGGTTAAAGTATTATAATGTTTATAACTTTTTCAGAAAATCTGTATTTTTCAAAGTTAATATTTTGAAATGGAATTTTAGCTAAATTTTAAGGCGAATTTATTACTATTCCAACTAAGTTGAAGAATATAAAGCCTGACAGAAAAGTTCGTGGATTTACTAATTAATTAAATTAATTAAACTTAATTAAAATTTATATATTTTTTAGGGAAAGAATACTTTAAAAAACTAAATTCAATATTTATTTTCAAATTTGAAGTAATTCGGAAGGGTAACTAAAAATAAAAATTTTGGGAACTAACTGGAAAAGGAAGTGGGCGGAGCCTAAACGCAAGGTGAATTGGAGATTTTATTAAAGATAAGGAAGCGAAATGCGCGCGGCGACTTTGCGATTTTAGGCTACCCCGATTTTTTTTATTAATTTGAGCCCCGCCAATTTCGTTTTTCCCGCGCTTTCATATAATCTCTGAAATGTTTTGACCTGTTAAAATTTTTTTAGGTTAGCATTATATTTGACGCACAAATATCAATTTTTCCTCTGAATTTGTTTCTTTAGATTTAATTTCGTAAAGGAGAACTTTATAAACTTTTAAAAAGTATTATCTTAAAATTTGAAAAAAAACATTTATGTTTGCCCCAATATTAATAAAAAGTTTGCCTAAATTATTTTTTTTTCCGAAAGTTTGCCTAAATTGTTTTGAAACCTTTCTATTCTAAATGCTTCTAACAAAGTTTATCTAAGCGCAGCAATATTCAATTATAGTCAAGCCTTATTCAAATTTTAAAAAAGTAAAAATAACTCTGATGTAGCTCCGCCCGGTATTGCAAACAGAACGCACCGTTTGTCAACGGTTCTGAAAAATTTCTAGCGCTATCTTAGTTGGAGGGGTCAATGGTTTTTATTCATTTTTGGAGGATTTTTTTTTCTGAAAATGTTATTAGATATACTAGAATAACACTTGCAATTTTTAGAACAATTTTATTGGCAGACAACAAAAATACGCACAAAAAAGAAAATGACTAGGTGACTGGATATTTCTTGGCGATTCTGGCCCATAAATCGTAAAATTTCGCTTCATCATGATATTTGAAAGAATTATTCACTGTCTGATGGTCGATACCCAATGCTTGCAAAAAAAAAAATTAAGAAAAACCCAACGCTTGCAAAGCCGTCAGACGACGTTCTCGCGACGCCTGGCCATCCATTGAAAACTGTAAACGACTTCAATTCAAGAAGTACATCAGCTGCGGTTCTATTCATACCTATGATTAACTAATAAGCGAAAAAAAATTGCAAAAATTGCTCATCGTTGAAGCGCGCCACGCGTGAGAAAAACAACTTACAAATATTTTAACAATAAAAACAAACATTTTCAGAAAAAAATATGCAAAAACCTCCAAAAATGATTAAACCATTGACCCCCCCCCAACTAAGATAGCGCCAAAATTCTCTCGCAGTTAATGCACTTATTAATTAGTTTTTACCCTGACAATGTGCTTCCGTGTCACCACCTAAATAATAGATTAAAAATTTTTGTTGGCGTCATTTAGCCATCTTAAAATTTAACAGATGGACTTAAAATACGTCAACCATGTACTCGTATTCAGCGTGCATGATGCCGTGAATATCTAAATGTCAAACTCAATCTTTTCTTGTTTAATCACCACTTTTCTTGGCAGTGGCGACACGACTTGAACTGGTTGCGGGATTGGAGAGATCGTCGACTCATAAGTGGTACGGTAGAAGTGGTCCCGGAAGCGGAATCGGCTAATGAATGGCTCAAGGAAAAGGACCGACGCAACGAATATAAGACGGACAAATGATTCGTAGTTTGAGAACATAAAACGGGAAATGCGCGTTGAGAATAGTTGGTCTGTAATTATTTATTATTAAAATTTGTTGCCTGTGCTGGAAACTTAAATTCTATGTAGCAAAGTGGAACAGATATGATGAGACCGAAGATTTGGAGAGATTGTAATTGACACATTGCCTTTGACTGGTTTTCAGTAGGTTCTCTAACATTCTTCATCGCCATACTTCCGCAAACGAATGATATGAACAGCAGGAGATGTCCAAGATTGAGAATCATGAGTGGAACGTTCGGCATATATTTCATCTTATAATGAAATTCAAATGCTCCGTTGTAGAATGCCATGCTGAAAACTATTCCAACGGCACAAGGAACGGCAGTACGTAGTCTGAAAAGGAACTCAATTTTAGCACGATCTCCCTAATTCCACAGCTTACATTAATTCGGACCGATTCATTTTTCGATCATATTTGATGCAACTTATCAAACCGCCTGCCATGAGTACACCAGCCCAAACAATGATGAATACGAAAGCACAAAGCATAATGGACTTGAAAACCGAATCACGGAAGATAATACTGAAATATTTGGATTGTCAAAAGTGGTGCATGCTGTGATCGATTGTGTGTCCAATAAAATCGATAACTTTGCGGCCTTATAAATCTGGGCCTACCGATTTTCGCCGCAAAATCCCCCGGACTTAACGTCCGAAATTCTCTTTATTTTCTTCCATCGTTTTCTCCGTCAATATATACGTTTATCACTTATTCGGTGCTCTCCAATCATCAACTCAACCTCGAAAAAGGTCATTTGAATTTATCTGTGAGTAAGATGTGCAGGACCGCGACGCGACACCAGAGAAGGGCGGAATTCCGGATTCGGCCGTTTTTTTCATTCCGTCTTCCGGATTCCAGATTCCGTGAAATTTTTTTTTCCGTTTTTCGGATTCCGGATTCAGCCGTTTTTTTTCATTCCGTCTTCCGGATTCCAGATTCCGTGAAATTTTTTTTCC
Source organism: Caenorhabditis inopinata (assembly GCA_003052745.1). Taxonomy (NCBI): domain Eukaryota; kingdom Metazoa; phylum Nematoda; class Chromadorea; order Rhabditida; family Rhabditidae; genus Caenorhabditis; species Caenorhabditis inopinata. The sequence continues at coordinate 13,082,139 of AP018153.1, read as the reverse complement.
GTTTTCCGGATTCCGGATTCCGAGTTCCCAAAATCCAATTCCGCCGTTTTTTTCATTCCGTCTTCTTGATTCCAGATTCCGTGAAAATTTTTTTTCCGTTTTCCGTTTTCCGGATTCCGAGTTCCCAAAATCCAATTCCGCCCTACTTTGCGCGACACGCGCCTCGCACTACGGTCGCGGAGACAACGACGCGTCTTTTCGAATTCTTTTGGTCCCACTCTTCGCCACACTTTTCTTTTGCTATTATCGACGACGACGTGACGTGGCCGGAGGCTTATATTTTTATTTTTTATTTTATACTAACTTAAACCTTTTTTAATATATTGTTTTTTAATACTAATTTCGCGCAATATTTTGTAAAAAAAAAGGGTTTTTCACGGAGTCGCGGAACGATTTCCTCGATTTCCTCTACTGAGATTTTAGTCTATCCGCGGCTCCAAATTTTCCCATTTTTTTCTATGATCCCCTCATCTTTTAATAAACGGCTCATGGAAACCGTGTTCCTTTTTTATTGCACCGCTGATCGACTTGAAGGGGACAAAGTGTCGGATGCACTTTGGGGAACGACCAGCCTGCTCTCGGCGGAGCTACTAGGCGGGGTCGACACATGCACCTTCAATCACAACATTTTGTCTGGACTACAGTATGATTTTCAAGAAAAAGTAATATACAATTTAGGCAACATTCTGAATAAAGGTTGTCAACCTAAACAGCATATTACTACTCTTCTGAAAGCTGAAAGGGTTTGTACATGATAATTAACGTTTTAAGCCAAAATGACATGTTTTGTGTTCAGGAGTTTCTTTTTTTTACTGAAAAAAAAATGAATTTCAGAGTGAAAAATTTCAAAGATAAAAAAATTTTTTTTAAATAAATTATTCAGCAATTTCTCGCCGCGGGATACCGTAAAACTAGGTGATTCGAAAAAGCGGGAGTATCGCTAAAAGAAGAAAAACTCAAAATTCGTTTCGCGAAAACCGTTCCTAGGTTCCGAGCACGACTTCGGCGCCAAAATCGTGAGAAATTAATTTGGATATTTTAAGTGAGAAAAACCACTAATTTCTAGCGGCTTTCTAGTTGCCGGGAGTTCGCCACTGATTTTTCAAAAATATTTCGCCGCCATGTCTTTGAAAAGGTTCTGAAAATCCGCATCTCGCCGCTGTTTCAGTCCGGGGAATTGCTCCTTGATCGTCAAAAGCGCGCTATTCGTGCTGGCGCATTTGCCGGTTTTCTCCCTCTCTGCGTCTCTCGCTAGCGCATTTTTCTAATCCCGGGAGATGTCGGCTGCTTGTTCAAAATGTTTCATTATCCGCTTCTAGAAAGCGAAAATTAAGGAGATTTCCCAAAAGGAAAACTTTTGAAATATTCTCCGATTCAAAGATAATAATAGATTTTATTTTTTTTATCGTAAACCTTTTCGCCGGCGGCCGGCTGAGGCGTTCGTAGCTTTTACCGGCGTTTTTTATCGCGGTGTACGGTAAGCGGAGAAACTGTGTAGTCTGCATTTGAGCGTAAACTAAGCGACGGCTGCTAGCCGTTGTTCGCCAGCTTTTTTCGGCTACCCCGAGAACCGTTAAACGGCGGCGATTTCCCAGATGCAAGCGCGCCACATCAGGGCGCTTCCACCGATCCGTGTCTATAAGAAATAAATTAAAACTACGGAATTAGAGGCGCAAGCTATACATCCTATACATCACCAGTTAACGACGCTCCGGAGATGAACAAAGAAATGATGACGTTCTGATCTTACTGTACTTACTAATCGAAGGTTCGTAGAGTTTCCTTGTAATCCTTCATCTGGGAAACATCCACACTAAAGAGAGCTGAGTTCTCGATAGTTGGGAACATATTGAAGAAGTATGGAGCAGTGGAATAAGTGACGTATGTGGCCAGCGGATGCTCTCGATCCTCGGTTCGAGTCATCGAGGAATGCAACCAAAATATTGCCAGATCGGCGATTATATTTAAAATCGAGAAGAAATGCATTTCGATAAACGAAACTTCACTTCTCTCCACAGACTTATTCGCGAGTAAGTTGGCTGGAAAGGAGTGTCAAGTTGGCTCCGCCGCCGGCTTCAGCGAGCTCCGAGTTTCAGGTCGTCATAGCAACAGCGTCCGTCGTGCCACTATCAGTTGACCGATCACTCAGGTTCTGGCCGGAAACCGGTTACAGAGTTCGTGTCATCGAGAGAGACAAAGAAGAAGAGCAATGAGAGCCAAACGTGTGATCAGGCGGCTCCAAATAACTCGTTTTTCTCTCTGAAAATGTCAGAAAAGGAAGCGGCGCGACGAGAAACGAGAGTTTCATTCGACAAACGACGGAAATGCGGGATTTTCAAAGAAGTGCACATGGTCCCGTAGGGAAAAGAAATGAAATGAATTGAATTGAACAATTATTAGTTAAAATTATTTTAAAACGAACTCACAGAAATATACAGAAATCGGGACAAACGAGGTGGGGAAACCTGAAACTGAGCATTGAATTTTGTTGGTCACCGGGGTGGAAGACGGGCGGGCGGGTGCGGGGGAGCGGGGAATGAATATGGTATTTTGAAAACTTGATTAAAAAACGAGATCAGCGGAAAAGCCTGGGATTCGAGAGAGAGAGAGAGAGAGAGGGAGAGGGAGGTAATCGAAAAGTTCAACATGAAATGAGTTAGGCTTGTCGACGGAATCGAAGGGAGAATCGGGCAGTTCGGCCATTTGGATGGTAGATGACAAAGATTTGGCTGCTCTCCGAAACCGTATCCTCTTTCGGTCGATAGCAACAGCTGAAAATGCGACGTTTTTTTCCAACAGTATGGTAACACGAGTTTCTCGCAAGCTAGTGCGCACTGGCGTGTTTTTCGTGCAATAATTTAATTTTCATTATTTTCAGCATATTTTAATTGCGTTATTCCCAAATTTTTTCAAGTGAACGTATGATTTCGTGGAAAATTTTTAAAACTTTTTTTCATAAAATTTTGATTTTTTCCTGATGTGTGAATTTTAAGCCCATTTCAAGTTTCTATCATGAAACACCTACTAAAAGCCCATATTTCTTCAATAGGAAGCATTTTGGTTGAAAATCCAGTTTTCTAGTTTTCTAACATTTTTGCGGTGAACGTAAGATTATGTGGAGCACTGTAGGTTGATTTTTACACAGTATGGTGGCGACAGCACGGCCAAATGGGGAATGCGCCCAAGTAACATCGGAGATCCTGGAGAAGAATTGAATACACTCAAGAAGACGTCACACTTCGATGACTCCGGAGAGAATCAAGGAGTGAGCCACTGAACGAGTTCGTTAGAATCCGCACGGAAGCATTTGGAGCATGAGTCTGGAGCTTCGAATGAGCAAGTCAGAAGAATTGTAAAAAGTGAGCTCGAACTAAGCTCAACTTGTGTTCGAAAGGCTGCAATTCTGTCGGAAAAGAGATACAGTACTGGCCATAAAGAATGTCCGCGGGCTTTTTTTTGGGCTGAATCAAAAACTGTAAAAAAATTAAAAACTTTTGCAATGATGCAATTTCATTTTCTGCAAATTACTGTGAGGGTGTTCCGCAGCTACAGTAGAACTTTCACAACAAAAAATCTGTTTTCAGCGTAGTTATCCCAAAAAAAAAAATCCTGCGGACATTCTTTATGGCCAGTACTGTACATGGCACGTTTCCAGAACTTGCTGACACGCGCTTGAACACCTGAAGATGCTGTTCATCGCCGACGAGAAACTCTTTATAGTTGATCCATGGAGTTCTTGCTCCGAGAGCTTAGCAAGCTAGTAAGCACGGCAGGATGATTAACAGAGCTTCAGATCCTCAACAAGTCATGGTTCTTCATACAATCACTTCAGATTTTCATTGATCCTGGAGTGAAAATCAAGAGATTCTGAAGAAAAATGTGCTTTCGTCGACCAAATCCCATTTTTGGAAGCCATGTTTGGGCTTTTTTGGCATCGGCGTAGGATCTGAAGGCAGTTGCTGCGCCCAAGCCGAGCAGGACCGAAACAAATGGAAGGAGACGTGATCTCCAGCCGACTACCGGGCGTCCAAGTATCCAAGTAAGTATGTCTGGGCTTTTCAAAAGGCAAACATCATTTAAGCATGGCGCACGGCCAACTTCTCTCGATTCTTCGAATCCGCTTGACTCTTCCGTATGGGATGGTCTTTGGTCGAGGATCCAAGCACATGCACATCTCAATTTGGTTCAGAATCGGCCAAATTATCTCCAGAATACCTTTGGGGCACAGACACAGTAGAGGCATTTCCGAAGAGATAATTTCAGTTTTAGAAATATTTCAATGAATCATTTCTGAACTTTCTTACTGTTACGCCTCATTTTGCGACACTTACATCACTTTCCCACCCTCTAAAGTGCTCAAAATCAGAGAATGGCAAGTGCAAGTTACCCCGTGGGAAGCATAGCTTGCATCGCGATTCGCGCTTTTACTAAAGTCGTTCTATAATTAGAGCTTTTCAGTTTTCTATATAAGCAAGAAACATCTGCAACGAAGAGCACTGAATGCTTGTTTAAGACCTGCGATTTCAAAAAAAAATGAGCGAAAACGTGTGTAGCACAACTAACCTTCTGAAGCCAGTGAGCCTTACATCAAGTTTGTGTTTTATTTCGACGTACGACTGACATCCGTATGAGCATGGAAACTCGCCATCGGACAGACGAAATCGAACTCGGGAGCCTTCAGGAACCTGCACATATGAAACATTCATTAATGTTCGTCGAGCTAAGGCATCCACGAAAGACGAAGCAGATCGGTCGTCTTCCGTGGAATCCTTTCGTCTCGCCTTCGTTCGTCTTGCATTCGTCTTACGCCGTCAATTTTCTATCTCTGCGCAAGACGAGTTCAAGACGAAGGCGAGACGAGACGAGACGGTATTAATTCGTCTTTCGTCGGGCACAGGCTATTCTTTGAGTTTTCCAAAAAATTCACTGTTTTTTTTTCAGATTTTAGTGCGAATTCAGAATAGATAGAAAGAAAATGAGCACACATGACTCTGAACCCACAGAGATTCGCCAATAGCAGTGAATATCTCTCCCAGCCGGGCTGGAAAGTGTCTGCCACTGATCGGATGCGTGGATTTCGCCTCCACATGCTGAAAACCGTTGGAGATATTGAAAAAGTGCAGAGGTGGAAGCAACTCACGCGACGGCTGCAGTCTACTGCAGTCGGCTCCTCCAAGTCCTTCCGGACAGCGGCAAATGTTGCAGTTGTTGGGGTCCGGATAGCCTCCGGCCAGGCAGTTCAGGTGATTCCTGCCTTGGCACGCGTCTGAAAAATCTCTTGGCATTTTTTGCAGTCTCATCTGAAGATAATCTCACAGAACTCGTCGAGCTCTTCAATTTATGTTTAAGAACCGTGGCTCGTGAGCCACAATATTGGATCAAATTTAGCGCAAACTTGGAGCAACTCTTGCACAAACTTTGTTTTTAAGTAGCTTTTTCCGTCTGATTCATTCAATTTCGGTTCAATGTTAAACCTAGTTATACCACAGCTATCGGCTGAGCACAATCCGGGTCTCCACGTGTCCCCACGGGTCCCCACGGGTCCCCACGGGTCCCCACAGGCCCCCCCCCCCAGCTTCCTTCAATTACCATACTTTTAATTGATGGGAAAACGCTTCATCAGATTCCTGCTAGAAGGCGTAACGCCGGCCTACGGTTGAATTGAAGAGCTCGACGAGTTCTGTTAGAGTATCTTAAGATGAGAACTATCTGAAGAAGGAACGAGCGCCTTCTGGCTTGACGTCAACGTCTTCATCAATCTGTATTCGCATTTACACTTGTAAAACGAACAGAGATCTACAAATGTACAGTACCGGCCATAAAGGTATATGTAATGGTTTCCATGGTTTTCTGCCGCTACCCTTGCTTTCTTTCTCGCTCCAGATGCATTTTCAACTCTTTCAGACATATAAGTTACCTGCTTCTGATTACATTGCATAAAAATCACCATCCCGCAATGCTCTTCATTTAGTGCCGACCATAAAGGTATTATGTAATGGTTTTTCGACAATATCTCATTCGATATAAAACGAATCAATCTGATTTTTTGGCAGTAATTAATACAAATGGTTTTCCCACAAAATATTGAAATCTCGCAGAATAAAACAATTTCTAAGAGCACGAAATTTCATTGAAGAAATTTGGGTTTTTGTTGTTTTCTTTCTTTTTCAAATTACTCCATTATGCATTAGTTTAGCAAATCCAAATTTTCTTCGCTCATACATTGTTGATTGATGAAGAAACTGTGAAAAAATCAGATTGATTCGTTTTATATCGAATGAGATATTGTCGAAAAACCAAAATATATACCTTTATGGCCGGTACTGTACGTGCTGTAAAGCTCTGGCGCGGGCTCACAATCTAACGATATCTAGCGGGAATCCGAAGAAATTAAACTGATGTTTTTAAAGAAAATGCTAAGAAACCCGCCAAATACAGTTAGGGGGGGGGGAGCGGCGGGACGCGGAGGGCTGCCGTACCCCCTCTCAGCCCTTCTGAGCCTTTCCTAATGATGTACGTTGATGGAATTTTTGTAGCTTTCAGTTGAGACATTATTAGAATTTGGAGAATTTCATTTATTTGATGGCATTAACAACCCTAATAATTGATATTTCAACCAGGTATTTGATCTATGGGCGAGGGCGGGCGGCCTTCTAATTCGCCCGAGAACCCTATGCTCCGATTGGTGAGAACCGCTGAGAAAGTAGTCTTCTTAAAAACTATAACGAAAGGTTTCCCTTCTTTGGGCTGTCAGCGGGCTGGCCACGGGCCGGCGCTTCAATTTCTTCAGAATGCAGATTAACGCTTGAAACGACGTCAGAGTTTCAGATTTTTATATCGGTTCCTTTCTGTAGCACTCTATGCAGTCAGCGGGTGGGCAACGGGCGGGCGCTATGCTTTCTTCAGAATGCAGATTAACGCTTCAAACGACGTCAGAATTGCAGATTTTTATATCGGTTCATTCTGTGAGACTCTGGGCAGTCAGCGGGCGGGCCACGGGCGGGCGCTTCACTTTCTCCAGAATGCAGATTAACGCTTGAAACGACTTCAGAATTTCAGATTTTTATATCGGTTCCTTTCTGTAGCACTCTATGCAGTCAGCGGGTGGGCAACGGGCGGGCGCTATGCTTTCTTCAGAATGCAGATTAACGCTTCAAACGACGTCAGAATTTCAGATTTTTATACCGGTTCCATTCTGTGAGACTTTGGGCTGTCAGCGGGCGGGCCACGGGCGGGAACTTCACTTTCTTCAGAATCCAGATTAACGCTTCAAACGACTTCAGAATTTCAGATTTTTATATCGGTTCCTTTCTGTAGCACTCTATGCAGTCAGCGGGTGGGCAACGGGCGGGCGCTATGCTTTCTTCAGAATGCAGATTAACGCTTCAAACGACGTCAGAATTGCAGATTTTTATATCGGTTCATTCTGTGAGACTCTGGGCAGTCAGCGGGCGGGCCACGGGCGGGCGCTTCACTTTCTCCAGAATGCAGATTAACGCTTGAAACGACTTCAGAATTTCAGATTTTTATATCGGTTCCTTTCTGTAGCACTCTATGCAGTCAGCGGGTGGGCAACGGGCGGGCGCTATGCTTTCTTCAGAATGCAGATTAACGCTTCAAACGACGTCAGAATTTCAGATTTTTATACCGGTTCCATTCTGTGAGACTTTGGGCTGTCAGCGGGCGGGCCACGGGCGGGAACTTCACTTTCTTCAGAATCCAGATTAACGCTTCAAACGACTTCAGAATTTCAGATTTTTATATCGGTTCCATTCTGTAACACTCTAGGCAGTCAGCGGGCGGGCCACGGGCGGGCTCTTAAATTTCTTCAGAATGCAGGTTAACGCTTCAAACGACTTCAGAATTTCAGAAATTTATATCGGTTCCTTTCTGTAATACTCTGGGCAGTCAGCGGGCGGGCCACGGGCGGGCGCTTCACTTTCTTCAGAATTTCAGATTTCCGCGAATTTTGTTTCTTTTTTATAATAAGATGTGATAACTCACTTGGACAGTAGATATCATTGATCACTTTCGCATCTAAAAACGCCATTTTTTCAGTTCCCATCGTTGTGACGTACTTCAACTCCTTCGGTACAATTGTGAAGTCGGAGACCTTAACCGCGTGGGCGACCGCGTGATAATGCATCAGACTACCGTAATCATACGGAACCCTTCTCGGCGAGACCTGCCGAATGCCGAACGCTTGAAGCATCGAGCGGAATGGCATGAACGACGCGGTGGCTTCTTCCATCACGTTCTTCCAGTTTATTGAGATATGACGGTCGCGGTCGGGTCGCTGATGAGTGTGCCAGAAGCCGAGAGCGTGCCCGGTTTCGTGAGCGACGACGTACTCCTCTGCGCATTCGGATCCAATGATGATGTCCTGATGACCTCCATTTCGGCCAATGTACTCGGTGAAGCAGCTGTCACCCTTCTCCAGAACGTATCTGATGGCGTCGCGGCTCTGAGAATTATCAAAAAATTAGTAAATCGTCAAGATGTGGGGGAGAGTGGGGGGGGGGGAAGAAATGCGTCGCTATCGTCATTCATTTGGCATACCCTTGGCTGGCGTGCCTACCCCTATCATGTCTGCCAGACGACGGTAGGCTGTAGTTCCAGATCGATTGAATCGAATTGGATCGACAATTTTTGAATCGATTCAATCGATTCAACTTGATTCGAATTTGAATCAATTTGCTGTGCCGAATCGAATCAGCAAAAATAATGCAAATGCGCTCTACCGATCAATGCCTTTGGCGGCAGCTTAAAATGATACAATCTGAATGAAAGCGATAAAAAATACGATTTCAAACCGCCGCCGAAGGCATTGATCGGTAGAGCGCATTTGCACTATTTTTGTTGATTCGATTTTATCGAATCGAATCGAATCGAACTAAATTTTATCGAACGGATAGTATTGTCTGGAAGCACGCTGAAGCTCATGGCTCATTAAATGGAGTGATATGTGCTCCACAGATTTCAGAAGTTCTCTTTTGTACGTAAAACTTCTGAAATACGTTTGCTTGAATCCTGTTTTCCAGACAACTCAAATGTGCATTCTAGACCATTTTAGGTAAAGGATCAGCGTGAAAATATGAAGAAAAAATTCAAAATTTCCGCATTTTTATAGCATTTTATTTGATTTTCCGAGTTTGAAAAACTAGTTTTCTGCAGCTTTAAAGCAGAGAAGGGCGGAATTCCGCATTCCGCATTCCGCCGTTTTTTTTCCGTTTTCCGTTTTCCGGATTCCGAGTTCCCAAAATCCAATTCCGCCCTACTCTGCTTTAAAGCCGTTTTCATTTCCAGAACTTTTCAAAAAAGAAGCGAAGAGATTTCTGAAAAATTGTTCGATTACCTGCATGTTTTCTCGGAATCGCAGGCACGTCGACTCCTCCCACATGCGGATTCCACGTCGGATCAAGCTCTGGAAGTTGTCTGCAAATCCACAACTATTACGATGCCAGACGGTCTCCCTCCCAGAAATGGCTCAGCGCCGACCCGGAGACTTTCGCATTTTTCAGAATGAATTTCACGTCTCGCCGCACATCCATGAATTCAGACGGATTCTGAAGAACATCCGCATCTCATAGCACTCTTTAATAAAGCGTGTGATGACTCGCTGATCTGCGCCTCAAATCGTCACGTTGATGCCCTCTTCGTACACTTTCACTTCATCTGCCGAAAAAAAAAACTCTCTCTCTCTCTCCCTCTTTCTCGTTCTCTCTCTTTTTCTCGTTCTCTCTCGTTCTCTCTCGCTCTCTCTCTCTCTCTCTCGCTCGCTCCTTTCTCTTCACCCGTGTCGATGATGCTGCGCAAAAACCACATAATCGGTGTGGCGTTGTTATGCGGGCGGGCGCCGCCGTTTAAGCTTCTTACTGTACTGCGATTGCATAAGAATCGGAATCTGAAAAGCGTCGATTGCGGAAGCGGTAGGAAGAACTCACAGTCGCCGCCCCAAATTTGAAATGGGATTTCGTAAGAGCTCCAGTCGTAGATCGGGCCAGCAATCACCTCACGACGATGTCGATGGACCTGCAAGAATAGAAGAATTGAAGTCGCGACTAAACCAGCAGAAGAGGCAAAACTCTGGGGAAGACGAGTGTCACGTGGAACACGTCGTCACTTTCATTCAGAAGACATGGCAAATTGGAGACAGGCTGCGGAGACGGTGGGAAGGGGGGGGGGAACAGCGATGGCATTGATTACAGAAGAACGCTCACTAATATCCGGCTATCAGGTTTGACGTCTCCGGCAAGCTCTCAAGAGTCGTCGGTTGTCTTGCCGGATCAATTCGCGTCTCGCTAAGGATGCATGGGGGGAGGGGGAACCAATCATCATTATACTAAAGTGCCTTCATTGAACCTCGATGATTTTCATACTTGAATTTCAGCCCCTTCTAGATTGGCGCGTCTACTATAAGAATCTGAATCGGAACGATGATCACCTTGGTTCTGCTGACTGTCTCAATCGTCGTAAAGTGCGGATACTTGTCAGACGCCATCACTTCTAGACCCGGAATCTCGAAGATCTTCGAGCTGTTGCCGAAAGCGGTCTCTCCGATGGCAACGAGTGCCAGCGGAGCAAGAATGAGCACCAATGATGAAGTCATTGGTGCTTGAGGAGGTAGCTGCCACCTGAAAATATATGAGAAGACGGTTATTTTTTGTTTTCAGGCGATATGGAGAGATACAAAATGAACAGCAGAACAAAAGCATAATGATCGATTGTGGTTTGCCATACTATCTAGTGAATGGCAAATTGAAATCAAAATCGCTGTCAGCGAGACACACGGAGACGTAGGCGTACAGAGATCAGAAGATAGACAGATGGGGGGATGGAGGCGGGCGTACCGGCGGTGACCCTGTCGAGAATGACGAACCAAAAAAAAACAGACAGAAGACGAGATGAAGACGATGTGGGCGGAGTAAACGGACGGAGTTCTTATTCAATTCGTCGGGGGGCTAGAAGGGAGTAATGGGGGGTGGATGGGTGTGTGGAGATGGGGAGAAGGACGGTGTGTTTGGTACTAGAGAAGTAGTAGAAGCGATCACAGGGTACACACACCGGTTTGTTGCAGCAAAAGCAGAGGAGGACGATGAAAAGCGGAGGAGGCAGAAGCAGCAGCAGCAGATGGAGAAGGCTGGCCCAAAGTATATTGAGAAGAGAAAAGGAAGAGGGGGGGGGGGGAAGGGGGCAAGCATTCAGAAGTAGAAGTGAGAGGAAAGAGAGACGAACAGTCTATATCGGGCTGGACGATTTCTGAATCAACAAATATGTCTTTTTTTCAGTCCTGATCAGCTGTTCGGATATCACAGATTCACTCATCTCCAGCTTCATCGGCTTCATATGGATTCGTTGTTTTGCAGTCTCTTCCCATTTCATTTTCATTCTAGCCACTTTACAGAAGACAAACAAACCCCTCAAAACTGTTCCAGTGCTGAAGTGCAGACAACTCCAGAAGTGGTGGAGTGCTCGACGAGTGCATCAAAACAAAAATAGGAGAGAGCCGAAACGAATAGGCGTTTGAGCATCAACAAAGCTCTGGGGAGCGGTGTCGATAACAGAGTCGCCCGCCCGAAACGCTGATAAGTCAACGAGTCACCTGTAGTTTCTCTCATTCTCCCCCGTCTAATTTTCTGCGACGCGTTTTCAGAAACGACAAACAAAGAGCTGGAACGACGGCGCGAAATGCACGTTTCGTCACGAACGAGGGTCAAAAAGTGGAAGAAAGGAAAGGAGGTGGAAAATGATCGGAATGCTATTTTTCTCGAACAAAAAAAAATTGGAAAGGAACGGAGAACTGGAATGGAGAGAATTGGCACTGAACACCAGGTTGGCAGTCGGGATCCTCGACGAACTGATGCCCCGGGGACTGCAAAAATCAAAGAAAGGAGGATTGCAGAGGGCGGGGGTGAACGGGGCGAAGCATTCCGCCCGCCCCGCCCCCCCCCCTCTATTTCGCCTTTACTACCGATTACTGACTGGCAGTAATAAAAATGCAATAATAATAGTTTCATTATGAGGAAACCAGCGCTATATTCATGCAGCTCTCTCTCTCTCTCTTTTTGTCTGCCTCTCTCTCGCTCTATTTACAGCATTAAAAGTAGCTGAAACCTTGATTCTGTAACTTGCAATGGTAGAGCTTAAACTGTAATAATAGTGACCTGAAAATCCCAGAATTTCAAGAGAATTTCAGCTTTTGCCCACGGAATTGCTAGATCTAATGCATCATTTCAAGGTCTGCCGTCGGACGAAGCCAGGGGAACGGAGATTGAGGTGGACAATGGATCGGTGTAGAACAAATGAAAGGAGGGGGGAACCAGCCAGCCTGTCAGCCATTTAGCAGGTGGAATCTCTAGGTGGAATCGCTTAGCCGTTCACGCATTCTTTTCTGGTCAGGATTCACCACGTGACATCGTCGTCTCAGATGTTCAGATCTTCAGATCTTCATCAGGACGGCATTAGAAAAGAAGAAAACCACGAAGTTGAGCTGGAAATTGATAATACAGTACTGGCCATAAAGAATGTCCGCGGGCTTTTTTTTTTGGGGCTGAATCAAAAACAATTTCATTTTCTGCAAGTTGCCGTGAGGGTGTTCCGCAGCTACAGTAGAATTTTCACAACAAAATATCTGTTTTCAGCGTAGTTATCCCAAAAAAAAGCCCGCGGACATTCTTTATGGCCAGTACTGTAAATACGATAGATGAGTGGATACCAAGAGGAGATTGCAAAAGATCGGAAGGACTGAAGCGCTGTGATCCGCCCTCGATTATCGATTAACTAAGTTAGCGTGATTATTCTCGAGATGGAGGTGGAAAGCGGATCAATGGAGAAGAAATCTTGGGGGCTCACCTCTGCACTCGCGGGCCGATTCCGGGCGGTATCTGAACTTTCATGGGAGTTTTAAGAATCGCTTCGGGTATTTCTCACTAACAAGGGAACTGTTTTTAGATAATGGTTGAGAATTTTATGAAAATTGGTACACAGACACTTTCGAGCATGCTGAAAACCATGGCAAACTGTTTTAGTGCCCAAAACTCTCCAGAAGCTGAATATTCGCGTTTCATCTGGAAGTGCATGCTGGTTAATAAGAAACATATTCGCGAGTTTCAGAATGACTAAGGAAGGTTGTTAACTGACCATGAAGTTTCCATACGAGACCTTTGTGAATCGATAGATTAGAACACGCTGATAAAGAATCCGTTTTCAGAATTTCAGATCGAAATAACTCGATTCGCTGAAGCGTTCTGCAAGTTCTGAAAACGGATTCTTTATCAGCGTGTTCTAATCTATCGATTCACATAGGAAACTCCACGGTGAGTTAACAACCTTCCCTAGTCAATCTGAGACTTGCGAATATGCTTCCAATTAACCAGCGTGCACTTCCAGATGAATTGCGGATTCATGTGAACATTCATGAAAACTTCAATGAGAATCCACTTAATTTTTTCAACGACTTCAAGGCCGATCGCAGTAGTTTGCGATCTCGAAGTGTTGTAATAACACAACTTTAGGGATTCTGTTACACACTTCCATTGTCAAACGACAGTCTCGTCCTTCAATATCTGAGGGCAGCACACCGCGGTGCGTGTGTTCAGATTCCCCAACTGGTTTCTTGAAACGCTCGGTCTCCTATCCTTTTTTCTCTGCAACTCTCAATCAATGTTTGCACAGAAATGCGAGATGATGCGAGATGAGGCCATGCCATTATAAGGTGAACGGGGTTTGGGGGGAAGGGGGGGGGGAGGGTTTAATGATTGCGTTTCTAGGAGAGCTATGCTAAAAGTGCAAAGCGATGGCGACGGAGAAATTGCAGAAGACCCTCGAAGCGATATTTCAGCTTTTAAGAATTTGAAATCTGAAAAACTCAACCTCTGGAACCTATTCGGAGGCATTCGGAGGACGAGGATCGTTGACGAATCATGAAATGCTCACCGGGCGCTGACGGCCTCGCCGTCTTTTGTTCTCGAGTTATCTGACCTCGAAAGGTCACATTCGCCGGTTTTTCTTCGCTTTTTCATCTCTTGATGAATGCCACCTCACACCGTCATTTCGCTGAAGCAGCTTCCTCCTTTTGCAATCGTCGCTTGAAACCCTTTCTAGCAACGCATCATCCGGTTTTTCGATGAGAAGTGCGAGGCGGGTGAGATGACAGAAATCATCATGTTAGTTTGCGGCAGTTACAATACAAGACACCTAGTATAGAATACGGTACAATTGAGGAAATAGAGAAGGGCTGAAGACGACGAGGGCAGACACCGATGGATGATGGGAAGACGAAAAAACAACATGGGTGTAACCTTTAAAGTATCACACTGGTTTTATGACATGACGCTTTATTTGGGTATGAAATTGTTCTGTTTGCCGGAAGAACGCGATGCAACAATTGGAAGGAGATCGCTGGCTGTCCTTGATCTTTTTTCAGAATCAAAATCGAGGATTCGAAAGGAAAAACTCACTTTTAAGGAAATATCGTGAAAGCAGCCTCGTTAAACACCGGGATTCTGAAGATTGGCTTCTGAAATCTTGTTGTCAGAGCTATACATTTGATATTGAAGAAGACGTTATTGGCCTGGGTCCGCCCTGATCCGCTCTGATCACCAGAACGTTGATGCGGATTGAAATTGGAATGTTTGCAAAGAAATCGCAATGTTTGATCTGATTGAATGTCTCCAACTGATCGCAATCCGTTTCAGATGGTTATGAATGTGACTGGAAGTTGTTCAGAAATTCAACCCCCCCCCCCCCTCCCATTTGTAGAAATCGTGAAGTGAAGAGGAAAATGTCGAGAATTAACGATTCCTGTATTTCAGAGACACTTGCTCACTGAAGCGTTTCGGAAAAGGTGTTCCCCTCCAAAATGAGAAAGGATGGTCGGTAAAAATGTGAAAGTGTTCAACTTTTTCAGTTTTTGACTTCTCACAAAACACTCCCAAGTCTAGGTCACGTCTTCATACGTCTCGCATCTAGCAGGCTATGGACAATTTTAGAACAAGTTTGGGGAGGTTTAGTGCAAGTTTGTGACAATTTGGGGAAGGTTTAGTGCAAGTTTAGGACAAGTTTGGAAGGGATTAGTGCAAGAATGGAACAAGTTTGGGAAGGTTTTGTGCAAGTTTGGGAAGGTTTAGTGCAAGTATGGGACAAGCTTTGGGAACGTTTAGTGCAAGTTTGGTACAAGCTGGGGAAGGATTAGTGCAAGTTTGAGACAAGTTTGGGAAGGTCTTGTGCATGTTTGAGACAAGTTTGGGAAGGATTAGTGCAAGTCTGGGACAAGTTTGGGAAGATTTTGTGCAAGTATGGGACAACCTTGGGAACGTTTAGTGAAAGTTTGTGACAAGCTTTGGGAATGTTTTGTGAAACCTTGGGACAAGTTTGGGAAGGTTTAGTGCAAGTTTGTGACAAAATTGGGAAGGTTTAGTGCAAGTTTGTGACAAAATTGGAAAGGTTTAGTGCAAGTTTGTGACAAAATTGGAAAGGTTTAGTGCAAGTTTGAGACAAATTTGGGAAGGTTTAGTGCAAGTTTGAGACAAATTTGGGAAAGTTTAGTGCAAGTTTGGGACAAGTTTGGAAACATTTAGTGAAAGTTTGTGACAAGTTTGGGAAGGTTTAGTGCAAGTTTAGGACAAGCTTTGGGAAGGTTTTGTGCAAGCTTGGGACAAGCTTGGGAAGGTTTAGTGCAAGTATGGGACAAGCTTTGGGAACGTTTAGTGCAAGTTTGGTACAAGCTGGGGAAGGATTAGTGAAAGTTTGTGACAAGTTTGGGAAGGTTTAGTGCAAGTTTGGGACAAGTTTGGGAAGGATTAGTGCAAGAATGGGACAAGTTTGGGAAGGTTTAGTGCAAGCTTGGGACAAGTTTGGGAACGTTTAGTGCAAGTTTCGGGACAAGTTTGGGAACGTTTAGTGAAAGTTTGGAACAAGTTTGGGAATGTTTAGTGCAAATTTGAGACAAGTTTGGGAAGGATTAATGCAAGTTTGGGACAAGCTTGGGAAGGTTTAGTGCAAAAATGGGACAAGTTTGGGAAGGTTTAGTGCAAGTTTGTGACAAAATTGGGGAAGGTTTAGTGCAAGTTTGTGACAAAATTGGAAAGGTTTAGTGCAAGTTTGTGACAAAATTGGAAAGGTTTAGTGCAAGTTTGAGACAAATTTGGAAAGGTTTAGTGCAAGTTTGTGACAAGTTTGGGAAGGTTTGAGGCACATTTAGAGCAAAATTGTGCAAATTTTGGACTACGTTTTTAATAAGTTTAGGACAAATGTTGGGCAAGTTTGGTGCAAGTTGTAATGAGCCGAATTAATTTTGGGTGCGGTGTCTAAAAAAATAAGACTAGAAAACGAGCTGAAAACGCTGAAAATGAGAAGCGAATTTCAGTAGTAAACATAAAAAGATTCGAGAAATCTAAGCTGAAACGGAAAAAAGAGCAAAAGTGTCTTAAAGGGACATCCACCACTACTATTTTCAGTGCCGATAGTTGTGGAGCTCTTCTTTGAGAGCAAAAAGAGCAACTGGCAATCCAGCGATGTGCAAATCAGTTCACATCGCTGGAATGTCCGCATTGTCAAAAGTTCAGTCAAATTCAAAAAAAAAACCGCGAAAATAAATGAAATACGTGAACTTTCCATTAGCCAATAAACACCGCGTGTGACAATTAAAAAGAAACAGAATAAGCAATCCGGCTGGAATTGTTTCAGTTCTCCGTTTCGTATACTGCAGCAGCGTGTCTGCATCAAGAGGTCTTCCGTTGAAACTCTTCAAACGATGACAGACCATTTCAATTACGGACCTCGATTGAATTTCGATAAACTTCATCAACGTGGGGCTTGGTCAGTGTTTGGGCGGTTTTTGTGCATTCTGTCAAGTTGAATTGCTTTCAGCTCTACTAATATCTCTTCAGAGTATCTCTTTCCAGTGTCGGAGACTAAAAGGTGAGGTAGACATCGTGGGCGCTTCAGCTGTAATTCTCCCCGGCCCGGACTCTTCCTGGAGTTGCTCTAGTACACCGATATTCTTTCAGCACTAGTTCTGGCCCAACGGAATCGCTACTCTCGAGTAGTAGTCTTGGATCACACTGGAAAAAAGTTGATTCTTTGAGAATCGATGGATCAGATCATTCAAATAAAATCTCAATACCTTCGAAACCAATGACCATACCGTCCTCAATCTCTGCCTATTCATCCACCGTTACGCCTTCTCTACGTTCATTGCAATCCTATGGAAACAACACTACGGCGAATCAATCGCTGCTGTCGGATGGTGTAAGCTCTGGGCAGCAGTCATCGACGCTTCTGAAGGGAGCGTTCTCGTCTGGCTCATCAGCGACGCGCTCGCTGATGGAGAACACGGAAACTCGAGAGGAAAAACAGTGTCTGAGTCTTCAAATGCAAGGACTTCAAGAGTTAGATGCGGTAAGAGCAAAATAGAATAGCGAATTTGCGTCATTTCTAGCAGTAATTTTGCCGCTGCATTTTTTCTTTAATATTAAAAAAAGAGAAGGCAGTTATTTGAAAGTTGGAAGAGTCGGCGCGTCGAAAAATCATCCACGGCCAACGCGGCCATTTGGCTTTTCCATTAGTTGCTGGTTCTCCACAATAAAAACAATAATTTTAATAGGTTTTGCTCTTTTTTTTCTTTTTTTCCTTTCTAAAACAAAAAAAATATATATTATAAAAAGTCGAAATCGCTAAAGATGTGGCAATACGGAAAAATAGTATTGCTCTTGTTGGAATTTTTTTTAATTGTTAAAAATTTCGCTTTTTCTTGCTCTTGGAATAAATTTCCGTTCTTCTGCCATAATTTTCTGTGTGTTTCTCCAATTTCGCTTAATTTATTTCTCAGTTTTCATCAATTTTCGGTTTTTTTAGGCGTAGGTTTTCCGCGGGTTTAGAGCATTTTCAGCGATCGATTGATTTTTAGGAAATATATTCATCGTTCTTTCACCTGAAACTGTTTTTTGTGCTCGACTACTTATGCTTTTTATCAAAAAAAAATCGTTTTTCTGAAATTTTAGAAATAAAATCCGGATTTTGTTTCTTTAGAACCACCGCATTCGATTAGACAACGCCGAAGCCCACGCTGATCATCAGCTAGTAATTCTGCAAAAAAAACTGAGAAATTCTTACATTTTATCGAAGTATTTTGTCTGAATAAGCAATATCTTCCAGATTGCCGAAGTTTTAGCAATCTATCGATTTTTTTAAAAATATTTTAAATAGAAAAATCAGCAAAATCAGCTGAAAACATTGTGTTTATTCTAAAAAAAAAGAAATTGCCCATTTTTTGTCATTTTCGGCGCAATTAAACGCGTTTTCATAATTAAGCAGTGCTTTTTTAATGCAAATTGTATGCCTTGAGAGTGCATTTTGAAATTTGGCGGGCAGAACCACAATTGTTTCAAATAGAGAGCTGCTGCCGAGAAATTATCGCAAATTGTAAGTCTTGCGCTGGAAAGATATTGCTTATTTTGACGAAATGATTCGATAAAATTTAAGAATTTCTCAGTTTTTCTTTTGCAGAATTACTAGCTGATGATCAGCGTGTAAAAAAATTAAGATTGTATATCCTAGCAATTGACATCAGGCCAGAATCCGTTAAGGGGCCGTGTCCATTTTGTTATCGCCGCTTTTTACCAATTGATTTTGTCTATAATCTTTGCGAATTGCTAAATTAAACTGAATTTGTTGATATCTGAAATTTTCGGTATTTTCCAAACTTTTTTGTTTGTTTTAAAAGAAAACCTATGCGCCGGAACGCGGACGTACATCCCTGTCGAGTCGGATTGTAATTCTTTGAAAAACTGCATTGAACGCGTTCTGCACGTTGCATCTTCGTCAATTAATAAAATTATTCAGACACTTGAAAGAACAATTCATCAGTTTGGCGAATCCTTTCGAAAGCAGAAAATCCTTTGCGACGAGACTGTGAAGAACGGTGAAAAGCATTGGGGCACGTATGAACAATTGCTCGATAGTGTTGAAGAAACAGCTGACAATGCCGAAGAGGAGCTTGATCTTAAATCTGCAAAGCTTCTCGATACTGCAACAGAGGTTTGTCAGTTTGTTTGGAGAGAATCTCAAACGGTTTTCTTTTAGGTTTTGAGCATTTTTCGAAGAAAGGAAAAAATCGAGAACTTTGTTCGTAACTACGAGGGTACAATTGAAACAAATGAGAGAACGATGGAAATTCTGTTGGAGAACAAAACGCGCGTTGAAAAGGTGCGAACTCTTTTGAACTTCAGCAAAATCCAAGCTGCTCCTGTGGCGGATTCCGAGCAAGAAGATTCTCGAGTAAAAGAAGTTTTCCAAAGTCTTGTGAAATTGGTTCGTAGCTTGCCGTTTGATGAGCACGAGCGTGCAGATTTTGACCATGCAATTGGCAAGATTGAACAGGACCCCAATTTGGAAAACAGGTACAAGTGTGAACTGGTCATTCGTCATCTGATGACGACAGTGAGCAATTGGGACAAGAGAAAATCGATGAGCAGTCTGGATAGTGATTTTTGGGTTAGTGTTCCAAGCATTCAAAGCGCTTCTCGCAGTCTTCTTGGCGATTCTAAAATCATTGAAAGTTCCTCATTTGCTATCACTAATCCTTCCATGGACGACTCAAATCTCAACGATTTGGAAGGATCTCTTCGTAGTGCAAGCATCCGGAAAGCTGTTGAAGGACCGAAAGGCGTTTATGAGTGCAGGTACGATTGGTTATTTAATGTTTTCAACATAATTTCATTTCAGCCCATGGTGCACTGCTTCTAATCTCACCGGATGTCTTACTGACACAGATGGGCACAGTAGTGTTCAATCACTGCGAGAGCTCATGTCTCTTTCATCGTATGAATACAAGTCCTCTGTTGGAAAATCTACATTTGATACCGGTATTCTTTCAATATTTTCGCCGATTTTTAACTCAATTTATCATGTTTTCAGTTTCCACAAACTCGATGTCCAATAAGATTTTTGAGAGTGCTAACAATAAAAAACCTTGGCGTGATTCCTCCGTAGATTTGTCCCAGAAAACTGCTTTATCCGCGAGTGAACCCGTCGTTCTCCGTCCACCAAGATCTATGGAAAACTTAATTCATGAAAACGCCACTGGATCTCGTACAATTTCTGAGCCCCCGGAATCTCTAAACTTTTCTCATGCTTCCCTGAAAGAAGTGATTGATGAAGTTCTTCATACGGCTAAGGACACAGGCTAGTTTAGAAATTACGGTTTTTAATGTGTCTTATTCTCATTAAACTTGTTTCCATTCAATATCTAAAAATGTATAATTCAGATGAGAATGATGATAGGAAATTGTTTCATGCTCTTCAAAACTCCGCTCACGAATGTCGGGTTTCTCTAACGGTAAGACCGTTGATAAATCCTGCTAGTTTACTTTTAATAGGCAAATTTTAGAGATCAGATTCTAATAGTTCATTTTTTCAGGATCTTATGACAGCAGTTTCGTCCAGCTCGGAAAGTCTTTCGGAAACTCAGCGTTCTGATCTACTCTATTATTCCAACACTTTTTAATTATTTGCCGTTTTAATGAAATCGGTTCATATTGCCTGATTTATTTTTTGGGTTCAGGCAAGACGTCTGGCATTCAATTTAAACGTTCGTGGCATTTTTATCGATATCCGGTGTCCTAGACCAGCGGGATTTGATGTACCTTTTTCAAATAATGCGGAAGGATTTCTTTAGACTTATTGTTTCCGGATCTCAGAATTCTTTGATGACGATCGTTCGGGTTTTTTTATTGAATATCGAATAGCATCGATCGAGAGCACAGAAAGTAAAATAAACTGATCAATATAATCAATATTGTTATCATTAACAGATCCGATTGAAGGAACATAGTTTAAACACATAAACCCCATCATTTTTTAAACATACTTCCGATTTATTTCAATCAACGAATCTACATAACTCGTTTAAAGCAATAAACCTGGATAGTTCTCATCTTTTTTTCCGGAGAAAATGATTCTGGTTCTCGATCTGGAGTTTCAGCCTTATATGTTTTTACCAAAGTTAATGGTGTTCGTCGAGCTTCTAAGCGAGACGATCGCTTTCTAAAATACACGCAAGGCCATAAACGCAAGTATCGAATCCTAAGTTTCAACATAGAATAAATAGAAACTTTACAATACGCTCTATCATTTAGAAGTAAAATCCTGTTTTATCTTTTGGAAAATATTTCAACTTTTCAGAAAATTTTACGGAGGCAAGGAGAGAAGAATTCAATAATTGTTTTTTAATTGCTTAATTGTTCGAAACGTTTTTGTATGATTAATAAGATCATTGGAAAGACAGAAAAGCACTTTCTGGATAGTCATTGAACTTGCTTTCGGCATATTTATCCTTAAAAAAGAAGCTAAACATTTTTTACGGGCGAACCCACACGTACCGCTTAATACCTACACGCTTAACAATCTGCTAGAGAGCCTCGAACAGAAATCTCCTTAACTTTTTCTAAAAATTCGACAACAGGTACTTTCGACTACGGAGAATTCAGTACACACGGTGGTTATCTGCGAATTTTTTCTCGATTTCCAGAAATTTCCGCATTTTGTTTTATCTTTTTTTTCATAATCCAATTACTTTAAAAAAATCAAAATCAGAAAAGCGAAAAAAGGGTGCCGTGGAGCAGAACCGAACCCACACTTCCAAGACCATGTGTACTAAATTCTGAATATATACTGAATGTCGAATTTATTAGAAAGTGAAGGAGATTTCTGTTTGAGGTCCCCTAGTGAGGGCTAATTTTGTATTGAGGCCAATAAGCGTTTTTCGGTGGAACAACCTTGTAGTGGTCCGGATAAATCGGATTTGAGGAATGTTCAGAAAAATGTTGGGGTGAAACTGATAAATTAAAAATATGCCGTGAAAAAGCAGCGAGAATAGTCACTCCGCCTTCAAGCAAACATATACAGCGATTTCTGATATGAAAATTTTTAAAAACTGAATAGCGAATAAGGTTAAAAATTAGAAATTTAAGATGTTTTACGTTTTCTATATATATAATTTAAATAAACATTTCTATTGTAAAAACAACATAGCTCATTATAGAATATCATTCATTCGGACTGCGTAAGCCACATTAAGCAGCGTGGAAAACATTGATAACGTGTTCTGAAGGACAGAAAAAGATGATTCTCATTCAAGGAAATTAATACATATTTTTAGATCGAGACGCAAATATTCATGCTCTGCTACAAAAACAGTAAGGTGGGATTCAATCGTTAATAGTTTTCAACAGGGAAATATGTGCCTACAAGAGCAAATTTAGAAAGATGATTTGGCGCTATGATGGTTGGGGGGGGGAGCCACTCGCTTTCTTTTTTGAAAATTATGAAAATATTCTTGTTTTTGCGCTTATTGCGCAATTATTTTTTTAATTCTTTACAGGAGATGAGTTCAAAATGAAGTTTGATTGCTATAATAGACAATTATAAGGTTGGAGTTTTGAAGGGTACTTTCCTCGATAATAATTTTGTTCGGCATTCTAGGTACGCAAAGTTGCAGAGATAGCTTTATACCTGACGAAATTACGAAAAAGGTTTTATACAGTATCTCTAAAATTTCTTTAAAAAATAAATAATTTATAAAAAATGCTACATATAAATGATAAATGTAAAAGATAAATAAATTTTTCTATAATTGTTTTTATTCAAGCGATGCTGTTCTGAAAAAAAAAACGGAAAAAATCGCCGAAATAGTCGAAAAACGAGTGGCCCCGAGTGGTTTTCATTCAACTCCTTCGTCGCACGCTCGTAAATCGACACATAAAATCTTTGCGAGACCCGTAGGCGCGAACCGCTAACATTTGAATTCAGAAAAGCAGGTGTAACATTCAAACTTTAGCACTGTGGCTATTTTACTTCTTTAACCACAAAATGAACTTTTAAAAGTATTTTTTGTCTGGCTTGTGTCGTCTATGTAATACTAATAGATATGTTCCAGATGAATCGGCTGCCTAACATTGTGAAACAGCCACAGAAAACTGCGCAGAGAAAAGAAAAAGCACCACCAGAGGTTCCCGCTCTTATTGCCGACAAGGAACGTGGCAATTTCTATGAGAAAGGACGATTTCTGGGAAAGGGAGGCTTTGCTCATTGCTATGAGCTGACTAATCGGACTACCCGGGAGGTTGTGGCTGGAAAGGTAGTCCCAAAGACAATGCTTGTTAAGCAATACCAAAGAGATAAGGTTAGTCGCGAAAAACAGGAAGAAAACATTTAACTAAAAGTTTCAGATGACTCAAGAAGTGCAGATCCACCGTGAACTGTGCCATGTCAACATCGTTAAACTTTTTCACTTCTTCGAAGATTCATTGAATGTTTACATCACACTTGAATTGTGCGCCAGAAGATCATTAATGGAGTTGCATAAAAGAAGAAAAGCCGTCACAGAGCCAGAAGCTCGGTATTTCACCCAACAAGTAGCAGAAGGTGTGCTATACTTGCATGAGCTCAAAATTATTCATCGGGATTTGAAACTTGGGAATCTCTTTCTTAATGATGATCTTGTTGTAAAAATTGGAGATTTCGGCTTAGCCACCACTGTTGATGGAGACGAAAGAAAGAAGACGTTGTGTGGAACACCTAACTACATTGCACCCGAAGTTCTCAACAAAATGGGGCACTCATTTGAAGTTGATATCTGGGCAGTTGGATGCATTCTGTACATTCTGCTTTTTGGACAGCCACCTTTTGAGTCTAAATCCTTGGAAGAAACGTATTCGCGTATTCGCCACAACAACTATACAATTCCATCCATTGCCTCGCAACCGGCAGTGAGTCTGATTCGTAAGATGCTAGATCCGGAGCCAAAACGTCGACCCACAGCTAAGCAGGTGATGATATTAATATTCCAAAACGCTTTCTATGTTTACTGATGTCTTCAAAATTGTTTTCTCTACTAATTCTCTCGACACACCTTTCCTAAAACAGTTCAAGTTCTCTACCAAATTAGAACAATAATCGAAATCCGAGAAAAAAATGATTCACCTTGAAAGTGTTTTGATCGATTAATGCTAAAAACTTCATTTAATACATTTTTCACGGAGCGAACTGGGCCGATAGAAAGTTAAAATATGTATTTCCACATCATGGTTTCGCCGCACCCTCCGACTACCTTAGTTTTTTAAATCAACCATTTATTGATCTGAAACCTATGAAGAAATGAGTTTAGACAATTAATTTAAATTAAACATTTCACAATCTTTCCTTTTTTGTTGTTAATTTAAGGAAGTTTATGGAAATTTGGTGAGAAAGTGAAATTTAAAATGGAATTGAGGCATCAACACTTCTCCGAGAAATAATGTTTTCTGAAAAGTGCGCTCTATTTGAAAAAAGATTTTCGAAAACAAAGATAGCAAATGAGTAATAGAGTCCCCGAGATCTTCAATGGATTCAGTAAAGCGGGGTAAAAGGAGCTATAAAAAAGTAACGAAGGGAAACATAGAAAATTAGTATTTGCCAAAAGTTTGAAACACGCGTTAAAACAATGTCTCGGAAAGCATGCATAATAGTTACACGGAATTCTGTTAGTTTTAATACTACAAACGAAACTGTCATTCTGAAAGTGAAGAAAAATCATCAAAAGGCTGACTTTCTGATATTTATTGATGCTTTGTTAACAGAATATTTATATAAAAAATTTCATTCTTTTATTTTACTTGTCTGGAATAATATCGTTCCAGGTGCACCGGGACATCTTTTTCAAATCTGGTTTTATGCCAACTAGACTTCCCGTGTCATGTCTCACGATGGTTCCGAAGTTCGGAGGTCATGAAACTTCAATGATGGAGGAAAATGTGGCCCCGAGAGGAGTGGATGCTCGAGGACCGCGGTTTGTATACTCGAGGATGATAAACCATCAATAGATTTATTTAGGCCATTAAATGGGCGATCCGGATTGGCTTCATTACCGCAACACGTGCTTTCGAACAATGCAGAAAGGGAAAGAGCGCAGCAACAAGCCTCAGAAGCCACTTTCAGAGAACCGGAAGATGCCTACCTTTCGCAGCTCTTCAATCAGGTTGCAATGCTTCTTGAACAAAGAATTCCCGGGGTAATTTTTCAAAAAATAATTATGATTTTGAATGATTTCTTTTTTCAGTTAGAAGAGGAAGAAGCTGCTCTTGATGGTTATCAGTCACCAGAATGTCTTCCTGTGTTTTGGATTTCAAAATGGGTAGACTACTCTGATAAGTATGGCATTGGTTACCAATTGTGCGATAACTCTGTTGGAGTTCTCTTCAATGACAATTCCCGTATAATGTTGGACCAAGCTGGAAATGAGTTAACATACATTGAGAAGAGTAATAAGGAACACTACTTTTCAATGCACTCTGGGGAGATTCCACAAATGCTCAACAAAAAAGTGACATTGCTCAAGTATTTCCGGTCCTATATGAAC
The DNA here is from genome assembly GCA_003052745.1 of Caenorhabditis inopinata. NCBI lineage: Eukaryota > Metazoa > Nematoda > Chromadorea > Rhabditida > Rhabditidae > Caenorhabditis > Caenorhabditis inopinata. Next base: position 13,056,743 of record AP018153.1, on the reverse strand, counting down.
GATCACTTGGTGAAGGCTGGAGAAGGATCCGAACAGAGAGCTGGTGACGATTTGGCCCGTCTCCCTACACTTCGAGTATGGTTCAGAACGAAATCAGCTATTGTGCTGCACCTGTCCAACGGAACTGTACAGATCAATTTTTTCAATGTAAAATGGAACATATATTTTCTAATCTTATTTGAATTACTTTAGGATCATGTGAAAATGATGATGTGTCCCCTAATGCAAGCCGTCACCTTCATTGATCAGAATAAGCGAATGCTCACCTACAAGCTTAGTAATCTTCATCGCAATGGTTGTCCAGAGGTTTGCCCGAATTAACAGAAATTAATTAAAATAGCAATCGCCGTTTTTCAGAAATTTCTCCATCGTCTTAAGTATGCCAAAACGATGATTGAGCGATTGATGAGTGACGCGAACATTGTGGCACAAAATCCTTCTCGATCACTGGATGGTCCACGACCAACTGTATCAGTTCGTTCTGCTTCTGCTGGATCAAAAGGACCGACCAATGGCGGCTCTAACCTTCCTCAATCGGCCAGCGGTTCCAATATTCATCCTCGTCGATAAACTACTGATGCTCCTGTTTCATTTTTCTCACAATTCTTGATTCAATCCGAAACGGTCACCCCTTCATTCAACATGTTTTAACCCATATTATTCCGTTGTTATTGTAGCTTTTCGTCCCCGTAACGACTTCAATGTACATTTCATTATCTGTTGGTGAAAATATGGGCCTTGGGTCGAAATAGGTTCAAAATGTCTCGAAAGTTTATAGGAAGATGTAGAACTGGTTCAAGTTTCATATTTTCGCAAACAAATGTTAATGTGTTACAGAAATATTGGTCCCAACTCCTTTCACCAATTCATACTGTTTTAGATAATTAGTTAACCTATTGATTAATGTATGCTTCGATTTAACAATTTTGTACGTCTACAGTTTTCCTGGAAAGTATAAGCTCACTACAAATTTTTAGTGAATTGATGTCGGTTAATGGGTTCCAGAAAAGATATTAGAGGAAAATCGATGCATGAGCTAAGAACCGTAAATAAGCAGGTAAGCATCCTCTACGCCGTCTTCATCCCTCAATATGCTTCCTTATATGCCACCTACCAGACCTCTGGGATATCCTAGAAGCAGCTTGTAAGCTGCTTTCTTGAATTATACAAAAATGCGCTGACCGAAGCTCTTATCTGTCGTGGCGAGACCCTCGCGTATCTTAGGACTACGGTGGCGCGGAAATTTTGCTAATTTGAAGGATACCTCAACCGTTCTCTTCGTTTTTTTTTCAAGTTTTGCAAATTTTGTTTAAAAAATGCATCCTGGTGCTATTTTTGAGAAAACGGTGTTCTAAGTGATTGAAAATGTGCTTTTCCTGTATATTTTTCTTGTCTGTCGTGGAAAATCCCCTCGTCTATTTAGTGAAGCGGTATCTTAGTTTGATTGGAGCTCCCTTTTCGCTCTTTTTTTAAAAATAAATTTGTTATTGTTTGGTTAAAAAAATTACGATGTTTGTTGGCTTTTGCTGCGGTATAATTTTCAAATTTAAATTTTTTTAATTGCGGAATTTATGAGCAGCTCTTTCGCCGAAATATTTGACACTGAAAAAGTCCGACGTTGCTGCGCTTTTCGAATAAAGATAATTTTTTGATTTTACGACGTCGCAAAAATGACTTCTGATGAATTTGACTCCTATCTAGCTGCAAGGCCGGCTTATTGTGATCCAATAATCGCTGTGGACTCATTTAAAGCCTTAAACTTAAAGCGACCACAAAATCAATCTGCCTGATGATCATTACATTGAGGCACTTTGGCGTTTCAAATAACGCCTGCGAAATTCTACGAGATATGGACCAAAATCACCAAAAAATATCCGGTGGCCTAATCATTTTTTAATTTTCCTTTCCTATTGGTATAGCGCCGTTAGCGACTACGGTTGCTCAAAATTTCTGAAATTTCGAACGTTTTCCTTTTTTTTTATTATTATTTTGCTCCACCGACGAATAAGAAAACGCAAAAAGCGATTCAACTTTTCAGCCACTTCGAGCAACCTTTTCAACTGTTTGAAAATAATTTTAGACCAGCGGTAATGGTTGAGCACGGCCTACCAAAAAACGTATTTTTCTGAATCTCATATAGTTGGATTCGAGAAAGTGCTGAAAAGGCAGAAAGCTGGGCGGGCGACTGGCACACACTTCTCAGTTGTCTCTTGATCTGGGCAATTGCCCTTTGTGGAGACTCCGGGGGACATATGGCTTTTGATCTCTAGAATCGAGGTAGAAAATCGATTAGTCGATGAATATATCAATTGATCAGGGTATGATCGAGAATAGAGGTCATCTCCGGGATTTGATTTATCGACGAACGAAAAAAGTTTGAAGCGCAGCGAGAAATGAATTCTTAAATATACATTCAGAATTGGGGACTCCTGTCCTAAAGTTATTTATCTCGTAGTATATGTTTTTCTAGACGTGTAGTACACAAACGACAGCTTTTTTTTAAATTTTGATGTGCATTCAGGAAAAAATTGGTTTTTTTAGTGGTTTCATTGTTAGTTTTGAGTGCTCGCATTTTCATTTATTCCAGTTCTTTGGAATGGCTGCAGACCGTTTTCCTGTCCTTTTGGTCATCGAGTTTTGTAATGGTGGAAACCTAGAGACACATATCATGAAGCATGGCTTGTCTATAACTCACAGCGAACGCATGCTGTACCTACACGATACATCTGCCGGTCGTTTTTTTGACGTCTTTTATGCTCCTGAAGGGATTTCGTTATCCCTTGTCCAGTTAGTCGCTTTCATTTCTCTGAACTACTGCTTGCCGATCTGAATCCTGGGCATATTTTGAAACTGTAAATTACAATAATTGTCGAACCACAAAAAAGCGCCAATATCCTGGATCTAGTGTGCAAACTTTTTTTTACATAGTCCACTCTCTGTTAGTATCTTCCAAAATCTCTTTTCTATGACCCTTTAAGGGTTTGTCGGGCCTGCTGTGATAGTGGGCATCTAGCGGGCAAATCTGTTTGGAAATAAAAACGATTGCAGCGATTCAAAACGCTCTTGCATCCTTCGCCGACACCTCCCAAGGAGACCTGAACCCTCACGCACCGGCTCAATCGTTCAACCACCTCCTCCTCCGCAACAACTTCAGGCTCCCGGACATCCCCGCCCTTATGTTGCAGATGATGGAACAGGTAGTAAGACGCTTACTTCTATCAGAAAGTCAAAGTCTATCAGAGAGAGCTCACTTCAGCACCCAAACATCCTCGTTTGGATGATCAGTCTGATCAGCTCTCGCGCCTCGCTTTAGTTTTAAGATCAATTCGTCCTAATGTTGAATACGTTGATGTTTTGATTAAACTCGAAATGATTGGCCCTTATGCAAGAGAATTGTATCAAGATTTGATAGGCGCCGCCTTCCCCAACGGACCGCAATCTGATATTATTTCTGAAGACCATTTCGTCATTTTCCAGAAGTAAGTCTTAAGTTATTATCGCCGTAAAAAAGTTCCGACATTTTTTCGAGCCCGCGAAAATCGGGATTTGAATTTAGAGGCTCCTTATTTTTTCTTCTGAATTTTCAGAATTAAACTGGATTAAAAGAACGAAATTGTATTAATCGTGAATTTTTTTACACGTTTCTTCGAATGTTTAAATATATCAATTTGCGTCATTTATTTTTTTTTTTTCGTTTCTTCTGATAAAAATATATCGCGCATAGCAAATGCGCTCTGATGATGAAATGGGCGGAGCCTCTAAATTCAAATTCCGATTTTCGCGGGCTCGAAAAAATGTCGGAACTTTTTTACGGCGATAATAGCAGTTAATTAACTCGTGATATGAATCCTCGGTGCTAACAAGGGAACTGTTTTTAGACAATGGTTGAGAATTTTATGAAAATTGGTACACAGACACTTTCGAGCATGCTGAAAACCATGACAAACTTTTTTTTTGCCCAATACTCTCCAGAAGCTGAATATTCGCATCTGAAGTTTCATCACATCTGAAGTTCTCCCCTGTTGCGGACGTAAGCTCCCTTACGTTCCGCAACTCCACAAAAACACGGTTCACCCAAACGCGACCCCATCAAGTGCCAACTCGTGCCAACCAGTCCAGGGCAAGCTCAGTCAAAGGCCAAATCAGAGGAAGGAGAGGAACGACCGGAACGTGAACTGGAACCTCAACCGTCATGCCAACCACCGCCGACCACGCAGTTATCAGTCAAGGTCATCGGAAGGTCAACCAGCCCTGGGAGGACTCCCTACAAATCAGTTCGTCTTCACTGTTCGATCGGCGACAGCACCACCAGCACCACCAGCACCACCCGAGTAGTTCAGCTATGGATTGGCCTCTCCACCTAGAGGACACGAGAAGTATGGAGTCTCTTAGAACTATTAATAAACAAGTTTAATTGTTAGACAGTGTAGACTTGTAGGCCTGCGGGCAGGTACAGGAATCACATAGCGGCAGGGTCCCACACAACCCAATACAGCCGCAACATGGTGCATCGACCTCGATAGAGCCCAAACAATTCCTTTACTTGCACAAAAGCCGTCAAGTACTAGGGCACAAAACCATAGAGCGTAATCACCGAAAAACCAAGGTGATTGCGAGAAGTTAGAACTCCCATCGTTTTTATAGCTTGTGGACGGCAAGCGACGTGGCATATAAAAATGATCGGTAGTAATTAACCGTCAGTACATATCTAGAGTCACACACGACCCCCACGAGACACGGAGACAACAGTGACGAGGGGGCAGCGCAGCACGCCAACAGCCTGTTAGACGAGGAGCTGGATGACGTGATGATGGACAGCGGCGGCCGGGACACCGAGCTCCGAACGATCATCACGGAGACCAATGGCTTGCTGCATACGCTCAGCGAAAGAGTGGACAACCTCGCCGAGGCGGTACACCAGCTGCGAAGTGAGACAACGCACACCACCAGTCCTCCACCACAACACCGAAAGCGAAAGGGCATTCCGGCAGCGCGTCCAATAGAAGCCAAAAGGCAAAATCAGCAATGCCGACTGTGCACCATGGGTCACGCCACGGAGCAATGCACGGTGTACGGCACGGCTGTGGCACGGGCGAGACGCTGCGCCGCTCTCGCCCTGTGCATTCACTGCGGCGTGAGTAACCACAAAGCGGAGGACTGCCGCTTTAAGGAGCGGAGATGCGCATACTGCGGAGCGGCGCACTGGCAGCCGACGTGCGAAGTCAAATACAAGTGAACTCGCCATCTACGGCCGTAAATAAACGATTTAATTTACCACCTTCGCCGCACAGGACAGTTACAGCTCACCACAACAGACTCTAGACAACCGCAACTATCACTGAACCACACACCTAGACATCCATTAGTAGAATACCGAGCACACGAATCACAAAACACATCCAGTAGTAGTATGCCAAGCGCATGAATCACAAAACACACTCTGCAGGCTCTATCCCTCAGCTAGTATCCAACTCGAGTGGTTGGATTACCCAACTAGAGTACGGTCGGTCCACCCCTAACAACTGGAAAGACAACAGTCAGGTCTGGAAAGTGGCGAGCTTGTTTATCAGGTCCAAGCCTCGTAAGGGTACTAAGGTTTCACTCACACCGAACGGACCACTTGTACAACTTCTATAGAGCACAGAACATCCGAGAGTTAACGCTGCTCCTGAACAAGCACTTTCCGCTGGCAAGGGCCCTAAATGTCACTGAAAGTGTTCTGCTAAGGAGTAAGGCATTAACGCGTATAATTCCACATTCGAAACAAGGCGGTCCGGAACGCCGGAATTAACGGTCTCTTTGTTTCAATGGAAGGCGAGCGATCTTCCCGGAGATCTCGGACGTCCCATAAGCTAGTGGGGACGAAAAACCCTAGTTACCAACTCAACTCGTACAGTAACGAGCAGGAGGACCCTCAGTTAGCCCCCAGGGCTAAAAAGGGTCATTATCGCAGACAACGAATCAATACCTGACACGAGATGACAACCCAAAAAACAATCCACCCCAAAACCACATCAGAACACAGTAGACACTAATCCACAGCAGACCACTGGGATATGGTGCAAATGAAAACAGTCACGCAGTCCCCCAGAGAACAACAGACACGCAATGTCACAAAGGTCACAGAGGCCGATCAGATTACAGTGGTTATAAGAACCATCTCAGACAATCACCCTTCAGTACGACAGTTATCGTCCGCTACAGCAACACTATCCGACACGAACACACTCACACAATGACTAAGAAAATTAGTCACCAGAAACACACCACATCAGCAGCGGTAGTTCCGCCTACCATACAGACTCCACCACCTGCTGACATCGGTTCTGAGCACTCGGGCAACCCCTCACGTACCAATGAAGCCGAAGACACAGCCCATAACCCATCACCCCCCGGAGACAACATCAACACCTCACAGTCTCACAGCAGCCTCCATTCGGAGCATAGCTTCACCGTTCCGGAAGCATCCGCCGGTGGAACCCCACATCTATACAATCGCCGCGCCTACGAGACTCTTCGTGAGCTCAAGTGCGCCGCAACGAAAACAATCAACAAGTGCACCAGACAGGCTACCGGCCTCGGTGCGGCACTACAAACTACGGAGGACACACGATACATTCGCGCGCTCAAGGTTGGCCTTCAAGCACATCTCCACGAGTTGCTCGCCCTTCGCGATAACATGGAACGAGAACTGAGATTCCACCCACCGCTATCAACCACGGAAGACGAGCTGCACGCCAACGTCGCAATCCTTCATCAACACCTCGAAGACCGCGGATTCTCTCAGGCAATCGAACTCATCTCGTCACTCATAGCCGCTACACAGGCTAAGCTGGACGCAGCAATTGATCATGATCAGTCACCCATCTGCATTCACATCTCTCCAATAACGGACGAAGACTACAAACTTCCCTTCCTACAACTCATAACACCGGAAGGTCACACGTTACTAGCCCTTATCGACACAGGGGCAACCACATCAATAATTTCTGGCACTACAGCAGAACAAATGCGCTTTTCTAGAGAAGGCACACGGAATCTATCATTCCGAGGGTTCATCACAACGTCACATCCAACTCAATGTCACTACTATCAAGTAGCCATCAGAGACAACACAGGGAAAACATGGGTATCCACTATGCCTAGCTACCCCACCATGCCAACGAAGTTTATCGCACCCGTTTTCTCTCAAATAGACTATGACTTTCTAGCAGCACAGGGGGTAGACGCCAGGAACATAACAAACCTCAAAAGGTTCAACAACAAACCGATCGATATCATCCTCGGCAACAACATCTTAAGCGTTCTTACCACCCACTCACGCAGATACACTTTGCCAAGTGGTAGAGTAGTAGAAAACACACCATTCGGCGCCATAACTTACCCCTCACCACACTCTGATCAACTAGTACCATCACACAAACCTTACGAGATATCAGCAGAAGACAGAGAAATAGCACTCGGTGACATAAACACTATCTCCCCAACCAGCACAGAAAGCCACACATCTGATACCGCCAATGAGCATACAACACACAGCCACAGCACATTAGACCAGCTCCTAGAACTTTCATGGAAGTTGGAAGTACTGGGTATAGAGCCACCCCCAGCCATCGACGAACGGGCAAGACACGGCGCCGAGTTGATACAATTAATCAAAGACAAATCAACCCGCGACAAAGACAATCACATCCAAGTACCTTTCCCGTTCAATGGACGACAACATGAACTCGCTGACAACTATGCAGTCGCTTTAAGACGGCTCACCTCCTTGGTCAACAACCAACTAAAGAATGACACACTTAGAAAACAGTATGACGAGATTATCCGAGAACAACTGGCCTGTGAGATAATAGAGCCAGCCCCACCATCATCAGACATTATTGGTCCCTCATACTACATTCCCCACAAGGTAGTCACAAAAGAAAGTTCAACAACAACCAAACTGCGGATTGTGCTAGACGCGTCTTCACACATGAAATCCGAGATTTCACTCAATGAATGCTTACATCCGGGACCCTCAATCCTACAGCCCATCCTAGGCATACTCCTACGAGCCCGACAGAAACAGTTCCTGATGGTCGCGGACATTGCCAAAGCGTTCCATCAGGTCCGCATACAACCAGAGTTCCGAGATTTAACACGATTCCTATGGCTAAAACACCCGTCGCTAGGAATAAAACCTGGAAACATTGAGACGTTTCGTTTCACCCGCCTCCCCTTCGGGGTGACTTCCAGCCCGTTCCTCCTAGCAGTCACCATCTTAATGAATCTCGAGACTACACCACACCCAATAAACGAAAGAATCAAACAAAACCTGTACGTCGACAACGTACTTGTCACATCCGACTACGAAAACGAACTCCCACAGCTTTACACTGATCTCAAATTTACATTTGATAAGATGGGTATGAACCTTAGACAGTTCCTCTGTAATTCAGAACAGACAATGAACACAATCCCTGAGAAAGACAGGACAGAGTCCACTACCTGCACCTTACTAGGGCACTCCTATGACTCCATCACAGACACAATCACCATCAAAATACCCACTCCAACCGAAGAGATACCGTCAAAGAGGAAACTGGTATCATTTGCCGCATCCTTGTACGACCCCACAGGTATACTCTCGCCACTCATGGTAAAGACAAAACAACTCATCACACTTACCTGGAAGGCTAAACTAAAGTGGAACGACTTGCTTCCCGAACACTTATTAACATTGTGGAAGCAAATATCAGAAGGATTCACAGAGACCAGTTACACGATGCCCCGACAGCTCACTACACGATACGACCATCTGGGAATACAACTCATACTCTTTTCCGATGCTTCCAAAGAACACTACGCGACAGTAGCATACCTGCGATACCATTTCTCTGATAACAGCCACCATTCAGCACTACTCTATTCCAAAACCCGCATTAAGCCAATCAAAACAGAACTTACCATTCCACAAATGGAAATGTTGGGAATAGAGATTGCGACAAACGCAGCACACACTTTGCTCAATGAATTACAAATGAACATTGACAACATAACCATCTTCTGCGATAGCACATGTGTGCTCTTCTGGCTCCTACACAAGCCGCTAAACACCAAATGGGTAACCAACAGAGTAAAATCGGTTCACAACACTCTAGCTACTATCAACACAAACGGAATAAAGACAACGCTCCGATACGTACCCACGGATCAAAACCCAGCAGACATTGCCTCCAGAGGAGCAACATTACAGGAACTCGAGTCAGGAACATTATGGAAATCTGGACCAGCATTCCTACAACTCAGCGAGAAAGATTGGCCACGCCATCTCGACGACACACCGGCTGATCCCCATATGTTTCACGCATTTGTACTCGACATTCCTCCACCCACATTTGAACGCATAATAGCTACACCATCCACTACTATACCAGACAATAAACACCAAACAATCCTCTCCACACACACAACAGAGTACTCGTCCTTCATACCGTACGACAGGACGAACAGCTTGACCAGCCTTACCTCCAGGATACAATTGACACTCAAATGGGTACACAACGCCACTAAGAAACGTAACACAAGACTTCCAGAGTCGCCCATCACTTATCAGAGCAAGACAATGATCGAATACGAACAAGCTGACATAGAACAGGACGAAGTCAAGAAACGACGTATCGCCCGCACATTCATTATTCGGGATCACTACAAAGACGCCGAAGCAAAGCTGCACATGACACCCCCGACAAAATTTCACCCACAGCACGACGAAGATGGCCTCTTCCGCCACATTCGGCCATACGCAAACTCACGACACCCCCAATCAATGAAACAGCCGGTGATCATCATTGCTCGCCACAGACTCGCATTCCTCATTGCGATGGAAGCACACATAAGCTCATTACACCAAGGGACAAAGGACATGATCACCGAAATACAGCGACGATACTGGATAGAAAAAATCGGAGTACTGGCCAAACAAGTCAGAGCAAAATGTTTCACCTGCAGGAAACAACACGGACGTCCATTCCAATACCCATACTCCAAGGTACTACCAGCATCACGCACAACACCCGTCCGCCCCTTCTCACACAGCGGACTCGATTACTTTGGACCGATCTGCTACAAATCGGCAACTGGCAATGACGGCACACTGTGGGTACTATTGTATACATGCCTTATTACCCGCGCTGTCCACCTCGAAGTAGTCCCTGACAACACAACCACATCATTCCTTATGGCGCTCAAACGCACATTCGGCAGACGAGGTGTCCCACAATACATATACTCAGACAACGCCCCTAGTTTCAAACTAGGCTACAACATACTGAACACAGATCTGAGAAATCTCGTCAATAGCAGCCACTCCCTTACGTCATATCTCGCCTCAAAGGAAATTGAGATTAAACTAATCACACCACTAGCGCCTTGGCAAGGCGGCGTATACGAACGATTAATAGCAATTATCAAAAACATGTTCCACAAAACAGTATCTAACAAACAATTATCGTACGTGGAAGTGGAAACAGTTTTGATCGAGATGGAAGGTATCATAAATAGCAGACCAATTTCAATGGTACCGTCACATCTATCCGACAGCGAGGCCATACGCCCCATCGATCTCATTATTCCAAACACATCCCTATCACTACCACAACAACTCAGCAACCACTTCCCAGTATCACCAAAAAACACAGAACAGTTGACACGCCAGTATCTAGGAGTATTACATCACACTATCAAACAGATGTGGGACAGATTCTACGACGAGTATTTCCAGTGTCTAAGACAATCCGATGTTAAAAAACACACCTTCACAAACATCACACCAACAGTCGGACACCCGGTTCTCGTCCACACACCAAGTGTTCCACGTCACAAATGGCCAATCGGCCGCATCATCGAGGTGCTCAAGAAAGGAAACCAGATTTATGCAGCTCGCATCACCTGCGGAAAGACCACCGTGGAAAGAGCAATAAATCACTTAATACCACTAGAGATGTACGACTACAGTCAGGATAATCTCCCCGAACAGAGCCGGAACGACGTAACAGCCACACCACGACCACCTCCATCTACCCCGCCAAAACCTCACACGGGTACAGAAACATCAACATACAACAGGTCACCTGAGTCGGCAACACGAACAGCTCCACGCTCAAGACCGCACCTACCCCGGTCGGGCAAAACCAAAACTCATGAAGCTTCAGACTCCCCCCCCCCAGTGTTGCGGACGCAGACGCAACGATCAAGACCGTACCTACGCCGGTCGGCCAAATCCAAAGCTCACCGCTACCGCGATGAAGCTTCAGACTCCCCCCCAGTGTTGCGGACGTAAGCTCCCTTACGTTCCGCAACTCCACAAAAACACGGTTCACCCAAACGCGACCCCATCAAGTGCCAACTCGTGCCAACCAGTCCAGGGCAAGCTCAGTCAAAGGCCAAATCAGAGGAAGGAGAGGAACGACCGGAACGTGAACTGGAACCTCAACCGTCATGCCAACCACCGCCGACCACGCAGTTATCAGTCAAGGTCATCGGAAGGTCAACCAGCCCTGGGAGGACTCCCTACAAATCAGTTCGTCTTCACTGTTCGATCGGCGACAGCACCACCAGCACCACCAGCACCACCCGAGTAGTTCAGCTATGGATTGGCCTCTCCACCTAGAGGACACGAGAAGTATGGAGTCTCTTAGAACTATTAATAAACAAGTTTAATTGTTAGACAGTGTAGACTTGTAGGCCTGCGGGCAGGTACAGGAATCACATAGCGGCAGGGTCCCACACAACCCAATACAGCCGCAACATCCCCCCATCTCGGGACCTCACTCTTCTCTATGCTTCCATATCATCCATTTCCGTAAGCAGCGGTGGTGTAGTGGCAGTGGGATGGTGTGGAACCCTTGGGGTCGCAAGTTCTAACCCTACTATGGAATTTTTTTTTGTTTCTTGTAATTTCATTTTCTAGAGGTCTCCAGAGCATATTGCTCTCGAATGGAACTTGCAGAAAGTTCCAGAGAAAGTTCCAGGCATGCAAATTAGTATAAAAAGAAGATTTTCCTTCAGTTTCTTCATTATTTGTTTCCATTTTCTTATCTTATCCATTTTATCCATTACTGATGACCAAGTTCCGCCGGATTCTTATGTATATCCTTGATCTGGAGAGCAATCCGAAGAGGGTCCCGCTGTCAGAAGAAGATCTCCAACTTGCTGCTCATATTATCGATTTAGGAGAGGAGTACCATAAAATCAAGGAGTATCCAGGTATGGTCAACCTTCCTGGAGCCCCCAACTTGATTCAATTCAGTATTGGAGAATTCGTCGAACTTTCTAAAGTCAAGGGGGCATTATTGAATAATTGAATTTCAGCTGCTTTCACTCGTGTGGCTCGTTTTCTCTGATTGCGAGAACTTATAATTTGTAGGATTAGCCAAATCCAATCGGAAAACCGATTTGGAATTCATCTCGGCCGAACTGGAAAAGGAGGTGAAGAGGCACATCGAAGATCACGAAATTTGTGTCTACCGTTCGACACAAGACTCGCGATCAGATTGAGAAGGATTCCAAGAATTTCGTGAATTCTGCCAGCCAACACTTCCCTTTGTACCACCCATCCAACATCTACAATGCTGATCAGAGTGGATTCCAGCTCGAAATGAACACAGCTCGGACTCTTACATTTACCGGATCCAAAGATGTTCACTGTGTTGTTGGAAGTGTCTAGTACTTCGTTCATTAGATGTATCCATTGTCGTTTTCTAAAGGTCAGAGTCGAAGCCTTTGAGATCAAAAAACAATTAAACACAACTCATATACCCTTTTTCAGCATTCTGCAAGTTCCATTCGAGAGCAATGTGCTCTGGAGACCTCTAGAAAATGAAATTACAAGAAACAAAAAAAAATTCCATAGTAGGGTTCGAACTTGCGACCCCAAGGGTTCCACACCATCCCACTGCCACTACACCACCGCTGCTTCAGGAAATGGATTATATAGAAGCATAGAGAAGAGTGAGGTCGCGAGATGGGGGGAGAACTTCAGATGTGATGAAACTTCAGATGCGAATATTCAGCTTCTGGAGAGTATTGGGCAAAAAAAAAGTTTGTCATGGTTTTCAGCATGCTCGAAAGTGTCTGTGTACCAATTTTCATAAAATTCTCAACCATTGTCTAAAAACAGTTCCCTTGTAAGGTAGTTGGAGGGAGGGGGGGGGGGGTCAATGGTTTTTAGTCATTTTTGGAGCTTTTTTCTTGATTTTTTTTTTGAAAATGTTTGTTGCTATTGTTAAAATATTTGTAAGTTGTTTTTTTTTACGTGTGACGCTTGGCACGAAAACTACGATTCCACTTTTTTTTTCACGCGTGGCGCGATTCAACGATGAGCAATTTTTTAGATTTTTTTTCGCTTATTAGTTAATAATAGCTTAGTTAATCATAGATATAGGACCGCAGCTGATACACTTCTCCACTTGAAGTAAGCCTAAGCCTAAGACTAAGCCTAAGCCTAAGCCCAAGACTAAGCCTAAGCCAAAGTGTGGCCTCAAAGAAAATTTATGGGATGATCATTACTTTGAGGCGCTGTGGCATTTCAAATATCACGATTGAGCGAAATTTTACGAGTTATGGGCCGGAATCGCCAAGAAATATCCAGTCACCTACAGTGTGTCGTTTCGAAAGCATTTCGAGAAATTTTTTCGAAAAATTCTCGAAAATCTCGAGAAATGTTTCTCATTGATTTCTCGAAAAAAAAAACATTTCGATAAAAAATAATAATAAACTAGTTCGAACGACACTCCGAAATAACGCAAAGCGCGGTGTTTATCGTATTTCCATTCAAATAATTTTTCGTGATTTCTCGAGAAATTCTCGAAAATTTTCGAAAAACGCATTTTTCGAGAAATAATTTTTCGTAACGACACACTGGTCACCTAGTCATTTCCTTTTTTGTGCGTATTTTTGTTGTCTGCCAATAAAATTGTTCTAAAAATTTCTAGTGTTATTCTAGTATATCTAATAACATTTCAGAAAAAAAATCAAGAAAAAAGCTCCAAAAATGACTAAAAACCATTGACCCCCCCAACTACCTTAGCGCCGAATCCTCTTTACAGATGGTGTTTGAAGATGCGACTTGATGTCGTTAATCGAACCCATAATTTGGCAAGAAGAGTAGATGCAGAAATATTTCTTCCAATTGCAGAGATTATCAATAATCTTTGTTGTATAGCGGTTCACGGATATACTCGTATTTTGACTCCAAGTCAAGAACCACCGCCGCAAGATCCTAGTGAACACATTGATGTTTTGTGCACTCCCGCTATCCAAAAAGCCCACCAGAGATTTATTATTACTATCACCAGCAGGATTTCTATGCGTACCGCCTCGTTGTCTGGACGCCCCGAAGGAACTGCTCTTTGGTTCATCAAAATTGTTAACTCTAACAATGAAGTTGATCCCGATCGTAATTCTCGTTTTTTACATGTAGCTTCCTCTTTCAATGAATGGACCCCACGAGATGCTCTTCTCGCCGCTATTCTTTATTCTGGCCTCCCCTCCGATCCAATTGATGATAGGTCTGTATTTTATACTTCCGCTAATATTCAAAACATTTGTAATATTCGCTCTCAATACAATCTTGATTTTTGATCTCAATGAACAGGTACTTTAGCCCCCCGTACTGTTTTTCTGTTTTTATTCGTTGTTTTCAATAAAGAGAAATAAGAATGCTCGAACTAACCCGAGGAATCTAATTTCCAAAAAAAAAAAAAAATAGAACCTCATCATATCGACTTCATGCTTTCTAAATTAATTCCCAAAAATAACACAACCCCCGAAAACCTCCCGGCTATTTTCCTAAAAAGATCAAGCACAGCAATAGCTCGTCCACTATCTAGTATAATATTTCGGTAATCGTTAAGAACAGCTTCAATTCCGAATTACTGGAGAATGGCAATAGTATTATCGCCGTAAAAAAGTTCCGACATTTTTTCGAGCCCGCGAAAATCGGGATTTGAATTTAGAGGCTCCGCCCATTTCATCATCAGAGCGCATTTGCTATGCGCGATATATTTTTATCAGAAGAAACGAAAAAAAAAAATAAATGACGCAAATAGATATATTTAAACATTCGAAGAAACGTGTAAAAAATTCACGATTAATACAATTTCGTTCTTTTAATCCAGTTTAATTCTGAAAATTCAGAAGAAAAAATAAAAATTCAACAAATATATCGCGCATAGCAAATGCGCTCAAATGATGATGAATGGGCGGAGCCTCTAAATTCAAATCCCGACTCGAAAAAATGTCGGAACTTTTTTACGGCGATAATACGTCCGCATCATAAAAAAGGCGCAAAAAGTGACACAAATATCTGCCGACCAATTTCGCTAACATCATCTGTGGGAAAATTAATGGAAAAATTAATCCACCAACTAGTGTGTCGTGTCGATTCAAAAATCGATCAATTTTGATTCGATTTGTTGAACGGGCAAATCGATTTGAATCGATTCGATTTCGCGAATGAATCGACTTGAATTGATTTAGTTCGATTCGATTCGATAAAATCGAATCAACAAAAATAGTGCAAATGCGCGCTACCGATCAATGCCTTCGGCGGCGGTTTGAAATCGTATTTTCCTTTGAAAAATGCAATTTACTAAAAAAACAGTTAAAAATACGATTTTAAGCCGCCGCCGAAGGCATTGATCGGTAGAGCGCATTTTCTTTATTTTTGCATTATTTTTGTTGATTCGATTTAATCGAGTCGAATCGATTCGATTTGATTCAATCGCGATTCGAATCATGTTGAATCGATTGAATCGATTTAAAAATTGTCGATTTAATTCGATTCAATCGATCAATTCCAAAATCGACACGACACACTACCACCAACATATAATCAGCTTCCTTAACCAAAACCATCTCAAATCCAAATCACAATACGGGTTCCGCTCTAAAAGAGGAACTGATTCACAACTTCTTTCCTATTCTAGCAAACTACAGTGTGGTCAATATCTATAGGACCCCCCCCCCTCTAATTGGGGTCTATCCAAAGAACGGAAAGAGGTAAAAAAGAATTCTGCGAATGAAAAAGAAATCCTGCTGATTGAAAACATCGGAAGTCATAGCTCACTAAGAATGAGAATCTCGAAAAAATAAGAAAAAGCGACACCGCCCAACCACTGCTGCTCCAATTGAGCATCAAAAAGAAACCGGGAAAATGTAGTTTCTTCGAAAATACGGTAAAAGTAAGGATTCTGATAGACAATTATCCTTGAATGGAGCTACAGTGCTCCACAGAAGTATAACCTCATTGCGAATTCGAATTGAGCACGAGCAATAATCAACATTTTTGAACAGTGCGTATTTTTTCGAAAAAAATTGGGGATTTGTGGTTCCTCAATGTATATCCTCTCCTAATTTTTTCGGTTTGTTTCTAAATTTTTCGAGTATTTTTTGCTATAATTCCAAGGAGTACGCATTTTACTGCCAATGAAACCAGCCAAATCGACGCAAAATTAGATCGCCGTATTTCAAAACGACAAATCACTTAAGACTTAGGGGAGGGGGGAAGAAGTCATGCAATAATTATCCAAAAAAGATTTGCACGTCCTTCGCTCCTCATAATCCATGAAACACGAATGATAATTCATAAAGCGGACAACGGCGTGGCGACTTCGCGCTCAAAAATCAAGGCGGAGCTTGATTGGAATCCGTAAAAAGTGACCTGACTTTTTTTTAAAGAAGAATATTCAATTTTTCCAGGTTAAACAAAAGCTAGATTCATGAAAATGTGTATTTTCCGCTTACAAAAATGTGCCAGCGATGAAAACGGGAAGCAGTCAGCGGAGAAATATTTCATTGAAAACAATACATAATCTGGAAAATGGCATTTCGTAAGTTCCACAAAAGTATAGTCTTACTTGAGGAAAAATAATTTAAGAAAAGAATAGAAAAAATAATTTTAAAAAAATGAAACAATACTTTAATAGTTTTCAACAGCGAAATATGTGCCTCGAGAAGTAAATTTAAAAAGACAATTTAGCGCTATGATGGTTGGGGGAAGGAGCCACTCGCTTTTTTTTTGAAAATTATGAAAATATTTTTGTTGCAGAGGTAATCTTATACCTGACGAAATTAAATAACACAAAAAGGTTTAATCCGATGTCTCATTTCTAAAGAAATGTTAAATCGAAATTATTCGTGTTATTTGTGTTTTTTTAAATATATATTTTTTAAATTCAAGCGACGCTGTTCTGAAAAAAACAGAAAATATCGCCGAAATTGTCGAAAAACGAGTGGTCCCAAGTGGTTTTTATAAAACTACTCTGCCGCACGCTCGTAAATCGACACATAAAATCTTTGCGAGACCCGTAGGCGCGAACCGCTAACATTTGAATTCGGAAAATAATGGGTAGCATTCAAACTCTCGAAATGTGACTATTTTACCTCTTTACCCACTTTTAAAAGTATTTTTTAGCTGGCTTGTGTCGTCTATGTGATATTAATAGATATGTTCCAGATAAATCGGCTGCCTAACATTGTGAAACAGCCACAGAAAACTGCGCAGAGAAAAGAAAAAGCACCACCAGAGGTTCCCGCCCTTATTGCCGACAAAGAACGTGGGAATTTCTATGAGAAATGACGATTTTTGGGAAAGGGAGGCTTTGCTCATTGCTATGAGCTGACAAATCGGACTACCCGGGAGGTTGTGGCTGGAAAGGTAGTCCCAAAGACAATGCTTGTTAAGCAATACCAAAGAGATAAGGTTAGTCGCGAAAAACAGGAAGAAAATATTTAACTAAAAGTTTCAGATGACTCAAGAAGTGCAGATCCACCGTGAACTGTGCCATGTCAACATCGTTAAACTTTTTCACTTCTTCGAAGATTCGTTGAATTTTTACATCACACTTGAATTGTGCGCCAGAAGATCATTAATGGAGTTGCATAAAAGAAGAAAAGCCGTCACAGAGCCAGAAGCTCGGTATTTCACCCAACAAGTAGCAGAAGGTGTGCTATACTTGCATGAGCTCAAAATTATTCATCGGGATTTGAAACTGGGGAACCTCTTTCTTATGGGGTTATTCATGAAAAGCACAATTGCATTTTAATGGAAAAAATGCCACTTTAATGGTATTCACGATTGCATTTTAATGCAAAAAATGCATTTTTTTCGATAATCAGAAATTACTTAAAATAGAAATCGCTGTCTTTCAGAAGTTTCTCCATCGTCTTAAGTATACCAAAACGATGATTGAGCGATTGATGAGTGACGCGAACATTGTGGCACAAAATCCTTCTCGATCACTGGATGGTCCACGACCAACTGTATCAGTTCGTTCTGCTTCTGCTGGATCAAAAGGACCGACCAATGGCGGCTCTAACCTTCCTCAATCGGCCAGCGGTTCCAATATTCATCCTCGTCGATAAACTACTGATGCTCCTGTTTCATTCTTCTCACAATTCTTGATTTAATTCGAAACAGCCACCCCTTTATTCAACATCTCTTAACCCGTATTATTCTGTTGTTATTGTTTTTTTTTCGTCCCCGTTACGACTTCTATGTACATTTCGAAACATTTTAAACGCCCATTTTCTCTAAATTTTGGTGGCGCGCATATTCTGAAGTGAACAGCTTGTTGGCTGGGGTGCGATATGCACTTCGTTTCAGAATTCATCGTTTTTTACCTTATACTGTTTGAGATAATTAGTTAAGCTATTGATTAATGTATGCTTCGATTTAATAACTTTGTGCATGTACAGTTCTCCACAAATTTTTAGTTAATTTATGGCGAATAATGCAAAGAAAATTAATTTCTGTGAAAATTAAATAAAAACGAAAAAAAAAATAGGATGAGGCTATATATTTGTGGAACCGCAAATATAAATTTTTTTCGAGAAGGAAGACGGCTCTCCAATTCATCGAGCCAAGGGAACCATAGCTTGGATACGAGCTAGAAGCATCCAATTCCCCCTCTTGCCGGCATGCTTGCTCATCGGATATAAAGATCTTGTGATATCGATGGATACCCGAATTATTGAATCGACAAGCAACGACTGAGGAGCTCCAGTTGATTATTGCTTTTCGCTTTTATTTGTTTCATTTTTATTAGTTTTCCTCAAGTGAGTCTATACTTTTGTGGAACTCCAAAAGGCCAAGGCGCCACGCCATTGTCCGTTTCTTTGGCAGTTAAAGGCGTAATTTTTGGAATTCTAGCAAAAAACTAAGAAAAAGGAAAAAATATTCGAAATATTTAAAAATAAATAGAAAAATTTAGGTGAGGTTATACTTTTTTGGAACCGAAAAATCCATTTTTTTCGAAAAATTGGTTGAAAAAATGCGCGCTTTGCCGATGCCGATTTTTTCATTATTTTCGTTTAATAATTTTTCTGGAAATCGTTAACCATCATCAATTCACTGAAAATTCACAGTGAGGTTATACTTTTGTGGAGCACTGTGTAACGGAGACAGGTGCATGCCAGAGAAGGGCGGAATTCCGGATTCCGGATTCCGACGTTTTTTTTCATTCCGTTTTCCGGATTCCAGATTCCAGATTCCGTGAAAAAATATTTTTCCGTTTTCCGCATTCCGGATTCCGCGATATGGCGTTTTTATTCCGTTTTAATTCTTTATTCTCAATTGTTGTCAAAAGTATACTTTAATGGTTGAAATTCCGTTTTCCGGATTCCAGATTCCGTGAAAAACATTTTTTTTTCGTTTTCCGTTTTCCGGATTCCGAGTTCCCAAAATCCAATTCTGCCCTACTCTGGTGCATGCCGAATTTCGCCTCATACAGCACATTTCTGACCGTTTTGAGCCACGTCTGAAACTGTCTGAAACTGAGCGTCTAGAAAAGGATCCATCTTCAGGTTTCCGACCGCAACTCGAAAAACGAGGGAAAATAAAACAATAATGCAACAAGACGGAAACAGAAATAAGGAGAGCTCTCATTTATTCAGTTAAAGAAACCGTGAATGGAATTGTGATGACGCTGTGGTGAGTTTTGGAATTGCTCAACGTCGTCTCCTTCTAGATTCTAGAATTGCAGAACGCACGTCGCAGAAATAAGCGTTGGCATTAAACCTAAATTGGTCTAAACGGACGGCGCGCGCGCTCCGTTGTCGCCGTTTTTCGCCTTCCTGTGAGCAACAAAACGGACGAGAAGACCTTTCCTTCCGTTTTTATGAGATCTTTTTCTTCTCTTTTTCGACTGCTCCTTCCACTTTTCTTTTCGAATTCTCCACTGGCTCTTTTATTCGTAAAACGGGTGAAAAGTGCAGAGAGAGAATGAGAGAACGAGAGAAAGTGCTCTTTTTGAAATGATTGGTACTCGTTCAAATTGAGCACAATGCGGCTGGAAAGGAGTTGTGTCACTTTGAATCTTCATTTCGTTTTTTCCCTACTACCGGCTAGTTTTCCCCGTTTGCGGGAGGACTCTCGAAACGAGAATTCGAGAACATTCGGTTATAGTTTTATAGAGCCGCCAAAGAACATAAAAACGGAAAGGAGATGAATGATCGGCGGGAAAACTGTAATTCGAAAGTGTGTCGTTTCGAAAAATGATTTCTCGAAAAATGCGTTTTTCGAAAAATTTCCGAAAAATTCTCTTTTCCGGAAATTTCTCGAGAAATCGCGAAAAATGATTTGAATGGAAATACGATAAACAACGCGCTTTGCGTTATTTCGGAGTGTCGTTCGAACTTGTTTATTATTATTTTTTATCGAAATTTTTTTTTTCGAGAATTTCTCGAGAATTTCTCGAGAAATGTTTCTCGTTGATTTCTCGAAAATTTTCCGAAAAATTCTCGAGAAATTTTTCTTGTTGATTTCTCGAGAATTTTTCGAGAATTTTCGAAAATTTTCGAGAAATCGCGAAAAATGATTTGAATGGAATTACGATAAACAACGCGCTTTTCGTTATTTCGGAGTGTCGTTCGAAATTTCGAAATTTTTTTCGTTGATTTTTTGAAAAATTTTCAGGAATTTTTCGGAAAATTTTCTCGAAATGCTTTCGAAACGACACACTGTTTCTTATGATGATGCTCGAAGCGAAAGAGAACATGCTTCGCTGAGTTTGCGTTGTTCGTGGCGAGACCCTAACGATTACGGTGGCCACAAAGTTTGAAAAAAAATAACTTGAAAAAGGAGGAAAACTACGAAAAATCGGTATTCCTTCATTTATTTTCCTATAAACCTTTTTTAGATATGCATATTTAAGACTTCCATTTGAGTGAAATTTCTGCTGTCTCGTCTCGTCTCATCTTCGTCTTGAATTCGTCTTCAATTTTTTTATTGCAGGACAAACTGAAAGACGAACGAAGACGACTTTTTGTCTTTGTCTTTTGTGGAAGCATTATGCGTATTCCCTTAAGGCTTCCATTTGGGCCAAATTTCGGCCGTCTCGTCTTCGTCTTGAATTTGTCTGACGCAGATATAAACATTGTGTTAGTACACAGTACTCAACTTTTTTATTGCGTAAGGCGAATGCAAGACGAACTGAAAGACGAACGAAGACGACATTTTGTCTTCGTCTTTCGTTGAATCCTTATAAATTCTCTAAAAAAGCTTTGAATCGGTGGACAACAGAACGTGCTGAAAGCGACGAATGATAGAGAATTCGCTTTCTTGCGGTTTTCTTATCTTTCGCGGCGAGACCCTCGCGTTTTAAATGGCTGCCTGCGGCTGCGTAAACTCTTGTTTTATTCGAAAATTTTTCATTTTTATTCAAATTTCGCAAATTTCACGCCACCGTAGTCGTTACACATCTAACGACTACGGTGGCGTGAAATTTGCGAAATTTGAATAAAAATGAGAAATCTCGCCGGTCTCGAAGGTCTCGAAGGTCTCGCCACGAACGACAAGAAGCACGCGAAAAGCGAAAAAAATTCGCAGTCATTTCGAACATCTTTGTTTGCGCAGAGTTCACTTGGAGCAAAGGCTTCCATTTTTGCGAAATTTCGGCCGTTTCGTCTCGTCTTCTTCTTCGTCTTGATTTCGTCTGACGCAGTGTGTTGACAAGACGAATGTAAGACGAACTGAAAGACGAGCGAAGACGACTTTTTGTCTTCGTCCGTCGTGGAAGTCTTACTTGGAGCAAAGCGGTCCCCCTTTAAACATGTTTTTCGAATATGGGTCCCGTTCGTTCTGAAGCGTTTCGTAGCGGAACAAGCGACATTACTTATAGACTTTTTTGAGTTTGCTTAATAGAAATCTGCAGACCCTCTCGATCCTTCCTTGGTCTCTTTGCCTTTTATATTTGTTAAGAGAATCCTTGGACTTCCGAAAATGGTTATCCAAATGGATATTTTGACAATTTTCGAAAATTGGAAATATTGCGAAATTTCAGATTTCGGAATTTGGGAATTTTCGGTTTTTTTCTTCGAAAAAATGGATTTTTTATTTATTTTTTCTTTCCGGAAAAAAGCCTTTTATTAATTTTTATTCGTTAAAAACGGTAGGAGCAATCGGAAAACTGTATTATTATCGATAACAACGGAAAACGTAACAAAAATCAATGAAAACATTAATAATAAATGTTTTTTTTGTTTTTGTGTGAGCAAACACAGTTTTTTTGATAAATTAATATTAAACCTAACTCTTTTTAATTCAATTTTTTAAAAGTCCTTTATATAATAATTTGTATTTTCTTACCCCGGCTCATTAAGCAAATCATCAAACACATTGAGCAATCGTTTTGATTTTTTTTTTTAATATACACTTCATTTTTCTATATTCAGGCGATAAAACGGCGCTTTACGAGAAATACATTGAAAAAGAAATTGAATATGAAAAGTCAATAAAATTGAGAAAATAACATTTTTCCGCTCGAGACGCAGAAAAGAAGGTTAAGCATGTGCCTTTAACATACAGTAACTTTTTATTTCGATTTTTGTGTTTCAAATTCCGAAATATTTTCACGAAATCATCTCGAAAAATATCGAAATTTTCGTTTTTTTGCTTCCTTTTTTTTAAAACTATTTTTAGAGTTTATTCGTTATCATGACTCAGAGCAATCAGAAAACCACATTGTTACCGATAGCAACGAAAAACGTAGCAAACATCAAGAAAACATTAACAATAAGTGTTTCTTCTGTTATGTAAGCACACATAGCTTTTTTTAAATAAATGAATATTAAAATACTTCTTTAAATTACATTTTTAAAGCGATTAATATAATAATTTGTATTTTCTTTCTTCTGCTCATTAAGCAAGTCTTAAGGCACATCGAGCAATCGTTTTAACCTATTTCCTTTTTTTTTAATAAATATTTTATTTTCCCATATTCTGCCGTTTTACGAAAAAAAAAAATTGAGAATGAAACTATGGGAGGGGAGAAATGAATGCTGACTATGAGAAAACAATAATATAAAAAAAGTAAGAATGAATCCACTCGAGACACCAAGCAAAATGTTAGGCATGCGCCTTTAAGATACCGTAATTGTTCTTTTTAATGATTTTTGTTTTTCTGCATTTCGATTTAAATCTCCTTTCCGAAATATTCTTTCGGAATCTTTCCGATGGGAATTTTTGAATCTACAAATTCCGATCCAATGGAAATTCTTAAAAATTAAAAAAGAGCAGTAAAATAAAATGGACAAAACTCCTTTCGGCAATTTTTCAAGAAGCCGCATCATTTTTTAAAGTTTTAAAGTTTTTTAAGTTTTTGAATATTTCGCCAAAAATTACTCGCTGATTGCTCATTTTTTAACCATACAAACGCAAGCGAACTGGCGTCAAGTTTGACGCATTGTACGCGAACATTGTGTAACCAACAATTCGAGCAAATCTTGATGGCGGTCCTCGTATGAAGAGATGCTCAATAGAGACGATTTATGATCACTTTATGACCATGGTACCATGCAGTGTAGAATGCACAAAAAACTCTTTTGTGTGAATTCTGCGCATCTCGAGCGAACCGTTTCTGTAGTTTTTCACATTCTTCGACACCCGCCGCAAGCACTGCTATAGCATAGCTCAATGAAAAGAGCGGTACTGGAAGGAGAGCGCATTTCAGTGCGACACGTGTGTCCTCACTTCATTGAGCAAGAGCAGCACCTGACAGAGGCACTAGGGAAAGTTGTGCACTGCAAAAAAAATGCAGTTTCAGAGGAGAAGATTTCAATTTTGGCTCACTGAGCCTCCTGCTGTCCAGTGTGTCGTTTCGAAAAATGATTTCTCGAAAAATGCGTTTTTCGAAAAATTTCCGAAAATTTTTCAAGAGTTTCTCGAAAAAATTTTCTCGTTGATTTTTCGGAAATTTCTCGAAAATGTCTCGAAAAATTTCTCGAGAAATTGCGAAAAATGATTTGAATGGAAAAACGATAAACAACGCGCTTTGCGTTATTTCGGAGTGTCGTTCGAACTACTTTATTATTTTTTTTTATCGAAATGTTTTTTTTTCGAGAATTTTCGAAATTTTTCAAGAATTTCTCGAAAAAATTTTCTCGTTGATTTTTCGGAAATTTCTCGAGAATTCTTCGAAAAATTTCTCGAGAAATCGCGAAAAATGATTTGAATGGAAATACGATAAACAACGCGCTTTGCGTTATTTCGGAGTATCGTTCGAACTACTTTATTATTATTTTTTATCGAAATGTTTTTTTTTCGAGAATTTTCGAAATTTTTCGGGAATTTCTCGAAAAAATTTTCTCGTTAATTTTTCGGAAATTTCTCGAAAATTTCTCGAAAAATTTCTCGAGAAATCGCGAAAAATGATTTGAATGGAAATACGATAAACAACGCGCTTTGCGTTATTTCGGAGTATCATTCGAACTACTTTATTATTCTTTTTTATCGAAATGTTTTTTTTTCGAGAATTTTCGAAATTTTTCAAGAATTTCTCGAAAAAATTTTCTCGTTAATTTTTCGGAAATTTCTCGAAAATTTCTCGAAAAATTTCTCGAGAAATCGCGAAAAATGATACGATAAACAACGCGCTTTGCGTTATTTCGGAGTGTCGTTCGAACTACTTTATTATTATTTTTTATCGAAATGTTTTTTTTTCGAGAATTTTCGAAAATTTTCAAGAATTTCTCGAGAAATTTTTCTCGTTGATTTCTCGAGAATTTCTCGAAAAATTTCTCGAGAAATCGCGAAAAATGATTTGAATGGAAATACGATAAACAACGCGTTTTGCGTTATTTCGGAGTGCCGTTCGAACTACTTTATTATTTTTTTTTATCGAAATGTTTTGCTTTCGAGAATTTCTCGAAAAAATTTTCGGAAATTCCTGGAGAAATTTTTCTTGTTGATTTTTCGAAAATTTTTCGAGAAGTTTTTCGAAAAATTCTCGAGAAATCAACGAGAAACATTTCTCGAGAAATTTTCGGAAATTTTTCGAGAATTTTTCGGAAAAATTTCTCGAAATGCTTTCGAAACGACACACGGTGCTGTGAATAAGATTCTTATTCAAATTTTCCAAGAATCTGTGTTTCTTCTACTAATCGATCAGGAGCCTAGAGGCATTTCTGAAGAGGACTTCTAGAACTGACTGGTTTAGCTGAAAATTTGGCTGAAAAATGAGATAAACGCTTTTCCTGAAGCATCACGTTCCAAGTACCAAAAGACAATTGAATTCTCCCTACTCCCCCCCCCTCCATCAATGATGCTCCATAATAAAGAGTTCGAGTTTTAATAAGAGCATGGACGGAGCACGAGGGTATTGTCTAAAGTCTGCAGAGCATCTGGCCGTGCGAAGAGACGACGTGCTCTGTCCGCCTTCTCTGCTCACAGCGAGCCGCGTTCACTCACTCAAATTTCTGCTTTCTCTGCGCTGATTTCAGAATTAAAAGCTTGCTCTGAACCTTTATTTGAAGGGCCGCACACTCTCTCCTAGAGCAATTGTCCGCGAAATGCACCGTTTCGAAACTTTGCGAACAGCTGGCGCTTCTGGTTGAAATGAATCGACGGGGCCCGCTTTTTGCATTCCATCCATCGATGCAGCACTTCTGATGTCTCCTCTATCATAAGTTTTCTAAAATGCCGCCTTCATTCCGGACGTCCCTTCCCCCCCCCCCCTACACCGCTTTCCATTATTCAGCAGATGCCAACACAGCTGATGCGGAGGAGCAGTGCAGCACGAAGGAAGGCCGTCCAGCTGAAATGAATCGTTTCGCGCATCGGAGCACACTCGTTCATATGACTTCAGCATGCTGGACGGCAGAGAAGGGCGGAATTCCGCCGTTTTTTTTCATTCCGTCTTCCGCATTCCGGATTCCGTGAAAATTTTTTTTTCCGTTTTCCGCATTCCGAATTCCGCGATATGGCGTTTTTATTCCGTTTTAATACTTTATTTTCAATTATTGTGAAAAGTATTCTTTTTTGAACTCCCGCAAAAATTTTTTGCGAACAGAGCGCATTTGCATCATTTTTTTTCCAAAAATTTCCCAACAATTCATGTTTTTTAAAATTCCGTTTTTCCACATTCAGCATTCCGGATTCCGCCGTTTTTTCATTCCGTCTTCCGGATTCCAGATTCCGTGAAAATTTTTTTTCCGTCTTCCGGATTCCAGATTCCGTGAAAAAAATTTTTTTCCGTTTTCCGTTTTCCGGATTCCGTGAAAAAAATTTTTTTTCCGATTTCCGGATTCCGGATTCCAGATTCCGTGAAAAAAAATTTGTTCCGTTTTCCGGATTCCAGATTCCGTGAAAAAAATTATTTGTTCCGTTTTCTGCATTCCGGATTCCGTGAAAAATTTTTTTCCCGTTTTCCGCATTCCGGATTCCATGAAAAAATATTTTTTTTCCGTTTTCCGCATTCCAGATTCCCTGAAAATTTTTTTTCCGTTTTCCGCATTCCGGATTCCGTGAAAAAAATTTTTTTCCGTTTTCCGGATTCCGTGAAAAAATTTTTTTTTCCGATTTCCGTTTTCCGGATTCCGTGAAAAACTTTTTTTTCCGTTTTCCGCATTCCGGATTCCGTGAAAAAAATTTTTTTTCCGATTTCCGTTTTCCGGATTCCAGATTCCGTGAAAAAATGTTTGTTCCGTTTTCCGGATTCCGGATTCCGCCCTACTCTGCTGGACGGCCATTCCTCGACTTGTCTGAAAACGTTGAAATTCACTTGATACCTTCAAATTGACGGACTTCCTTTTCGTTCGGTGTAATCCAATCCACTCCCCCCCCCCGCAGCCCCTCAGGGCTCTCTTTTTCAGCGCATGTCTTCCGTGCTCTCGGGTCCTGCTCATTCCACTTTGTACATATCATTCATACATCCATCCCGCCGGTTTCTTTTTCCGTTCCGCAAACGCTTCTGTTCCCGGGGCGGGGAGTGTTGAAAGAGAGGCCGAGAAGAAGGCAGTGACATACAACTAGTGCAACTCGGTCTCTCCTTCTTTTCCATCTCTCTGATCAAAGAGGAGTGTGAGAGAGAAAGAGAAAGAGAGAAAGAGAGAGAGAGAGCATTTGATTGGAAGAGACGCAGCTTGCAGATAACCCAAAGTGCCTAGACAGTTCAATTCAGCGGCGAGACGGCAGGCGGGCCACAGTCAGAGGCGGGACACCCCAGCCGGGTGGCGCGCGCCTTTCTCTTTCTCTCCCTGTCGGTCACTTTCGACCCCGGGTGCCTTTACTTCTCTCTCTATCTCTCTGTCTCTCTCTCTCTCTCTGATTCTTTCTGTGTGCTACTCTGTGTCATCACCAGTGATACCTGAACCGATGCTCTCAATGAACCGCAAAACATCGAGATCTCTCTGCTAAGCCTAAGCCTAAGCCTAAGCGGCTCTCAATTCTTCCCGTTTTCAGATCAAACCTGCGGCCCATACAGCTGGTGGTTTCATGGGATTTTCCAGTGAATGGCTGGAACAGTCCTACCTCAATTGGAGGCATGGGGCTAGTGCCAGGTGAGTGGAAATGTGGTGCTGATAAGCAGCGTGGATGGGGGGGGGGGTCGGAGGCAGTGACGCTGAAATTGGCTCCTCAAAATGCTTGCTCAACTCTACATTTTCAGATTGATACGAGTTGTTCTATTCATCACATCTGGCTCTGCATTCCTTCGAACACTGGGTCACATTCCAGCGGTTTATGCTCTTTCCACCGCCGCCGTTCTCCTCATTTCCACATTAACCATCATATTCCACGTGCTGCGTCCGGCCAACATCACGACGTTTCAAATCCTGGCGAGCGGAGTTCTGCTGCTCGACGTGCTGCTCGCGCTGCCCGGCTACGAGTCGCTGTTCCCGGCAGTGCTCGCCGTCTTCTCGCTCTACGCGTTCTTCTCGCTGCCCTTCTACGCGATTCTGGCGGCGGCGACCGTCGTCTCGATTGTGCAGACGTGCTCGTTTCTGCTGTTCGTCACGCCGCTGCACACGAACGAGGTGAGTCGTGTCGTCGTCTGCGGCTACCGCGCCGCTTCATAATTGTAATTGTAATTGCCGCGCGGAAATGCACTTTCCACCATTCCGCCAACCAACAACACTCCTCTTCCATCAAGAGGAATATGTCATATTAACTAGAAATTGGACGGAGAAGTGAGAAATGGAAACTAGAAGATGTAGGCTAATTGGTTTCACAATTCTCAGTTTCTGAAGATGTGATAAAGAGGAATCGGAAGACGGCGTATCCCCCCCACGCACGCCACCCAGCTTCCTCCTCGATTATCTTGTTTTTTTTTTGATTAATAGACGTCGCCGTGAAGCAGCGACGTGACGGAAACAGTGCTGCGCGAGCGAGATGGCGAAGACGCAGCAGCGAAATCGACACGTGGGAGCGCGCGCGATGAAGAGCGTATGTACAACAATGCCAAGCGCACCCAAACTGCTACCAGGCGGGCGCTGGTGTAACAAAAAAACGGCGAAGAGGAGGGGGGGGGCAAGCAATTACCATGTGTATACACACGTTATGTAAATCACTGAATATCTGAATCTGAATCTGAATCACCATTCGATTCGTCGTCAGATTCATGATAGGGGGGGGGGGAGCCGATGAAACGGAAATTGCCATCCGCCAGGACGCTGATCTAGATGAAATTCAAATCAGGAGGCTTCCTGTCTTCAATGTAAACATTTCTTTGTAATTTGCGACACTTCCTCCGCATAAGGCTTCCAACGAAAGACGAAAACAAAACGCCGTCTTTTTTCGTCTTCCAGTTCGTCTTGGATTCGTCTTACGCAAGACTTACGCAAGTAAGACAGACGAATTCAAGACGAAGACAAGACGCTCTTATTTCGTCTTTCGTGGAAGCCTTACTTCCGCCTATTTTCCCAAACTTTGGAGCTTCTGATTTTCAGTCTTTTCACCTCAAAATTCATGATTTCTGAAGGTAACATTAGGCTGAAAATAAGCCGAATTCAACGAGTTTTGGGGAGCTCGAATCGCTGGAAAAGCCCTAATTGCTCTCTTCTTGACATCGCCACTTTTATAGCTCTATGCTAGGGATAAAAGATGCTCCTCTGAGCAGAAGAGCTGACACCCCACCCCCCCCCCCCTCTTTTCCGCTCCACCACTACTAAAGCGCATCCGGTGTTTTCCAAAAGAAGCACAAATAACACGAAATGGTGGCAATTCATAAGAAAACGTCTCGTCTTCGTTCGTCTTTCAGTTTGTCTTGCATTCGTCTTAATGCAAGTCAGACGAATTCAAGACGAAGATGAAGGCAAGACGGTCTTATTTCGTCTTTCGTGGAAGCATATACAGTTCTCCACATAAAGATACGCCACCCACCCATCAAATTGAAAATTGTTTCGCTTGCTCAATCCGCACATTTTTTATTTTTTTAAAACAATTTTTACATTTTTTAACGGCATTTTGCGTTAATTAATTAAATAATGGCTATCGTGGACCTTTTTTCCTTCTTTTCATTTAACTTTTTCTTCATTTTTTAAGACCTGGCGTATCATTATGTGGATTTTGTTTTCCTTCATTTTTTTTCGATTAAATTGATTTTACCTTTTTCCCTTAACGTTTTGGCTGCTAATTTGAGGTTAATGCTGCTAAATTCAGTTATTTTCTCAAGAAATGACTCTTCGAAATTTCATTAATTGCTCATTCCCGAGCTATTAAAAGGGTGGCGTATCTTTATGTGGAGCTTTGTATTTTTGATGTTTTTTAAAGCTTTATGCTAGTTTTCCAGTATACTAACTTTGATTTTCGTATTCTTCTGCAATTCCTTTTCCGTCCATATCGCATATAAAGCCTTCACATATAAAGCTCTTCCCGTATGCACTGGAGTGCAGTGCCCTACCCGGTTCCGCCGGGCTTAGGAGCCACAGAGTGCAGGGAGCAAAGACGGGGGCCAAAAGACGGCAATTTGTCCCGGAAAACCCGAAATATCATTTCGCCCAGTGCTCCTTGGATTAAATGGCGCAAAAACACGGGGCGCGACGTGTGACGTCTCCCGCCCGCCCGCCGGCGCGTTTCCCATTTTTCTACATGATTCAAGTGACAGAGTATTCACCCGTCCACCACCACCACTCACGCAGATCGAACTCTGCGATATGTGTCGAAGAAGGCCGGCGAGGCGGCGGAGGGGGGGGGGGGAGGTCGACACATTTATCAAGCATCTGTGACGAGCTGGTACTTTCATGTGCTGCCTTCCGGAATGCGCAAAGAGGCGACAGACGTGTCAAACTTGTGACAGGCTACCAGAGAATATGGAAGCGAGTCGGATGAAGAACGAGTTGAAAGCGGGAAGGGGGGGGGGACAGATTGACTGCTCCGGGTGGTTCGGAGCACTGTACGCCGCATTTGTTAGAGCTCCGCGCCATTTTTCTCATCTGGAATAGTCAGCTTCACAGTTTGTGCAAGCCTGATGTCACTAGAATCTCGGGTTTGGTGAATCGCAGTACTCTCGATGAAGCCGTCCTCTTCAAAACGCTGAAAAAGAGCCGGCAACACTCTGGATATTAGTCGTGCTCACCAGCGCACCACCTGACGGCTCGAACCATTTGTCTTCCGCCTTACTGCTCTTCCTCTTTTTTCGTTTTCCACTTTGCACAAATTTCGAAATTCGAAAGCGATTTCACCATTCTCCTGTCATTTTGTTTTACAATCGTTCTCACTTTTTTCACACAAGACGATGAGGCCAGGCCGTCTGCTCTTCCCCCGGGTGTGTTAATCACTCGAGAGCCCTGGCTGGGGGGGGGGGGAGAAGAGACGGGGAGAGTTACACTTATAGCAGCTCGTAACCGGCGATATCCCGCCCCCCTCCTTCTTTTCGATGTGCATTTCATTGGTTAAATTGAAGAAAGGAGGAAGAACAGGTGAAGATCGATGGAAGATTTATTGGTTAATTGGGAGAGGGGGGGGGGGTACCGGGGCAAGAAAGAGAAACTTGGAGTGGAGACGAAGGAAGTGGAGAGGCAAAGTTACGATTTAGATGGTTTCGGAATAGAAAACTCCGTTAAGGGTACGAATAAAAGATCCTCCAATTAAATATTCCACGAAAGATGAAAAAAATCGGTCGTCTTTTATGGAATCCTTTCGTCTTGTCTCCGTTCGTCTTGCGTCGCTATCTCTGCGTCAGACGAGTTCTAGACGAAGACGAAGATGAGACGAGACGGCCCTATTTCGTCTTTCGTGTAAGCCTTACCTCCAATTCTGACAAGGCGCAAGCTTGTTTTAGCAGAATATTTTCAATAAGCGCCGTCAATTCGCTTTATAGTCGAGGAGCCATTAAGGAATATTCATAGAATACGAGCCACTTTATTCACAGAATTCTCTGTGGATTTCTCTTCTAATTTTACGAAAATTCAATGGATTTTAGGATAGAAATAATACAAGTAGAAAGGCATGACAATAGGTTGTTTTTTTTTAGATATTAAAGTAGAAATATACACGTAAAGAACAACTCAAAAACGTTATAAATCTGAATTTTTCGAAACAAAATTAAATTTCAGACTATCTAGCTTTAATAGCAAGAATCTCAAAAAAAATTTTAATTTTCAACTATAGATATTTAGTAAAATCTCTTTTTCCACAGGCAAACAATACGGAATAGCGCAATGGTAACCCAAATGGCTCTACATGGAGCAATTTGTGCACGAGAATCATTAAAAAGAACTAAACAAAGTACGGTACGCATCACATTGTTAGGCGGTGCGTCGATTTGTCTGCAATGTGTACCCGTACGGAACAACGTGCATTTGATCTTACGCCACAATTTTTTACTTGTCTTTTCTGCATTTTCGCCAATTTTTCTTTAATATATTTTTATAAATCTTTCAAATATCACTTTTTAAAATTATTTTCAAAGAAAAACCAGCGTTATAGTAGTTGTAAGATGGAAAAAGCACTCGTTTTTTTTTCCATTTTTAATTTAAGTTTTTTTTTCCCAAAACAACATCGCTTACATTTTTTTAAAATATAATTTTAGGAAAATAATGAAAAATCAACCCGTAGAATTTGGCCGTAACATTTTGTAAAAATAAAATATAGGACAGAACGTTTTTGCGTGATTTTCGTCAGGTACAATGTTAATTCTGTTACTTTGCGTACCAAATGAAAATCCTAATATTGTTGTCGCCTGAAAGTATCCGT
This sequence comes from Caenorhabditis inopinata, assembly GCA_003052745.1. NCBI lineage: Eukaryota > Metazoa > Nematoda > Chromadorea > Rhabditida > Rhabditidae > Caenorhabditis > Caenorhabditis inopinata. Next base: position 13,024,291 of record AP018153.1, on the reverse strand, counting down.
TTTGACGTTTTTATCGAGCAACGTTGCTAGAAATGCAACATTTTAACTTAACGTAGCGTCAAACCAGAAGCCGTCCTGTTTCCCATTTTTATTCTAAAAATATTTTTTTCGAAATTTGGGATGATTTGCCGCAGACTTTTGAGTTGCTAGCATATTCCCCAAAATCTGCCCATTTTGAGTATCCCGTGTTTGCCATGTGCCTCTTTATTACGATTGTTCCACGTGCTTCATATTCCATTTGATATAAATTTGTTATTGCGGTAAATCTTGTTTCTTTCCTCCAGCTCACAAATGCTGCTCATTCTATCTTTTACAACGAGCTTCTTTTTCTGCCCAGAGCACACATCAAAGTGTAACCAATTCTTCATCCGATATATTCTCAGCGCAATCGTGCAGGTAGCCCACCAAATGGGTTTTTTTTATTCAAACAAATTTTCCACACGAGTACGAGAGAAAATTTTAGGAGCATATTGTACAGATTGCCAATGAACAAGTTTCTGCTCATTTGAAAATTGAAACGGAAGATGTGCAATGGAATGTTCAGAAAACAGTTTAGAATTAATGCATGCTAGCTTCTATCCTGAGGTTCCTGGCCGTTAGATTCCGGAATGCGATAATTATCTTTTTATACGGTTTGGTAGCTTTCGAGATGAGCGACTTGCTTTGCACCAACATTATCTGGATCTGAAAATTGCAGAAAGTCTAGGCCAAGTTTCCCACGAGTCTAGACGAAACCTTGGTGGACTGACTTGTATTGGGCAAGCGCTTGACAAGTCTAGGGCAAGTCCTCCACAAGTATCGCACAGGCTTACCATAAGTTATAGCCGAAACGTGTAGTAGACTTGTACAAGACGTTGAAGTTTTTGCTAGCTCTTGGAGCATTTTTGAATTTAGAAGTTTACTGGTTTTTGATGCGCCGAATGTATTCCTTCTCGATTTTATTAAATGCACTTATATTTTTAATTCTTCAAACGAATTTTAATTTCAGTTGCTCGCGATAATCGTCGTTCACATTTGGACCAATTTCACTGGGATTTATTTGTGCTCAACTGCCGACCGCTTGGCTCGTAATGCTTTCTTGTCCGCTAGAAACTCATCGGAAGCCGAATCAACAGCCGAGTTTCAAAGCAATCGTTTGGTAAGTTGTTTATTTGGTTGAACTAGGGAGCAAACAAGGCGTCAAAAGGCATGAGGTGTCAAATCAAATCGTCGCACTGCGTTGCGTTGCGCACTCATTTGCAAATACTGACTGTACGAACGCAATTGAATGGTGAATGGAAGGGTGGGCAATGAAGGAGAGAACCTTTGAGTGTTTTGATTGGAAAGAAAAAGGACGATGTAAACGAGACAGAGATTACATTGCAAACAGCGGAGAGATGAAAAGGATAAAGAACCAATGAATGAACAAGGGATTTGCAGAATAAACTTCTCTCATCGTTTCTACCATTTCATCTTATCAATCAAGCCCGACATCAGATTACTCTCTACAAACCTCATTTGTACAATGAAACGTATTCGCAGGTGAGGATTTACTATACATTTAAATCTTTGTGGTTTTGGTTCATTTACTGGAATTATGAAAAAAAAACTGAAACACAAGTTCCAAAAATTATAAATCATTAATTTTCGGATGAATATCTCCGATTTTATAGTTATTTACTCTGAAAATTATTGTCAATCACTGGACCTGACGCTGTTTTTATTTATTTGAAATCATTTTCATGAACTGATTCAAAAGTTCATATTCAAAAAAATATATACTATCTTATTCCTGAAATATCGACAGTTATTAGATTACTAGAAAAACAAACTAACTAACATTTGTGAAAAGCCGAAAATCTGAATTCAGACCGTCCTGGTAAGGCTTTCATGAAAGATTAAGACAAAAAGTCGTCTTCGTTCGTCTTTCAGTTCGTCTAGCATTCGTTTTACGCAATAAAAAATTTGTCGACTCACTGCGTCTGACGAATTTAAGACGAAGAAGAAGACGAGACGAGACGGCCGAAATTTCGCCCAGATGGAGGCCTTACGTCCTGGTGTACCTTGTCTTGAAAGATGATTAAGGGGAATACGGTAGTTTGAGACTGGAGAGAGAGTACGGGTATTTTAAAAATGTGATTAATGTCTAGTACAGTTTAATTATGATTATTCATAACTACTCTTTTTATTTGAGATTAAATAACTTTGTTCCCGATTGGGACTTTTTTTAAACAAGGCAATTTGGATTAAAAATGGACGTCGGGCGTTTCTAGAAAACAAAATATTATAAAAAGTACAGTACCCCGTAGAAAAACTGTCAACAACAATTTTCGTATCTGCCACTGTGCTGAATACAGTGATATGGTTCTTTTTCTTAATAAATCTCCATAAAAACGTTCTTAGAATTAGTATTCACATTCAGCTACAAAAATGAAGTTCTATTTGTAAATATTTTCCGATTTTTGGAGCTCGTGAGCAATTAGTAGCACTGTGGTCTTGGTTAAAAGATTTAAAGCTATTTTCCACCAAAATTGGTAATTACTCATAAATGCTTTTGATGTTTTCAGTATAAAGCTTTCTTTCGATTATCTATATGACAATCCACTTTTTTGAAAACATTTTCCAAATGTCTTTTTTCTTTATATTGTAAATACCAATATTGCCTCTTCGCATTGCTCAATGAACTCTTATTCAGGTATCAGTTGCATACGGTAGACTAATTGGTTTTGAGTCAGTACTTGCCCAATGCTCTTCAATTGATGCTGCTCGCGTTCTAAAAGAACTTGACAACCGAATAGAACGACTGGCTGCAGCAAATGCGTGTACTCGTGTCGCTTCTGAAGGCATCACTGTAGTTTGTTCTATTCCGGGAATCGACTCTCAGCATGCGACAAAACTATGCCGATTTGCAATGGAGTTAGAGACACTGATCCATTCATTTCGAGATGCAACTGGTGCTAATGTTTCAGTGTGTTTGGGAATTGATAGCGGATCTATCACTGCCGGTGTGGTCGGAGTTTCCAAATGGCATTATGACGTCATCGGATCTGTTTTTGATAATGCACTTTTGATGCAGAGCAATGCAACTGAACCGTGAGTGTTTTCTTCTTTCTTGAATTTAAGGCTTCCACGAAAGACGAAGACTAAAAGTCGTCTTTCAGTTCTTCTTGTAATCGTCTTGCATTCGTCTTACGCAATAAAAAAGTTGTGCATGTGTGCCAACACAATGTTTATCTCCGCGTCAGACGAATTCAAGACGAACTTGAATTCCTTACTTGAATTTCAGTTAATAAATTAATAATCTGATTTGACAAATTCTTTATTTGAAGGGGAGTATATGTATCGAATGAAACTCGCCGTTTCCTCGGAACCACTGGAGAGTTTGAACTGGAAAAGTGCCCAATCGGCTGGAAACTTTATGGCCATCTACCATCACCAGAATTGTTCCCCAATAATAAACGGTAAGTCTTTCTTAATCGTGATCTAAGACATTTTCTTTCCCAGGTTCTCACTGGTGACAGTATCTCAGGCAGTCAATAGAGTGCTCCAAAGTATTGTTGCCACGAATCCAACTATAAAAACTATGGGAACAAATAAAAAACGGAAAGGAGAGAAGAGTCAAGAAAAATTTGATATGCGAAAAGAGAAAATCGAACATTCAACAATAATATCCACATTTAGTCAAAAATTTCGAAATCCAGGTCTCGAAACGGAATATCACAGAGAAACTGATCACTGGTTCATTCCATCGCTGGCCATATCCATTTTCTTTCTCGTTGTTTACGGCATCTACCACATGCTTGTCATGCCAAGGCTTATCACCAGTTTGGCTCTGATAGTCGGAGCTCTGACGGTCATGTTCTTCATTCTTCTCATGCTCTACATTGATTATTTTCACGTGAGCTCGAAATAGGAAATATGCGTCGCATGAAGCTTCTAGTTTCCAGACTTTCTCCCAATTCATCACACGAACATCAGCTGGCCATGCGGTCAGCATTATCTTGATTATTGTGATCCTTTTTGTTTGTGGTATTGTGAACACGGTAAATTTACTAAATTATGTCAAATTTCGAATGATTGATTCATTCCTTACTAATAATAGTAAGAAACTAATTTATTTTCAAAGTTCTGAAAACAAATTAGTTTTTTAGCCTTTTTGCAAATAAAAATTGCCATATAAATGCACTCGAATTATACATTTCAGTTTTCTTGTCCACAACCGAATGCTCCTGACGTTTGCCAAAAAGCCCATTTTTCGGCATATTCGTTTGCCATGTGGACCATCACAACAGCTGTTTTCGTTCGATTCCCGTCAGCTTATCTGGCATATCTTCTCGTTATTTCTCTGTTCACATACGGGCTTCAAATATATGTGACAAGACCTGATAACTTCGGACCACGAGAATTCGTCACCGAGTTAGATTTGTCTTGTTTCCTAATTGCACTATCCGCATCGGTGTTCTTTCATTCAAGAAGATGCGAAAAGCTGCTTCGCTTGGACTTCTTGGCTGTTGTCAAAGGGATCGAAGAAACCGCGATGAAAGACAAGTTAATAAATCTGAATAATCAGATGCTTCTGAACTTGGTGCCAGCTCATGTGGCCCCTGGTGTAATTCAAAAAGCCGGTGACGTGTGGCATCATTCACATCAATCAGTTGGAATCGCCTATATTGCTGTCAGTGGATTTGATTTGGAAGGAGAATCTGGCCTCAATGGACTGAACTACGTTTTTTCGCATTTCGATCAGGCTATAGCCAGCTATAAAGGAGTCGAGAAAGTGAAAAGTGCTAATCGCTTTTATATTGTTGCTGTTGGCCTTCTGCCAGATGCTGCTCAAAATGTTAATGAGACTCCGTGGACTATTGGAGAACTATTAAGTACTCTTGCACATTTCATTATTAGCATTTCTCAGTTTGCATTAGAAAACGACTTCCATGTTCAAATTGGTGAGTTTCTTCCTTTTGTTTTCCTCTATTTGGGCATTTTATAAAAATTCGTCTACTTTTTAGAGCAGTGTCCAAAAGCAGAAATAATACCAAAAATGTGGATAAAAATGAACTATTTTTCCATTGAAAAGGAAAATTAAACTCAATTTTTAAAAGTAAATTCACTAAATTCGTCTAGTTTATCAATGCTTTGGCGGATTGCCCATTTCACTTTCTCATTGCCCAAACCTTGCCAATAATTACCATTTTTTAAATTACAGTTTAGCAATATTAATTGTTTAGGTGTTGATTGTGGCAGTACTTTGGCGGTGGTGACGAATACTGATCAACCGCGTTATGAAATTTTTGGAGAAACTCTTGACCGTTCAAGAACACTGATGCAAGCTGCCGGCCATGATACAACACTCGTGTCGGAAGAAGTCTTTTTGGCCCTTCGACCACGCCCGTTGAGGTTCAGTTCACAGGCAGTTAAGGTGGCAATGAACTTGAATGCGTATGAACTGATAACGGGATTGCGCGATATGTCAGCTGAAATGCCCACAATGCCTAGGGAAGAACAGGAGAGGCATACTCAAGGAATGGTTGAAGCACAGTTTGCGTCACATTCCAGAATGTATGATACACAAACATCGGAGGTTAGTTTACAATTGAATATGGTATTTTACAATGGTTATTTTTTTGATGGCCTCTTCGATGGCGTCCTCATTCTCTTCTGAATTACGATCAATTGACGGTGACGCTGAAACTGATTCCGATTTGGAATGGATTACTCCCGAAACTGCTTTAATGAAAGAACCGCAGCGAAACCACAGATTTGTGATGAAAAATTCTGATTATGATCCATATCGAGAGCCAGTAATTAAGAACTTCCGAGCCATGTCGGCAGAGCAAGACTATCGAAATAGACGCATGCAGTCAGGCTCTGATATGTCTGATGCTGAATGTGGGCCTACAACAAGTAGAGCAAACAGCAGGAATAGTTGTGAGTTTATACATGAATATCTGTGATCCGGCGAGCTCATAACTTTAAAATAATTACAATTTTGCTCAAAAAATGTCTTGAGTATCGGCATTTTTCACATGGGAACGATTCAATTACAGTCATGGAGCAAGTGTCTAGAACACCTGACTAGAGATTATCAAACTGCCGGGCCGACAGGTTCCAAGTAGAAACTGTTGGCCCGGCCAACAGTTTTTGGCCCGATTTTGTTTCAAAATCGTATAGTATGCACGTTTTTCTATTTATTTACAATTTTCAACCTTTTTTGAGCCATAATTTTAAGTATGTAGCAAGTAATAAACTGAGCCAGTTTTTTCTACACCAACGAGTTTCTATAATTTAAGATCGACGTGGTTGGCGGCCATCCTCCAGAAACTCATTGCGTAACGGATTTGGTCTCTTCCGTAGAGGGCAATCTGAAAATGAGCAATCCTCGGAGGGAATAAACCAAATTGAATCAGCTGCAAGCCGTGTGGACAGAATGATTCAAGAGCTCAATTCTTTCGGAGACTTTGCCGAAATCAAACCCCTCGAATATCAGCCGTTTCCTGCCAATTTCGGATCAGTTAAGTCGATTCATCGCGCAATGTCCTCTACATGTCATACCGAATACGATAACGCCGAATCAGATGCTATGATATCTGATGCTGAGTCAAACGCAAATTCGTTGTCTCAAACAAGGAATTCGAAATCTCGACAGAAACGCCGCTGGAAAGATGTTGGAAGATGGCAACGAGATGCAGCTGACGGTGATACCGAATCTCAATGTAGCAGTATGACCGGAAGCATTGATTTAGATCCCATAAGGTTGGTTTAGAAGTTGGAAGATGTAAAAAATGAATGATAACATGTTCTAGTATGCTAGTGCGCTGGAAATTTGAGGAATTCTGTCTGTCTGGGATAGTAAGAAAACTTTTCGGCGGTATATTTGCTTTTTTTCAGATGGAAATCTACACATTCAATAGGATACGAGAATGAATATGAAATGCAAAGTGACGTCGAAGGATTAGCTCTTGAAGAAATGGCTGCACTTTCCCGAGACATTCGTAATAACTTCGGTGATTTCCAACTTGCCACATTTGATGATATTGATCAAGACTGATATTTTCCCCCAAATATTGTTTCCATTTCATGCCTCGTTACGAATCTCGTTCCTCCATTCAAAAACAAATCAAACGGGTGATCTCAGACGTACCAATATTTTGCTCAACTTGCTCAACCCTCATTTCTTCACCCCCGGTATATTAGTTTTTCTTTCAAATTGACTGTTCCGTCATTTTCAAAACGGTGCTGCTCGATTATTCTCGAGCCTCAGTTTTCACAGACCTCACGCATGTATTACGAAAGGTTTTTTATAAAAGCTTTCACCTAAAACCTGTACGAAAATGTAGAAAGTAGAATCTGCGTACCAAAATTGCTTAAAAACTAGAGCTTAACTTGTAAGAATTGGTTGCACAATATTTGCGTGAGGCTTGTGTAACTTTTGCGGGAACAACCGAGTGATTGTATCTCCTGTTTTCAATGAATATATTGAATTTTGAATGAATTAATCGAAGCAACGAAGAGCTGGGTGACGGAGAGAGAGAGAAAGAGTGTGCCACTTCCGGTAAGGTGCGGTTTGCAGCATGTCAAATTGTTCGTAGACGTCAAAGAGCGCCTCTGTCAGGTTTCAGGTCCAGACGTTTTGAAACTGGAGACTTCCGAAATGTATTATTTTGTAACAGAGAGTACGCGTCTGACGCTTGGAAGATTGCACTTTAGAAGAGCTGTTCATAGCTCACAGACCGTGCAGCATGAGAAGCGTCGATGTGCCTTGACGGAAATTTTTCTTATAGCCAGAAACGCCGTATTTATTGCTAGCAAAAGAGCGACCACCGCATCTTCAAATGACGCTTTCAGAAAAATTCAAAAGTGATCGCAGTCACGGTGAAATATTTTGTTACTTTTTCAATCGCGCTCCATTGACACGAAAACACTGCGTCTCTCAGCGAGAGAGTATTGGTTCTCTCGGACAAGAGGGAAGCATTAAAATTTTGAAATGAATTTCGTTTCTTTTGTGATTTGAAAAGCGATTTTCACTTCGTTCTTTTTATCAAATATAAATAAATAATACATTTTTTCACGATTTTCTTTGATTTCAGATTTTGATCTCTTGTCCGAGAGGACCAATACTCTCTCGCTGAGAGACGCAGAGTTTTCGTGTCAATGGAGCGCGATTGAAAAAGTAACAAAATATTTCACCGTGCGCAGTGGTATTCTCATTGTGTGAATTTAATTAATTATTTCAATGGAGCGCTATTGCATTCTTCACAGTTTCTCTGCGTCTTCTTGCGTTGCGTTATCACTCGCTGTGACTAAAAGTTTGCATTCCTTCGTGACATTTCGGGTGGTACCCGATCTGATTGGACTTTCACCGGGCCTAGTCAATGTTTATCGGTTCTGATTGGAAATGAATTGCTTTGCAAACTTAAGCATTATTTCTAAGACATTCAATTGAGCAGATTCAAAATCCATTGAGAAATATATCGAGATACTGGGCAATCTCCGTGCGCGCATTCGTCAAATAGGAGCTGTCAAGGGTAGAAGGTGCGTACATATCAGCGCAATGGGCGGTGCCTAAATATTTCAATTTTTTTGCATTACTGACTATGAGGAAAATATTATCGCAGTGTGTGTCTTTCGATTTTTCCATATCGATTCCTGGGTCGAAACTCGAAAGAATCGATACGATTCCGGTTAAAAAGAATCGATTCTTTCGAGTTTCGATTCCTTTTCGATTCTTTACCGATTCCGGCTGGCTCCGGGACATTTCAAAACCGGACGTTTCAAAACCGGACATTTCAAAACCGGAAATTTCAAAACCGGACATTTCAAAACCGGACTTTTCAAAACCGGGCATTTCAAAACCGGTCGTTTCAAAACCGGACTTTTCAAAACCGGGCATTTCAAAACCGGTCGTTTCAAAACCGTGATTTCGACTATTAATGTGTTTTCGGGATTTAAAAAAACTAAAAATCTCGAAAACACTTTGATAGTCGAAATCACGGTTTTGAAACGTCCGGTTTTGAAACGACCGGTTTTGAAATTTCCGGTTTTGAAACGTCCGGTTTTAAAACGTCCGGTTTTGAAATGTCCCGGAGCCAGCCGGAATCGGTAAAGAATCGAAAAGGAATCGAAAAATGTGGAATCGATTTTTCAAATTTTCGATTCTTTTACCGATTCTTGCTCGATGACTTGGAATCGAAAAAGAATCGATTAAGAATCGGTAAAGAATCGAAGAATCGTTTGGATTTTTAATCGATTCTTTTTCGATTCCAAAGTACCGATTTTTAATCGGTACTTAATCGGTTCCTTTTTTCGAAACTAAGAATCGATTAATTCACCGAACCGGGATCGAAAACACACACTGACCGATCAAATAAAAAATCTGCGCCATTGAGCATTTCACACATCTGTGATTGCTCAAACCGCGAAAGAAAGAATGAAGGAAATCGGACATTGACTTGTATGCCCATGGCTAATCAACTCACCCTGAATAACATATGGTACAATTTCATCGTTATTGCTTGTCAATTTTCCAAGTGCATGCCACGGATCGATGTCACCATTTGGCAGCAAAATTCGGGGCGTGTCCAAATTGTTCCTCCCTCCATAGTACTGATTAGTGTGGTCTACAGCAGTTTGCACCTCTTGACTATTATAAGCTGCACCAAAGATAGCAGTGCACTGGTCAATGTAAAACTGTGCCGGCAAGTTGTTAGTCCCTCCGAAAAACGGGCCAGCGGTGGCTGACGCAGTTGATTGGTAGTAGCCGAATTCAGTGCATGTCTGCCATAGCCAGGCGCGTTCTGCCTGATTCTCTCCGTATGTGTCGTCCTTCATATATTCAATGAATAAGTTGTAATCGATATTACTGCATCCAGTGTATCCACTGACTATGTCGTAATAATCGTTCACTTGCTTCATCTTTTGAAGAGTTGTCGTCTTCGTGTTAAGGTGATAACGGCAGATGGCATGATCGATGGTCAACTGGGTGGCGAAGGATCCAGCGTTAATTCCAGAATACTGAACGATGTCCTCGTATGGCGAATAGGTGGTCTCCCAGAAGTATTTGAGGGAATTATCATCGGTCTTGATGTCTTGGCAGATGCTGCAAAAGAATGTCGTGAAAACAGTACAGTAAGCTGATAATCGAGACAGTGGGGGATCGGCTGACAACGGAGATCTGCTCACTGATCATAGTGAGAACACTTTTCGAATGCCTTCTACACTCGTTCCATTCCGGAATACTTCTGTCGCTAACAAGGGAACCTCGAATAGAAATCCTCCTAACTTTTTTTAAAAATTCGACCATAGGTACTTTCGACTACGGAAAATTCAGTTGATAGAATCAGATGATAGAACGGACAGGAATAAAAACAGCAAAAAACACCAAATGAATAAAAATCAGCCCTTTTATACCCTTTCCAGAGCTTTTCTAGAAGCTTCCATAGCCTCGTAGTTTTTTTTCCTTCCAACATCAAAGAAAAAAGAAGAAAACTGACAATGACGGAATCGAACACAAAACTTGTGATTCCTATCCATCCCCACTATCCACTCGCACAGGCAAAGCGCCACATGCGAAGAGCAGTCGAAGAGCATGCGAGCGACCGCTAACATGCGAAAAGAATGCGAAGAGAATGCGAAGAAGCGCTACATGCGAAAAGTAGGCAAAAAAATGTGATCGAAATCAGTTTAAAAGCACGGAATTCGAAGAGCATGCGTGTAACATATATGTAGCCGTTCGAAAAGCGCAGCGGGTGAAAAAAATTTCGAAGGACCGCCAACATGCGAAAAGCAGGCGAAGAGCATGCGAACGGAACTAAGAACATGCGGATGGGACTATGGTATTCAGATGTGGAGATGAAGTCAAAACAACGTTCTACGTCTTCTGGGTAGATTTCAGTTTGGTTTTCAGCCTTTTTTCATAAAATAGTGAGCATAAGCGCCAACAGGCGTAGGTTAGCCTACCGGCACACCGCTGACATGCGAATGGCATTCGAAGTCAATAACTCACAGTTAGTATTAGCATCACTTAGATTTATAAGATAAACTGTATTTATCAGTTTTTATCGAAAACAGCTTATCGAGCTCCTAAATTTCGAAGTCTCACTTGTCAATCTAAGCATTTCAAATAAGGAACACGAATTGACAATCTATTCTGGGAGTCTGAAGATGTGAAAAAAAAAGTGCTGATGCTCATGAGATCAATTCTAAGTCTTCTGACGTGAATACAAATTCACATGTTTTTCAACAGTTTGTGTTAAAGTTTGAAGCTATCAGTACAAAAAAAATTAAAGTTATCCTCCAGAAGCCATGCAGGTCAAGAAATCAAGCGGTCAAGATGTGGACGCTGCCACGTGGCCTTCTAGAACAACAAAATTGATTCGGTGAATTCAATTCGTTATTTATTTGTCATTTGTTCAAGTTTTTTTCATATATTTTTATATTTTTTACATATCAGATTTGAAGTATATCTATATTTGAATTTTGGTCATGCCACGTAGCAACCGTCAATTTTACGCACCACTATTTCGAGATATTCCATTTCCTGAAGAAACCAGTTCACCTGAATTGGAAAGTCATGATGAAAGCTATGAAGAACAATTCGAGCATTTTGATAACGGCGTATGCGATTCATATGATACACGTTCAGGTAAGCCTAATGACTAAAAATAGATTAATATCTGAACAACTCAGGTCTTTTTCGTCACTCACGTGAAGCTTCTGATGAAGTCATCAAGGCAAGTCATATTTTATAATTTAATATAAAAATATATTTTTTTCTTCCAAAAAATGATGAAAACGAAAGATAAATTACGAACCAATTGCCATTGGTCTAAAAATAATTACTTCATTGCCAATATACTATTTTTTCTCTTTTCATTGCGTTTTTAGATCAAATTTCAAATTTAAGATAAGATGAAGTTACATTTTCCGCGGTCGAAATTTCTTTTAAATGAAACTTTTTTTTTTAAATATCAGCTTATGACAATTTCAATATTCTTCTAGATTTTACTTGCGTGAGAGACTTTTTTTCACAAAAAGTGAATGATTGCTTTGTCCGAATGCTGCCTACTTTAATTTTAAATATAACGAATGAAACAGAACGGAAAAATTGTTTAAAAAAATCCTGGAGTACTGCCTAAATGTAGAAAACTTATTCCGAATTCCGAAATATTTGGAAAAAAAAACAACGAAAAATGAAACATAAATCGATTCAAAACCTGGAATAAATTTGGCCTTCTGGTTATTTAATTTGGAATTTTCCTTTTCCCATTAATTTCTGACATGAGTCGTTGATTTCGCATTCGAACTGACAAAAAAAATATCAGTCGTTTAAAAAAAAAAGAATTTCACAACTGAGAATACGATACACCGTTAAAATTGCGTACACGTGGTGTTTTGCGGACTTGTTTACGCAATTCTTTATTTGTCGAAGCTGGGATTATTCCTTGAAATTCAGCGCCTCGACTATATTCTATTTCTTCGTCCAATTTACCGCGCGGATTAATTAAAAGGTAAGTCATATTTTATAATTTAATTAAAAAAAAATATTTATTTTCTTCCAAAAATTGATAAAAACGAAAGATAAATTACGAACAAATTGCCATTGGCATAAAAAAATTATTCACTGCTAAAAATATATTATTTTTTCTACTTTCGTCGCGTTTTTGAATCAATTTTCTAATTTAAGTTAAAATTAAGTTAATTCTTGATCTCCTCGCTCCTTAATAACTTTCCTGGTAAAATTAATTTAAAGAACACAAGAAATTCAATGCATTTTTTGCAGACGTTCTGAAGCATGGATTCGATTTAGAAGAAAGTGATCTAACCAATGTTGTAAATCTCGTGAAAGACTCGATGACGAATTTCATGTAAGAAAATTCACTATATGTTTTGATATAAATACCCATCCTGTTTCAGCGGCAAACGACACGGTTATAACAAAGAACGAACAGCTCAGCTATTCGAAGAGTTTCAGAGGATGGGAAGTACTTCTCAGAAAAACAATATAGCTAAGACAAATGATGCAATCGAACCACTTGAAGGGGCCCCAAAGCAAAACGAGGAGTCAGATGTACCGGTCAGAAGCAGAGTTGGGCGGAATTCCGGATTCCGGATTCCGCATTCCGGATTCCGCCGTTTTTTTCATTCCGTTTTCCGGATTCCGGATTCCGTGAAAAAAATATTTTTTCCGTTTTCCGGATTCCGGATTCCGTGAAAAACTATTTTTTCCGTTTTCCGGATTCCGGATTCCGTGAAAAATATTTTTTCCGTATTCCGGATTCCGGATTCCGCGATATGGCTTTTTTATTCCGTTTTAATTCTTTATTCTCAATTGTTGTGAAATGTATACTTCTTTGAACTCCCGCAAAAATTTTTGCGAACAGAGCGCACTTACATCATTTTTTATTATAAATATTCCCTTATTAATGGTTAAAATTCCGGATTCCGCATTCCGGATTCCGCCGTTTTTTTCATTCCGTTTTCCGGATTCCGGATTCCGTGAAAAAATATTTTTTCCGTATTCCGGATTCCGGATTCCGTGAAAGAATATTTTTTCCGTATTCCGGATTCCGGATTCCGTGAAAAAAAATTTTTTCCGTATTCCGGATTCCGGATTCCGAGTTCCCAAAATCCTATTCCGCCCAACTCTGGTCAGAAGGATGACTATAAAACAGAAAGGTCAAATTCGTTAATAAACCCCCTGTTTCTTTTTTACTAACTTGTTCATTTTTTACATGGGTTAGTTTAAATTAAGAATTGCCATGATTCAAATTAATGATTTCACCCATTTTCTGTTGCTCCCCCTACTTTTCTCACTTTTCAATTGTAAATGTTGAATTTCTTCAATAGATAAACCTATAATTCTTTTAAAACTTGATTTGCTATTGTTTTTATGAGAAATTAGAATGGGTAAGGAGGGGTCGAAATGCAGGAGGAATGCCGCCGGAAGTCTACCGACAGACCGCCAGCATGCGAAGAGCAGACCGCCAGCACGCCTGCGGTTTGTTCCCCGCTCGCATGCCAGCGGCCTGCTCTTCGCATTTGGCGCTTTGCCTGTGCGGCCACTTTTGCTCGGTTTTTCCACATTGGAGAATGTATAGAGGAAAGGGGGGAAAGTGGAAAAGGATGAGGAGAGCAAAAACCAGCATATTTTCAGATGGAATTTTCACGGCTTCTAGAAATTTTTGCAGAAAACCAAATACACCACGAGAAAGCCCGTATTCGAAACTATAAATGAGCAAATTTAGAAAAAATTCTGAGATGATACCTAAACATGGTTCCCTTTTTAGTGAGAACACTTTTCAGTAAACTGAAGCATTCGAATGCCTTCTACACTCGTTCCATTCCGGAATACTTCTGTCGCTAACAAGGGAGCCTCGAACAGAAATCTCCTTAACTTTTTCTAAAAATTCGACAACGGGTACTTTCGACTACGGAAGATTCAGTACACATAGTGGCTATCTGCGCACACTTCTGGAAATCGAGATACATATTTCCATCTGAAAATCCAGAGTTCCGCGCCCTTTCCTCTGTCGGGTGGTTACCCGGGTTTTTTTCCTAAAAAGCAAGACATCTCACCGTCAAAGCCTTTGGCAATTCTCGAAAAATGTCGAACATTTTTGAAAAACGCATTTTTCGAGAAATAATTTTCCGAAACGACACACTGCTTTCGACTACGGAAATTTCAGTACACATAGTGGCCATTTGCGCAAACTTCTGGAAATCGAGAAATCGAGCAAAATCAGAAAAGCAAGAAAGCTAGGGTTAAGAGGAACCGAACCCACACTTCATATATTCACATTCCCCTCTTTACACCTCGGCCACCGCTGCTTGTTTTTTCAACAGTGAGCAATGCATAGAGGAAGAGAGGGAAGGAAGAAGGCGAGGAGTACGAAATTCTTGTGGTGCCTTACCACAAGATTTCGTTTAATTTAACAAAAAAAAAATAAAGAAAGACGCGTTTACAACCAGTAAATGTTTATTTACATAGTTTTACAATTACAAAACCTACAATAAATCAAAATACAACGAAGGCGAAGGCAACACAAAAAACCTAAAACCTAGCAAAACCTTTTAAAAACTGATAAGCGTCTCCTAAAAAAAATTTCAGCAAATTTGAGAACCAAAAACAATCTACCCAAAAAAATCCTAAAAATAACAAGCTCAATTTTCTAGTTACAAGTTTTTCCCGCCTTTTTTGTTTTCGCGCTCGTCCCCTTTTGTCGACACGACAAACACGCCAGCATGCAGAGGGCGCATGTTTTTATGGGCGCGTGGGTCTAGGAATTTTGCCGTGTCTATTGAAAAATGATTTAAATGGAAATACGATAAACACCGCGCTTTGCGTTATTCCGGAGTGTCGTTCGAACTATTATCGCCTTTAAAAAGTTCCGACATTTTTTATTTTTTCTTCTGAATTTTCAGAATTAAACTGGATTAAAAGAACGAAATTGTATTAATCGTGAATTTTTTTACACGTTTCTTCGAATGTTTAAATATATCAATTTGCGTCATTTATTTTATTTTTTTCGTTTCTTCTGATAAAAATATATCGCGCATAGCAAATGCGCTGATGAAACGGGCGGAGCCTCTAAATTCAAATCCCGATTTTCGCGGGCTCGAAAAAATGTTGGAACTTTTTTACGGCGATAATACTTTATTATTTTTTTTTATCGAAATGTTTTTTTTTCGAGAATTTTCGAGAATTTTTCGAGAATTTCTCGAAAAATCCTCGAGAGATTTTTCTCGTCGATTTTTCGGAAATTTTTCGAAAAATTCTCGAAAAATTTTTCGAGAAATCAACGAGAAACATTTCTCGAGAATTTTTCGAAAAAATTTCTCGAAATGCTTTCGAAACGACACACTGGTCGAAAGTACCTGTGGTCGAATTAAAAAAAAAAGTTAGGAGAATTTCTATTCGAGGTTCCATTCGAGGCTTCGAGGCTCAGTGACATTTTACAAAATGAAGCTGACAGTTTCCCTGTTGTGAAATGCCACGAAACAACTGTCCAGATGATAGACTTACTGAAAAGTACTCTTGAGTTGTTTACGTCCATCAGCAGTCTTAAGAAGAGAAGCGATCAAATTGAATCCTTGAGCAACACTCTGCGCACATGCCGTTGAGTTACGAGTAATAGAGTTCTGCACAACTTCGAGGTACTCTGAAAACCAAACGTAACCCTTTTCAAACGACGTCCGTCGCTAACCCTTAAAGTCAACCTCAGCTTGAACTGGTCCACTGGATCCAACAGCGGCGTATACCAATTCTGGATGCTTGACACGAGTCCAGGCAGCCAAGGCGCCAGCATAGGATCCTCCAAAAGTGACCCATTTGGCGTTGGCCAATTGTGGATATTGAGCCATCATCGATTTGATGAACGCAGCGGCGTCTTCGATGGCTTGTGCCGAGGAAAGGTACTTCAAGTTGGAGACGGACATGTCTCTGGAAATACAGACATCCTGATAAAAGGGCTTTGAAGTCGTTATGATACCGCAGCTGAAATTGCTCCTCTACTAAGTCTGTGCCGTTTTTGAGCAAAGGAGATTTTAATGGGGTTATTCATGATGCATTTTAATGCAAAAAAAATGCCACTTTAATCTTATTCACGATAGCATTTTAATACAAAAAAAGGCATTTTTTGCATTAAAATGCTTTTCATGAATAACCCCATAAGAAAATGAATAATGAACACAGAACTAAGAGAGACATCAGCTTTTTTCAGAACACATTGAGTTTTCGCCTGAATTTCTAAACCACCGTTATTACCTGGTTGGCCTAGTCTCTCCGTAAAACCTGTGCTCAATGTCGAAAATCCACGCTCCCTGTTCAGCGGCCAAGTTGGTGATCTCGAGTCCCGCTGAAATAGCTTAAAGCATTAACTGTCCCCCCTACATCGACGAGCACTTAAGAAGCAATTCGTGTCAAAAACGGGTTCTCAAATTCAAAGAAAACATACGGTAGGAGACCCAGAAGCTGGACTCGGGGCCTTCTCCTCCCAGCATCAGGAATGCTGGTCCGCCGTATTTATACCATTGGTTGTTATGCCAGTATCTCTGTTCAAATATCTGTCCGGTTGAGTTGAAATGATCGAGAACTTGAGTGTAGGTGGAAGAGACGACACTATCGAAATTAATCATATGGGACACGGTAGACAGCTGAAATCCATATCATATTAATACCCGAAACTGTATGTGGTCCTCAACACAACAACGTGTTCAGGGCGCTGTAATCGCGAAGAAATCCTCTGGAAGACCACGCGCAACTTCGAGAGATATGGATAGATGTTTTGTCCGCGCGAGAAGAGAACACCTGTGGTTATTCCACACAAATCGACAACTTTGCGGTCTTATAAATCCGCGCCTATTGATTTTCCCCGCAAAATCCACCGGATTTAACGCCCGAAAGTATCTTTATTTTCTTCCATCGTTTTCCACGTAAATAGATACGTTTATCTCTCATTCGGCGCTCCAATTCAACTCAACCTTGCTAAAGGTCGTTTGAATTTATCTGTGAGTAAGATGTGCAGAACCGCGACGCGACACGCGCCTCGCTCTACGGTCGCGGAGACAACGACGCGCCTTTTCGAAATGTTAGACTCTACTCGACTTTTTTACGTTTTTATTTAACCTCTTTCTTTATGTATATACAGTACCGGCCAAAAAGATATTCGCAAACAGTTTTTCGAGCATAACTTTTCTGAAACTTCCCGGATCGTTTTGATATTTTGAGACACAATTTAAAACGGTATAAGAAGTTGATTCAACAACAAGAATAATCAAATTTTCAAAAATTTGAAAAAATATCGAAAAATTTATGAAAATGGCAAAAAACTGTAAAATGGAACTTTGACTTTTGAGATCTAGGAAAGACCGGTAGATGGAAAACTACAATAAAACATGACTAAAATAGTTTTAATACTTCGTTGGGTAGCCTTTGGCGTCGATGACCGCCTGACATCTTCTTGGCATCGAGTCGAGAAGGGTGTCGATAACAGACAGGGGGATGGCCTTCCAGACAGATCGGAGTTGATCGAATTTCTGATTGGCATTCGATGTACGGACCCCTCTAAGTTGTCTCTCGACATGCTCCCAGATGTGTTCGATCGGATTCAAGTCAAGAGAATGATTGGGAAAGTCCAGAAGATCCACGTGGCGGCGTCGGAACCAGTCCTTGATGTGCTTCGAGGTGTGTTTCGGGTCGTTATTCTGCTGAAAAACGAACGCCCGGCCCACATTAAACCGTGCCCAGGGTCTCATTGTGTTTTAAAAGATGTCTTCTTACACAAATCAATCCATGATGCCTGTAATTCTTCTCAGGAGGCTGATTGAAGTCCCGAGAAACGTAGCGTAGATGGGCCAGAGCTCATCTTCACTGGGGACGCCAGGATTGGGCTAATCACGTGTTCGGTGACGAATCCAAGTATAATCTGTTTGGTACTGACGGTATCAAATGGATTCGCCGTCCGGTTGAATGTCGGTTCAATCCCAGCTACCAGCTCCAAACCGAGGTGGTTTGGAGATGTTTCTCTGGGACTTCAATCGGCCCCCTGAGAAGAATTACGGGCATAATGGATCGATTTGTGTAAGAAGACATCTTTTAAAACACAATGAGACCCTGGGCACGGTTTAATGTGGGCCGGGCGTTCGTTTTTCAGCAGAATAACGACCCGAAACACACCTCGAAGCACATCAAGGACTGGTTCCGACGCCGCCACGTGGATCTTCTGGACTTTCCCAATCATTCTCTTGACTTGAATCCGATCGAACACATCTGGGAGCATGTCGAGAGACAACTTAGAGGGGTCCGTACATCGAATGCCAATCAGAAATTCGATCAACTCCAATCTGTCTGGAAGGCCATCCCCCTGTCTGTTATCGACACCCTTCTCGACTCGATGCCAAGAAGATGTCAGGCGGTCATCGACGCCAAAGGCTACCCAACGAAGTATTAAAACTATTTTAGTCATGTTTTATTGTAGTTTTTCATTTACCGGTCTTTCCTAGATCTCAAAAGTCAAAGTTCCATTTTACAGTTTTTTGCCATTTTCATAAATTTTTCGATATTTTTTCAAATTTTTGAAAATTTGATTATTCTTGTTGTTGAATCAACTTCTTATACCGTTTTAAATTTTGTCTCAAAATATCAAAACGATCCGGGAAGTTTCAGAAAAGTTATGCTCGAAAAACTGTTTGCGAATATCTTTTTGGCCGGTACTGTATATATATTTTGTTCTACTAATCTCGCGCCTTTTTTGTAAAAGGGGGGTTTTGACGGAGTCGTGGAAAGGTTTCCTCGATTTCGTCTACAGAGGTTTTAGTCCATCCGCTGCCCGAAATTCCCCCTTTCTTTTTTCTATGACCCTTTAATAAACGGTTCATAGAACCGTCTTTTTTATTCTTGCACCGCTCATCACCTAGAAGGGAACCAAGTGCCGGATGCACTTTAGGGTCCGACCAGCCTGCTCTCGGCGGAGCAACTAGGCGGGGTCGACACGCATTTCTAGATTTTTCGATTGTCATGCTTTCCACGTTTTTTTGGACACGTAGGCTTAAGACTCAAGAACAACGAGCGGATACTCGTTGTTATTCTTTGTTCTTTGTGTCGATATAATTATTCGTATAATTATATTATACAGTACTGGCCATAAAGAATGTCCCCTGGCTTTTTTTTGGGATAACTTCGCTGGCAATGCTCCGATCGGTCTAAATTTTTTTGACAGTGTTAAAACTGGTCTGAGTAACTTATTCAATAAGTTGTGGCTTGTAAATATGGATAGTTTTGGAAAAATCCAAAATTTGAGAAAATCGAGAAAAATGCCCTTTTTGGAAACTTTTCAAAACAATGTTAGGAAACAAAAATCTTCAAAATATCTAACCAAAATACGGTTTTAAAATGTTTAATACTTCGTTGGGTACCCTTTTGCATCGATAACAGCTTGGCAACGGCGTGGCATGGACTCCAAAAGTGTCTTAATGACTGTGATTGGGATGCTCGCCCATGCTGCTTCAAGTTGAACGAACTTCTGGTGTGCATTGGTGGCCCGGACACTTCGAAGCTGTCTCTCGAGCACCTCCCACATGTGTTCAATCGGATTTAAGTCTGGAGATTGTCTTGGCCACTCCAACAAATTAATTCGACGACGTTGAAACCAGCTTGCAACAAGCTTCGAGGTATGCTTTCGGTCGTTGTCTTGTTGAAAAACGAACGCTCTTCCAACTTTTGCTCTCGCCCATGGTCTCATCGTATTCTCCAAGATATCTTCATACACAAACCGATCCATGATTCCATTGATACGTCTCAACGGGCCCATTGCAGTGTCTGAGAAGCATCCCCACACCATCATCGATCCGCCTCCATGTTTGACTGTTAGGCACTGGTACTTTGGATCGTACCTGGCACCAACTGTACGACGAACCCATTGAATTACGTCCGTACCAAACAAATTGAACTTAGATTCGTCGCTCCAGACGTGTTTCGCCCACTCCTGTGGACCCCAGTTCAGATGTGCCTTTGCCCACGCTACACGTGCTTTTCGATTCTTCAAACTGACCAGCGGTTTCTTCACAGGACGGCGTCCGTGAAGTCAATTTTTTTGGAGACGTCTTCTAATAGTTTTCCTTGAAGGCACGGGCTCCATTGGAGAAGTGACAATCATCTGAATCTCCGTAGAAGTCCTTCTAGGATCCTCTCGAGCCGCACGCAGGATGTTTCGAACAACGTTCCTGGAGACGATGCGGGAACTTTCCGGCGATTTACGATCAACAACTTTTCCCTAAACGTGAAATAATAGTTTTCAAAAGTTAAAAAGCACTCACATCTTCTCGGTATCTTTTCAAAACGCGACGAATCTGTCTTTGAGATCGATTGAACTGGTGAGCCAATTCAACTTTAGAATCACCTCGTTTCCAGCCGACAATGATGGCTTCTCGTAGGTTTCCAGTGAGGGATTTCCTTCCAATAGGTCTAACCATTTCTAAAAAAAAATAGAGAATCATACTCGCTGATTTACAAGACAAAAACTGAAAATGAATAAAAACTCTCAAAAATGGAAAAAAACGAAAAAAATTGAAAAAAATTAAAAACTTTTGCAACGATGCAATTTCATTTTCTGCAAGTTGCCGTAAGGGTGTTCCGCAGCTACAGTGAAAATTTCACAACAAAATATCTGTTTTCAGACTAGTTATCCCAAAAAAAAGCCAGGGGACATTCTTTATGACCAGTACTGTACCACATATTTTCTATATTTTGCGTCTTGCTCATTCGTTTTTGATTGTATTATTTCTCCTCTCAATTTATTATATTATTCCATAAAATAATAAATAGAGCTTGCAGATTTAATTCAGATAACATCGGTTAACCAACCGATAAAATATTTTGCAACACGTGAGAATTGCAACAGTATACTTGTTTATCTGGAGGCTACACCGTAATTTCCATGCGGCCGTCTTTATGACGAGCCTTACAGATTAGAGGCCAAACTCGAGTTTCTGCATTTTCAGAACAGTTGGTGTGTTCTGCTCTTGATAACATTTTGAACTCAACACTTGAAATCAATGAAACCACACTCACCGGTGGTGTCTTCTTCATACCGCCGCGTGGTCGGCCACGAATCATATCACCTTAAAGGACAAGACGACGGCTACGCTCACGTGCCAGGAATAAGGATCAATGGCAGAAATCTCACCCATTTGAGATTCGCAGACGACATCATTCTCGTCGCAAACGACCCACGAACTGCCAGCCAGATGATCCAAGAATTCACAGAAAGGTGCAAAAAAGTAGGCCTTCAAATAAATACTAACAAAACCAAAGTGTTGACAAACTCATACGCCACCACACATCCGGTGATCATCAGTAATAGTACAACCATCACAACAATCGAAGACGTGGATGAGTACGTCTACCTTGGCAGGCTACTCAACCCACGAAATGAGCTAGAACCTGAACTCCACAGAAGAAGACGGGCAGCCTGGGCCGCGTTCAATAACATCAAAAACACCACCGACGCTCTCACCTGTCCCCGAATTCGAGCTCAACTTTTCGACACCATCGTTCTTCCCGCGCTCACATACGGATCTGAAACCTGGACCTTTACACAGAACCTCGCTGAAAGGATCCGTGTGACGCATGCATCACTAGAAAGAAGATTAAGTGGAATGACCCTCACGGAACAACGCCAACGAGACTTACACCGCGAAGACATCCGAAAAATCTCCCAAGTCACGGACCCACTCAAATACATCAAAAAGAAGAAATTAGGATGGGCCGGGCACATTATGCGAAGAAATGACGGAAGATGGACAAAACTGATACAAGAATGGATTCCTCGAGATCAAAAACGACTTGTCAGACGACCCCCCATGAGATGGTCCGACTCACTACGTAAAGCAGTCTCAATATACCGAGGAAATCGACTAACTACTTCATGGACAACCATCGCCCAAGACCGCAAGGCATGGTTAGCTGTGATCCGCGCTCACACAAGCGATTGACGGATCGACTAAGTAACTAAGTAACTAAGTAACATCGGTGCAACATGCAAAACGTGAGAATTGCAACAGTATACTTGTTTATCTGGAGGCTACACCGTAATTTCCATGCGTCCGTCTTTATGACGAGCCTTGCAGATTAGAGGCCAAACTCGAGTTTCTGCATTTTCAGAACAGTTGGTGTGTTCTGCTCTTGATAACATTTTGAACTCAACACTTGAAATCAATGAAACCACACTCACCGGTGGTGTCTTCTTCATACCGCCGCGTGGTCGGCCACGAATCATATTGCGACGGACACGCGGCTCATTGAACGGAGCAGCGAGCGTGTGGCTCAGCACACATGCTGGAAAAAGTTCAGATGTCGGGGCTTCAGGGCTCGTTTTTTTTAAAAATCTTTTCTCCCGGATTTCGAAGGCCTACCTGCCAGCAACACAGCCACGAAATTCCTCATTTATTCGCTTGATTCAATTTGTTTTTGGCAAAAAAGATAAGTGAAAGAAGTGATATAAAAAATGGAATTTTCATTGGGTGGTAAGCCTCTTAAATAACTGTTTCTTATCATTTGTCATTGTTTAATTTATCCTGCTGATTGCTGAGTCTCTGAATTCCGTTTTCAGCAGTTGCCGATAATGACAATTTCAAGGAACTGCAGTCGAAGCAAACCGTGATGGAAATATGGGGCTAACAAGAGAGTCGGCAAAAGACATTGTGTGCTCTTTTTCACAGTTTCTTCATCAAGCAACAATGTATGAGCTAACTAGGGAAGTTTGTTAGCTCACCGTGGAGTTTCCATACGAGACCTATGTGAATCGATAGATTAGAACACGCTGATAAATAATCCGTTTTCAGAATTTGCTGAACGCTTCAGCGAACCGAGTTATTTCGATCTGAAATTCCAGCACTAACCATCTTCAGTTCCTCCGCGATATCATAACCAATTTTTAGTGTGTTCAACCGCCACATGGCAAGTTGGCAGAGTGGGTAAGAGACAGGAACAGTAGGAGGAAGGTGTGGGGTTCGATTTCTGCTGGGGTCGACTATTTTTTAATTTTATTTTTTCGATTCTTTCAAATCTTAAAATTATTTTTTTATAGGTTTTTTTGAATTTTTTTTCCAATTTTTTTGGGCAGAGTGAACATTAGTCCCCCTCAATTGGAAAAATAACCCCCCCCCCCAATCGAAAAAGATAATCCCCCGCCTTTTCATGGAATATGAACCCCCGCTTACAATAAGACCTTCACGAACTGCTATATTAAATGTGTTTAGTATTATTGAAATTGTATGGCACTGTATCGATCGGAATAATTTTGAACCTGATATCCTAGGCAGTAGTTTGGTGGGGGGGCTAAAGTTACCGAGAAAGTCTATGCACCTTTAATTTATTTTTGGCTTTCAAATAAATAATTTTATTATTTTCTCACAACTGCCATAGCAATTTTACGCCTTTTCGCCTCCTCATCGTTCATTTTTGGCTGTAAAGTATTATTTTTATCAAATTAATTTTAATTTCTTCCGAAAATGTGAATTTTTCGCACAATAGGAGTTCTTCTCCAAAAAATTGAGGGCCTCGTAAATCGACACATTAAAGGCGCATAGACTTTCTCGGTGATGATATCCGACACCGTTTTGCATTTTAATTGAACATAGTACTGAACTAAAATGTATTTTTTTGCA
This sequence comes from Caenorhabditis inopinata, assembly GCA_003052745.1. NCBI lineage: Eukaryota > Metazoa > Nematoda > Chromadorea > Rhabditida > Rhabditidae > Caenorhabditis > Caenorhabditis inopinata. Next base: position 13,000,150 of record AP018153.1, on the reverse strand, counting down.
TTAAAATGCTATCGTGAATAAGATTAAAGTGGCATTTTTTGCATTAAAATGCATCATGAATAACCCCAATAAAATGGTCAAAGCAAATGAATTCAATTCATCTGGCGAAGCAAGAGTCATTCCCATCTTGTCCAAAACAATACTGTGAGGAAGTTATCAGCTATTCGTTTTCATATTTACCCTTCCTTTTTTGCCATTTTCCGTCTACCCGTTTCACGGAACAATGATGGAACACTGATGAGTTCTGAAAATGATGTAGTCGTACGGCTCCGCTTACAAGGGGAAGGCTCTCGTATGGAAACTCCATGCAATCACCATGGAGTTTCCATACGAGACCTATGTGAATCCATAGATTAGAACACGCTGAGAAAGAATCCGTTTTCAGAATTTGCTGAGCGAAGCGAGTTATTTCGATCCGAAATTCCAGCATTGACCACTGTGATTAACCATGTTTAGTTCCCTCGCGATATGACAGCCAATTTTTAGTGATTCGAACCGTTCGGTATTACCCACTCTGCCAACTTGCCACCAGTGTGCGTTACCGACAACAGATGACAAAATTTGTCGACAAATTTATCGACAAAAATCGACAAATTTGTCGAATAATTTGTCGAATTTTTGTCGACAAATTTTGGACAAAATTTTATCGAATAATTTTTTTGTCGACAAAAACATTTTTTTCTCTTGTTTTTGAAGCACTTCCAATTTAAGTTCATTTGAGCAACAAATTGATTAAGCCAACTATCAGTATTGTAAATTCTTTTTCTGAACCACTGGTAAAGAGGAAAGCGCCGCGTTCAACATTTTCGAAATGTAGTTTACTTTATTGAAATAAAAAAGAACAACAACAAAGAACGTAGAAAACAAATAAAAAAAACAGAGGAATATGATTATTGAGTGGGATACTTTTTATTGATATTAGGTTGGTACATAAGAAACCGCGGTTGTCTTAGTTCATCCATATTTTTTTTGTAATGGAATATTTTTGAATGCGGTTTTGTCTATTAGAAAGAGCGTTTTATTGCGCATCGTTTGATATATAATTTGTCTATGTTTACTTTATTTTTCCACAAGAAAAAGTGTTTAGAAAATGTCTGATCAAAAATTTCGAATGCGAGTTTGCATGTGGTACGACTTTAAGCACGGAAAATCGGCTGCTGAATCTCATCGTGCGCTCTTTAAAGTATTTGGCGAGGAAGCCCTGTCTGAACGTCAATGCCAGGAGTGGTTTAAACGATTCCGAAGTGGTGACGAAAGCTTGGAGGATCATGAACATGGACATCGAGCTGAAGTCGTCGACAATGACCTGTTGAAGGAAGCAATAGAGTCGGATCCGTGCCAAACAACTCGAGAGCTTGCAGAACAGTTTGGCTGCTCTCACATGACAATTGAGCGTCACTTGCATAAAATCGGAAAGACGAACAGGTGCGGAAAGTGGGTGCCACACCAGTTGAGCAATGCAAACAAGGCGATCCGAGTGACAATGGCCGGAATTCTCACTCGTCGTGCAAAAACTGGCGGTTTTTTCGACTCCATTGTTACGTCAGATGAAAAGTGGATCTGCTACGACAACACAACAAGAAAACGGCAGTGGTTGGACCCCGGTGAGGCCCCAAAACCGACTCCAAAACCGGACATCCACGGAAAAAAGGTGATGCTTTGTGTTTGGTGGAACAGCAAAGGTCTTGTGTATTTTGAGGTTCTGGATTCGGGTCAAACAGTTACGGCAGACCTCTATCAACATCAATTGGACCTTGTGGATCAAGCGCTGCGACGTCAAGGTGTGGATACGGCGTCAACAAAATTTCTTCACGACAACGCCCGGCCGCATGTTGCAAAGATCACTGCACGGAAAATCGAGGAATTGGGCTGGGAAGTCCTGCCTCACCCGCCATACAGCCCTGACCTGGCGCCATCCGACTACCATCTGTTCCGGTCGATGCAGCACTCTCTGGCCGAGAAAAAGTTCAAAAACCGCGACGAGGTCCAAATTTGGGTGTCTAACTTCTTCGAGTCGCAGCCGGCCGAGTTCTTCAAGAAGGGCATCCATTCTTTGCGTGGACGTTGGCGACAAATAGCCGATAATAATGGCGAATACCTTTTGGATTAAAGTTTTGTAATTTTGTTTTTATAATAAATTTTGTTTTTGGATCAAACCGCGGTTTCTTTTGTACCAACCTAATAGTTTCGTCGCTCATGTCATTTTCTGTGCCTTCATCACACGATCCCATGTCGTCTTCGGAGTCGCTTTCTTCATCAGAGAGTCGTGCAGATTCTCGTCTGTAATGAAATCTTGAGGAACGCTACGAAAAAACGGGTACCTCGCTTTCGACAATTCCGAAACTGTCAAAATTGCGTTGATTGTTTCCATAGTAGCCCGATTCCTTTTTTTTGCGTAAGAAGTCGATTGACGGTTTTTGGTCTTGTTTCGCCGCCGGCGTCATTTTGAGTCTAAAAACATAATAACCGACATTTTCGACATTTCAATATTATAAATCTAGAAAAACGCTAAAAAAAAAACACAGAAAAACAAGAGAAAAACAGAAAAAATGCTCAAATTTGCTGTAAAAATTGAAAAACAACGATGCTCCGCATTACGCATTCATTAATCGACTCTACGTCTCTTTTTCTTATTTTTGCCGACGACAAATATTCGACAAATTTGTCGACGAAATTTTTTTTTATCGACAAATTTGTCAGATCAGACACAAAATTTCGTCGACAACGCACACTGCTTACCACGGTTCAACTCACTAAAAATTGGATGTGATGTCGCGGAGAAACTAAAGATGGTTAATCACAGTGGTCAGTGCTGGAATTTCAGATCGAAATAACTCGGTTCGCTGAAGCGTTCAGCAAATTCTGAAAACGGATTCTTTATCAGTGTGTTCTAATCTATCGATTCACTTAGGTCTCGTATGGAAACTCCACGGTGAGTTGACAACCTTTCCTACAAAGAACAATTGGATTTATTAGACTAATGCATAATGGAGTAATTTGGAAAAGAATGAAAACCACAAAAAACCCATAATTCTTCAATGAAACTTCGTGCTCTAATGGGGTTATTCATGAAAAAAAAGTAAAAAATAAATAAATAAATAAACAAATGCATTTTTTGCATTAAAATGCAATTTTGCTTTTTCAAGAATAACCCCATTAGAAATTGTTCTATTTTGCGAAATCTCAATATTTTGTGGGGAAACCATTTGCATCAATTAATGTCTGGCATCTACGTTGCATGAAATCGATCATTGTGTCGATGGTTGATTGGGGAATCTTCTTCCACTCCTCCTGGAGAAATTTGAAATTCTCGTCGATGTTTGAAGCAGTTTTTCCGGTCAATCTTCTCTCCAATTCCTCTCATAGATTCTCAATGATGTTCTGGTCCGAGCTTTGACTCAGCCAATCCAAAAGGGTGACACGGCGGCGCTTCTCATCCAGTTGCGCACATGATGAGGACTATGCTTGGGATTATTATCCCGCTGATACACAAAGACACGGCCTACGCTAGAAAGTGCCCAAGGTCTCATGGTGTTCTCCAAAATATCCTCATATCCGTAGCGGTCAGGATTACCGACGATTCGCTTGAGAGGACACATTCCCATTGATTTTTCCAGCGACTGTGATCAATTGCTTGCAGCAGAGGTCTGTTGTGACTGTTGTAATCGTTGGTAAAATTTCCCGGTGAACCGGCGGGCTTTCCACGCTCCACCAGATGCACGAAAGCACCTTTTTCGGATGTTACTCTCTTTTTGGTGTTGGAACTCCAGAATTTTCAGTTTTCAACCAATGACGTTCACGATGAAAGTTGACATTGTGTCCACTTTTCATCTCCAGTGATATAATTAAGGCTTCCACAAAAGACAAAGACAAAAAGTCGTCTTTCCTCTCGTCGTTCGACTCGTCTTTCAGTTCGTCTTGCATTCGACTTAAGACTTACGCAAATCAGACGAATTCAAGGCGAAGACCAAGACGAAAAGAGACGGCCGAAATGTTTTTTTTTGAAAGTCAACCAAAATGTTTATTAAACAAAAATTATAGGGTTAAAAGTTTTCGAATCTTCCCCCTTTCGCTTTGATGACTGAAGTCTGAAGTCTCTTCGGGTAATACAGTGCGGTCAATATCTATAGGACCCCCCTCTAATTATGGTCTGTCCGGAGAACGGAAAGAGATATCAAAAATCTGTAAGCGCCATTCGATTTTAAACACAAAAAAACCCCGGGACTAAGATTTCATGAAGATATGTACCACTTTCCAGGACCCTGTAACAATAAAAAAGTGCATCTACAAGCGGTCAATATCTATAAGACCCCCTCCCTCCTTTTTTGCTGTTTGCAGATAGGAGGTCCTCCGGAACTTTGATCTTCATGAAATTTTGGCCCCGGGGTTTTTTGTGTTTAAAATCGAATGGCGCTTACAGATTTTTGATATCTCTTTCCGTTCTCCGGATAGATGGATGATTAGAGGGGGGGGGGTCCTATAGATATTGACCGCACTGTATCTGCCATCAATACAAGGGGTACCCCAATCGGCTGTTTCCAGAAGAATCAGAGATCGTGGAGGGCCCGATTGATGGCACTTTGAGAGTGTGTAAGCTGGCTTGCAAGAAACTGTAACAGTAGGACTCGCCTTATCGATGTAACAGTCGGACTCGCCCCATAACCCCGCGCACATGAAGAACATACAGAGCACTCTAGGCTCAGTGGTTGTAACCATAACTATGACCACGCCTACTGACCCCGTGTAGCAGGAGGACGTTCAGAGGAGGATTTCTAGTCAGTTGGTGGTTGAGACTCGCTCGAGGATGGTGAGGCCTTGGTGTGGCTAAGTTGATCTCCCCCTTTTCTTTCTTCTTATTCTATTCTTATTATTCTTCATTTTATGCCTATTTAATCCTATAATAAAGTCTGCATAGAAACTACTAATACTCGTTACTACACCATGGAACCCCTCTCTAGAGCGATCTAGGGAGAAGAACTCCCAAGAAGAACTCAGGAGTTATAAAACCTACTCGACTGACGGGGTACTCTTTCACCAGTGCCAGTAGCTCGTCTTCATCAACGTTCGTTATGTGGAGAATCTTTGAATTTCACATCCCACTTCTGAATTTTAGGAAGTGCCAGCACCCATCAAATTATCAATCCAATCCGCAGCTGGTCTCGTGGAAGAGCCAGGACAATGCTCATTCAAAAGAATCAGGCGGGCTTGTTCTCGCGATAGTTGAACAGGAAAGTTGTTTGAAGTAGCCATTGAGCTGATAATTTGTGTGAAAATAGCACCTCATGGATTGTTCTAGAAGCTTCTCGAAGTTTCTAGAGAAAAGAAGAAAAAGTGATTGAAAGCATTCGACTGGGCCCAATATAATAATGTTTTCAAATGGGATAATAAGATACAGTTCTGGCCATAAAGGTATGAATAATCGGTTTTTTCGAGATTACTTGGCTCACAGGCGAAGTGCGGTCATGAAATGTTTTTTGCATGTTTTTGAAGGTAAATCACGTTAACTGAAACTTTGATTTTGACAAAAAAAGTAAATTTTGGAAAATTATTCGAAAATTGGAAAAACGAAGAAAATGACACTCTTCACAAAATGAAGTAGGAATGATCTGATTGGCAAGCAGAGATCAGAAAAATGATTGGAAATGATTTGATACTTTGTGGCAAATCCTTTTGATGCAATGACTGCTTGACAGCGACGTGGCATCGAATCCAGGAGGTTGTCAACAACAGAGAGTGGCATCGAAAAAAACTCATTATTAATACCTTTTTGGCCAGCACTGTAGTTCCCGCTAATTTTTTTCAGAGAACGCGCATTTTTCAGATAACATCTATCAAATTCGTCATCTCGAAAACCATGCGCCGCACATTTGCTGGTCAATTTTTGGTCTATACTTTTCGTAGTATTCTATTTTCTGCTGAAACGAGCCGAAAGAAGCATTTTTCTTGCAGATACTGTATATTTATATGTACAGCAGTTTCGCATTAATTCAATTGGCGAGATATCCTAAGACTGTCCCTGACCCTGATGCTCCGAGATTCATGACGATAGTCGAAACGGAACGGGTCGCCAAATGCATTGTCACCATCGATGACGTCCTTCAATCTTTTAGATCCACACGTGATATTGGGCCCTCACCAAGCCGCCTACGGACCTGAATCCTTTTGCTTAAGAAAGGTCGCAAACTGAGGATATCGACGAGTTTTGTGAAGTTCTGCTTCGATGCTGACTGCCAAAGCGATACAGGTGAAATGTGCATGGTCCAGCCCTTATCCAGCTCGTGCGGCCCTTCTGCAGTCCGTATGTCTCATATATGGTTCATATATAATCTGTATTCCATTTGTAGCGGTTTACCGGCAAGACACGGACTACATGCGGGTCGCCGAACCAACAACATTTCACCTGTACATAGAGTTTTGGGTCGACGAGGTGTACCCTGCTACTACGCTTCCGATCCGATGCCAACTTCTTCCATGAATTTCGATTTACACTTTTATGATACAAAATGTCGACATCTAAGATCTCCGATGGTTTTGAAGTATTTTTTTCATTTTCAATTTCAACCAGCTATATATCTGCACGCGGGCGCCCGTTTCAGCCCACACCTGAAGTATGCCGCAAGGCTATAAGAAGATATCACTTTTTAAATACATTTTCGCCACGTGAACAATGAAAACCATTAAAATAGAGCATTTTCAGTCAAAAATATCAAGCTGTTTTCAAGTTTTTAAGCCGATTGATCCAATTTCGCGTATTTCTACAGAGCTAAACCGTTGTTTCCCCTTATTTTGTCTGGTTTTACGGTGATTTTTTGTACATGGAATCCCAAAGAACAGAATAGTTAAGAGCCTCAGTGATAAAAAGTTTTACAATTTGCAGGCATTTCCAGCAAAAATTTGACCATTTTGACGTGAAATCTGAGTTTTAATGTTGAGTTTTCCATTTTGTCCCAAATTTTTTGAAAATTGTTTGTTGAACATTTTTCAGCATTTTCAGCGTACACTTTTCAAATTCTGTTGATAACACCATCGGAAGTCATCAACTGTCCAATTTTAAAAATTACAGACATTTTCCGCCAAAATTTGCCGTCAGCTTCTTGTTCTTTACATCTCTTCTCTTCGCTGAAGAGCACAATATCGTGCTCCTCCTCCTCCTTCTCCGCCGCCGCCGTCGGAAGTTGCGCGCATCTGCATTCTGTCAAGCTCCCGCGTTTTCTATGCAACTAGTTGCAGGCAAGTGAAGAGTTTGAAAACAGTGACAGCGCATTCTGATGCTGCCTGATGGTCTGAAGTCAGGAAACAGCTCGGTGAATCCGATTCTTTGAAATTCAGCCAACCAGCTGAATTTTTTTAAAGGAAATCCAACTTTCGAAACAAGCTGTAAAAAGGTTTAAATTTGAAAATTGACTTCTTTAAAATAGTAAAATCACCGAATATTCTTGTCTCCTGACAGCCGCATACAGCTCTCATAATCATAATCTCATAATCGGCGTCGATTCCGATGGGAAAACACGGAATTTTCAACACGTTAGTAACAGTTTCTCCTCCTCACGTAGTACACAAAGTGGATGTGCAAATAAACGGTTTGAAATAGAAAATTAGAAAATTGCAGATCTCGGTGAGTGCGTTCTATGAAAGCGCTTTAATCAAAATTAGATCAGATGGTAAAGGTTTGAAATACAATATCTAAAATGACCCGGTCGGCAACATAGGCCCGATTTTGATGATCACGTGGTCCATAGTTAAAATTCAAACGCCTCTTTATAAATTACAAAAGGATGGAAGACAGGTGTGAGCAGACACTTCACAAGAATTTCCTCAATACGAGCTGGTGGCAGTTTCGGTCAAGTCTTAAACGCCAGTTCGTCTGCCTTCAGGTTAAAATCAATAACATCATTCTTAAATTCAAAGTGACTCAGAGCTTTAATCGTACTGTAATTTTACTGTAATTGTCATTCGCGCTTAAACAATGTGAGCGAATAACGGATAGGCTAAAGAACTAATGTTTGCTTTCAGCTTTTTCTTTCGAGAATCTATTTAGTACAACATTTAATTGCATTTATTACGATCAATAATTGGAAATCGTTTATACAGCTACAGTGAAAACTTCCATCGCGTTGGCAAGAAATCATAAAAATTCAAAAGTGATCGCAGTGGTATTCTCATTGTGTGAATTTAATTAAATATTTCAATAGAGCGCGCTTGCATTCTTCACAGTTTCTCTGCGTCTTCTTGTGCTGCGTTATCACTCGCTATGACTAAAATTTTGCATTCCTTTGCGACATTTCGGGTGGCTCACCGGGCCTAGTCAATCTTTACCGGTTCTGATTGTAAATTTCCCTGCTTTCCAAATCTGTCTTAACATCTACCCGGTAAGACTGGGAATTGCTTGCCAGACACATTACTCAAGCATTAATTGTTTTTTCGGAAATGAGAGATGGAGAACCCGTGTGATAGGGCTGAAAACACAAAACTGCAGACAAAAGAAAACAGAAAAAGCGAAAGAGAGAGAGAGAAAACAAATAATAAAAAGAACAAATAAATCTGACGATGAAACTTTCTGAAAATGAGAATGAGAATGCTGCTGATGTTGACAAGAGGAATCACGTACTGATATTTGAGATATATATATATCAAATATTAAGCTAACGGATAGAAATGAAGAAATACGATTTGAATTAAAACAATTTATTTTAAGAATGGCGCCAATTAGAAAAAAACTAGTTTTAATATAATAATGTTTGATGCTTTTGACATACCAATGAACAACAATGAGTCACGGTGAAAAGAAAAATTGATGAAAAAAATCTGAGTCATATAATATATATATATATATTGCGAATTCAATATATTGGTGCCCACTTATTTGAAAATCAGTTGAGGTTCAGACTTTGCCCACTTTTTTCGACGAAAATGAACTGACTTTGACTTCGCAAAATTATTTTATTTTTCATGAAATGACATAGCTTTATTTTTCGAAAAAGTGTCAATGTTGCTACTTTTTCTAAACATTATAAAAAATATTTTATGGAGATTTCCAGGAAAAAAGGGAAAATGGGAAAAAAACTGTAAAATGTTGAAAGTGAGTCCAATATTTTTAGAGTTTTTATCTTCATTTCTTTATTTTTTTTTGGGAATAGACTCGTTACATTATGATAGGTACTTTCAATAATCTCTGCAGATACTAATGGGGTTATTCATGAAAAGCACGAAAATCATTTTAATGCAAAAAAATGCCTTTTTTTTGCATTAAAATGCAATCGTGAATAACATTAAAGTGGCGTTTTTTGCATTAGAATGCAATTGTGCTTTTCATGAATAATCCCATAATTCTTGTTCAAGCTGTCACCGGCGAGGCTCTTCCCTCCATTGCACTAGTACAGGTGAAACTGCGAAGGACGGCGAGAAGAGCCAACCTGCCGCGCCGCGAGCCTCACATGTGTTTCTCATCACTTTACTTTTCACCAAAACAGTTGTCCCGATGCGAATGGCGACTAAACGTAACGGCGTTCCTCAACTACTCTCTCAATGCGTCGCTGTTTGATCGGCAGAAATCGCAGAGCGCAGTCATTTTCAAAATGTAAACAACAAACACAGCAATTTCAACCGGTTAAAAGGCAGGGGATGCTGGGAAAAACTAAGTATTGCGGCCTCATTTCGACGAGATTCTCCGCTCGCTTTCTCTAAAGTTTTTCCAGCTATATTTGGTGCTGGATCTGTAGAAATCGGGGTATTTTATAAGACAAAAATTGAATTATAGCTAAGTGAAGAACAGCGGGTAAAATTTATTTGTTGCTGATGCAATAACAAGTTTGGCCTCAGTCATCACTCACTATTCTTCACAGCTGCTTCACAGTATTCCTGAAACGAATTATCATTTTTGAAACATCGATTCTATTCCCGTTTTTTAAAATCTGTATTTTCCTGATGTTTAACTAGTGGAAATCAGCGAGGACATAAAGTAACCGGTGAAACGGCGCGGACATTGGGAAAAACAAAGTATCGGGCTGCTATTTCGCTGAGTCTCCGTTCGCTTTCTCTAAAGTTTTTCTAGTTATATTTGGTGCTGGATTTGTAGAAATCGGGGTACTTTATAAAGCAAAAATTGAATTATATTTAGATGAAGAACAGCGGACTAGAAGTCGTTAAAAATAAGACCGACAGGCAGGCAGCCCATGCACTTTACTGGTTGCTATTTGATAACTGCATTGCCAAATGTTTTTTTTAATTTATATAAATAAATGCATAAAACTCACCGATATCTCTAATTTTCCGCCTTTTTCGAGTATTAAATTCACTGATGATGCAATAACAAGTTTGGCCTCAGTCATCACTCCCTATTCTTCACAGCTGCTTCGCCGAAACAGTGGTCCTGAAACGAATTATCATTTTTGAAACATCGATTCTTCTTCTGTTCTTTAAAATCTTTTTTTATTGATGTTTAACTGGTGGAAATCGGTGAGGACATAAAGTAACCGGTCAAACGGCGGCGGATATTGTGGAAAACAGGGTATCGAGGTGCTATTTTGCCGAGATTCTCCGGGTGGAGGACTAGAAGAAAGCTAGTAGAAAGCGGACTAGAAGTCGCTAAAATTAAGACGAAGCGGTAGATTGCTGTGAGCCTTTACTGGTTGCTGGGTTGTCAAATTGTTTTTTTTTAATTTATATAAATAAATGCAAAAAAACTCACCGATATCTCTAATTTTCCGCCTTTTTCGAGTATTAAATTCACTGATGATGCAATAACAAGTTTTGCCTCAGTCATTTCCTATTCTTCACAAAAGCTTTGCCGAAACGGTGGTCCTGAAACGAATTGTCATTTTTGAAACGTCGACTCCCCTCCCGTTCTTTAAATTCTTTTTTTACCGATGTGTTATTTGTGGAAATCGGCGAGGACATCATTGAATCTCAATGTCATTTTCGGTATTGCTCTTTCTTCCTCGCGATTTCATCATTCACTGGCCGAATGTTTTATTGTCCGTGGTGTAGTGCATCTCTTCCCACAAAAACGACCTCGTCCTAAAACTTGAAAAGAACGGAAATCTGTTTTCCCTTCCCAATTTTTCTCTTTTTCTCACCTCCTCTTGTTTACCTCCAGTTTTTTTTTGTTTTCCATCCTCGATTTTTGGCACTGACTTTGACGACTATACCCCACAGAGGACGCTCGGGTTTTTCTATGATCTCCTCGCTGTTATCTCTCGCTATTTTCCATTTGTTTGTCGACAACTAAACGCCGCCCTTCTTTAGGCCGTCTCTCAGCTTCAGAATCATACTTCACTGCAGCTGGCACGCTAAATCGACTTCTATTGAAAATGGTAATGGCGTGTTTTAAAATCGTTAAAATACACCTACAGGGTGGAGAATAAATATAGCGCCGCAATTTTGCGTAAGCTCCGGCGCCTGCAGAACGGTTTGTTTTGCACACCGTATTATTTTTTTATTCATTATTTCGTTTTTAGCTATTTAATTCTATTTAATATTATTTAAATTTTAACTAGTTATATTAACTTTGAAGGTAATGGTGGCTGCTTCTCCATTCCAATCTGCCATTGTGAAGTGTGCAAAAAGAGAATGACTTCTTCGGAGATCGTTCAGAAGTTAGGCGTCGGAAAATCAGTGGTGAATCAAACTCTAATTCGGTTCAGAGGGCTAAGAACTTTGAAGGACAAGAGGAGAAGCGGTCGTCCGGTATCTGTCACGACTCCTGATGTCGTCAAAGCCGTTAGAGAGCGAATTCGGAGGATTTCGGAGAGAAGCATGAGAAAGATGTCAACGAAACCAAAAAACGACGAGACTCATTGTCCGGAAAAAGGCACTTGAAAAACTTCTTCAATCGCTCCGTACCTAACGTCAACATTAATAGGCGCTGCTGAAATGGACACCTCTGCTTCTAATGTTGCGTCATATTGAGCATTAGCTGTCTTTCGAGTTCTGGAATTTGCTTTTCATTTTTCATGAATACACAGCTCCTTGCTGAGGGATTTTTGATTATAAAATACATAATCCAATGTTGGTAAGAAATATTGAAATTTCGAATTTTATTTTTAAAAAAATTATTTAAATAAAAACTACGTTTTGCGAATTTCTCATTATACCAACAGAGCAGCAGAATTCGCCGCATTTTCAGAAAAAAATTGCGAGCAATTCCGCATTTCTTTCTTTAGTTTGTCAATTTGAAAATAGGCGAATAAGAGAATAAATTCCCTAAAGACGTGTTTTGGACAAGAAATTGAATTCGTTTTCAATGACGACGTTTTCAGACCTCTCACGAGAACGACACGCCTGTTCCAGTGCCATACACATCTCGTCTCGGGCAGCCACTGGAGGCCGGACAAACATTGAATGTGCATGGAAAGATCAACGAGGGAGCATTGGTGTAAGTCGAATATGAATTTGGACATTTTTAATAGGCTATAATTCCTAGAGCGTTGTGTTTAATTTCTGATAAATAAAATCGAACTTATTTTCTTTAAAAATGTTATTAATCAAATAAGAATTCGGCTTGTTGCAGTGCTGAGTTCAATCTTCTTCAAGGAGGTGGTGAAATTGCACCAAACACCCAAGTAATTCTTCACCTGAAACTCAATTTCAAAGACAAAAAAATCGTCCTCAACAGCTACGAGGTAGGTGTTCAATGTTCGCCGCCGATATCAACAATTCGTTTCAGAACGGCACCTGGGGAAAGGAGGAGCGCGTGTCGCTCCCGTTTCACGCCGGAGACGACTTCGATTTCCGCATCCGCGTTCTTGACGAGGCCTTCGAGATCTCTGCGGACAACAAGAAGATCCACGAGTTCAAGTATCGTCTGCCATTCCAGTCGATTGAGTATCTCTCGGTTCGCGGAGACCTCACGTTGAACGGAATTCACTGGGGAGGCCGCTTCTACAAGTTGCCATGGGAGACTGGATTTCCAGCCGGCCACCTGGAAAGAGGGCAGCGAATTCACCTCTACGGAATTCCAAAAGGTGATTGGAATCTTGATTTGGTGTCTCGCAACCAGGACGTCCTCTTCCATTTCAACCCACGGCTGAAGGAAAAAGCGGTATGTTGAGGCTGTAAATTTACAGGGTGCGCTAAAAGTATGGTAACACATTCAATGTGATGTATTATCTATCCGCGAGGACGTGATTTTTCGTTTAAAGGCGCTGTTTAGGTCTCGTTAGGGGTTAGCGCGTTTTAACGCGCTAATTTAAAAATTGTAAGAAAGCGCACACACTGCGTCTGTGATTTCGTTTCGAAAATTGAAGCGAATATTGGAATTTTTTCTATATTTTGCTTCGAAAATCATGTTTTTTAAATTAATTTTTATTGTCAAGTTTCTTAAACTGAATAAAGGGTGTGCGCTTTCTTACAATTTTTAAATTAGCGCGTTAAAACGCGCTATCCCCTAACGAGACCCAAACAGCGCCTTTAAACGAAAAATCACGTACTAGCGGATAGATAATAAATTTCGCAAAATGACTCGTATCAACCAGCAAATTCAACAATTATTTAATAAAATTAACCACCATACTATGTAAAAATCAACCGAGAGACTTGAAAATTTGAAAATAAGATAATTAAACTATGCTGAAAATAATAGAAATATAATTATTGCACTTAAAATGCGCCGGCGCCCACCAGCTTGCGCGAAACACGTGTTATCATACTTTTGGCTTATGGGATAGATTCTCAATGCTAATATAAATCACTTCTCTCTATAATGTGTGAAAGTGTTCATGCAATCTGGAGTTCGACGCATTTGTACTGTCCACTGCTCACTGTAAGGCTTCCATTTGGGCGAAATTTCGGCCGTCTCGTCTCATCTTCGTCTGACGCAGTGCGTTGACAACTTTCCTATTGCGTAAGACGAATGCACGACGAACTGAAAGACGAGCGAAGTCGATTTTCTTTTTTCAAGAATAAGCCATTTTAAAATTTAAAAACCTTCTAAATAATCCGAGATTTGAGAAAGTAATTATGGTTTAGAGAACGCTATATCAGCATGAATAAGGCAGTTCGCAAATCCATTGTTCCATTGAAATATTTCTAAAAATTTTCAATCTTCCAGGTCGTTCGTAACTCGCACCGCAACGGCTTTTGGGACAACGAGGAGCGCGAGGGCGCATTCCCATTCAAGAAGGACATTGGATTCGATCTGACCATAATCAATGAAGAGTACTCCATCCAAATTTTCATCAATCGCCAGCGCTTCGGAACATTCCAGCACCGCACTGGCAATCCAATCGGTGACTACGCCGGACTGAGAATCGCTGGAGAGCTTGAAGTAACCGGAATCGAGTTCTCGCAATAAATGGATTAAGCGCTTGCAAAAAGACTCCCGCTTTTGTAATTTCTTGGTAAAATCAATGTAAAATAAACGAACTGTACTACACTTTTGTCAAAAAAAAATCACTTTTAATTCGTTTTCAAGTTGACGAAGTAACGAACAATGTTCGTTGTCTGAAACAAGTTACAGCTCTGTTCTTGATGTGACCACCCTCCATCTCTTCGGGTATCCATCGATGGTGGGCCGGAGGTGGTCCGGCCTACGACGACAGATTAGCCCATTCCGCGAGCAAATTCTTTTTGATATCCTTCAAATTTCTGTGAGAATGAGCTTGAACCATCGCTTGAAGATGATTTTCCCGGAGATGAAACTCGCAAAATTCGCTTCGCCCAACTGCTGAACTCCTCATTTCGCCGTGTGAGCCAATGCTCCGTCCCACTGGAAAATCCAAGTGCAGCGAGCGCGAAAAGCGTGCCAGGCATCGTCAAAAGTTTGTTAGAGTACTTTTGCCGCATTTGTAACTTTTTGATTAATAGCAAATAATGCTGAGCTGTGTATTACTTCCACAAAAGAGGAAAACAAAAAGTCGTCTTTCGTCTCGTGTTTCAGTTCGTCTTGCATTCGTTTTACGTCGTCAATTAAAGTACATGTGTACCAACACACCTTTCTATCTCTGCGTCAGATGAATCCAAGACGAAGACGAATACGAGACGAGACGGTCTTATTTCGTCTTTCGTGGAAGCCTTACTATTCACGGTGATTTCCTTTGGAATACAAGCACCGCTTCTCGTTTGCCGTTCTAAGACACACGACTTGAAGACCAGCAGACAAATATGCTTCCCTAATGACTTCGGGAATGAGATATTACTCTTAATAGTGCTTCAGGATTCTAAATTTGCGTCTAGTTCCCGAACAAATTTGGCTGAAAATGATGCATCCCACCCAAGTGATCCTGCATACCTCATCGCCATAATTTGCAGATTTATACTCCGATGTTTGTCTGAAATACAATTTGGAGACACTGATTTAAGACGCTGTCATGTCATTTTGGGAAATACGCTTTGCAAGAAGTGGCTAGTGCACCGCAAAGCAGTTATCTAACAGAGCGCACTTGCACACTGCCGAAATGGGAGAAAGGGGTTGGTTGACCTGGCACGGTGATTCTGCGTGTGATTCCAAATTTCTTATAATCCGGAATTCCGCCCTTCTCTGGTACATACCGTAACTCGCAACTTCCGAAAATAGACGGATCGGGCAGAAACGCAGAGCATGATGTATGCAACCTCAATATATTTCCGTATTTAATTTGCCTGGATTAATGTAGCTACAGTAACCCAAAGATGAAAACGCCGAACTTCACAGTGATCATTGGGACCTGGGGCATATTCCTAAGCGGTTTCCAGTGCTAAGTGGATTACAGTATACTTATGGCAGTTCAAGTAACCAAAAGTCGAAATTCACAATCCTTAGAGGGAACCGATCGGCTCCGATCTTCGAACCGAAACAGTGTGTTGATATGAACTTTATGGACTGGTAAGCTTTGAAAGCTAACACGAGTAGGCAACGATCAGCCGATAAATCACAATTTAACTATACGACAGGAAATTCTTAGCTACATACAATTGACAAAATAAATGAAGGGGGGAAAACCTTCGCGAGCACATATTCAGTTACGGTTAATTATTATCGTTATTTGAAAAGATTAAAAATCATGACTGGATCCGGGAACCATGTGGTATTCTGAATTGGCAGATCCAGAATAGTGATCGTATTTGCATATTTCCTCCAGCCCCTCGTTTTCCACTGAAATTTCTAATGCAGTTCGAAGGCTTTCTTGACTATCAATCATATTGCTTGGCTCCTGTTGGTTTTTGAGACGCTGCTCCTCGGCTAGCTTCGACTGAATTTCCATGAACATCTCTTCATGTCTCCGTTGTTGATAAACGTTTCGCTCGATGGATTGCACACGATGAACAATCACGGGTTGAATACCAAGAGCGAATGCAGCACGGGTGAGCATGTTCGCAGTGTCATGATTCACAGCATTATCCAGTGTTGACTGCTTAAGGTTAATAGCACTGACAATGATGTCGTCGCAAAACTGACTGATGATTCCGGACCGTTGCATTTGCGACCAGAAATTGATTGGATCTGAAAGTAAAATTACGTACCGTTTCCCAGAAAACAGCCTAAAGTGGGGAGGGCGGCGACTGAAGTGCGTGCACCTCGAAGAATAGGTGCAAATTGCAGAGCTCGTTGCCTTGTAAGAATGTGCATTCACTTGATTTAATCAATAGTTCTACTGATAAATAAAATAATTTAGAAAAGTTCTTTGTGATGCTCCTTTAAGAAAAATCAAAATCAATTGATTCCTTCTTCTCCTGAATACTATCACCGCACCGTGCTTTTGGAATATGAAGTTAAGTTCGTACGTCATTTTTTTCGAATTGCGGCTAAGCCTTCGTGTAGCCAAGATCAGAATATCTTGAATCCTTCAAAGTAAAAGTTGCCCTACACGACGAGAATGACCAAACGAATATCAGCAATGTAACAGAAAAAGCTCATTATTCGGTCACCCACTCAAAATTCGCCGTCGTTGTCAGGATGACGTGGCCAGTATCATTGCAAATGTTATATTACTCATAGGGCATCAATCATTTAGCATAAGCATCATTGATCCAACCGTTCACAAGTGTTATTACTTTTAGTAGACGTTTAGTGCTCGCTGGAGCACTCTTCAAATATTCCTTTCCTACGATTAACTCACATTTTGTTTTTTCTTTTATTAAAAAGTACCAGTGGAAAGTTCGCGGCTACGCCGCTGTTCTAGAACTAAAGCTTTCAATTTGGCGAAATTTCGGCCGTCATCTTCGTCTTCGTCTTTAATTCGTCTGACGCAGTGTGTTGAAAACTATTTTGTTGCGTAAGACGAATGCTAGACAAACTGAAAGACGAACGAAGAGAACTTTTTGCTTTCGTCTTTCGCGGAAGCCTCATCTAGAACATTTTGGAATGTCTTTGAAACTTTGGAAAAGAATGTCTATCAAAGTTGTAGTTTTGCACATTTAAAACTGATTTTTTACATATGAATCATGGACATCTCAATTGATATATCAGCAAAATTTTGACTGTTTATATCATTGTTAAGACACTTTTGTAGATTTGTTGTGTATAGTTTTACAGTATCCCAAGTACCCAGCGACTCGCTGTTGCATGGTATATGATCCGCAGACTTTTCTGCTTTTCAAGTTACACCATTCACTCGGCCCCTGCGCCGTTTCAGTGGTATCTGGAAAGAGGGACTTTCAGCGGCAGTGGTAGCTTAAATGTCAAACACTACTGCAACTAATTATTTTTGAGCGGAAAAATGATAGAAGACATTTGAGCCCGCCACTGGCCACCATACTCGGAGAGCCAAATCGAGGTGAAGCCACTTGAAGTGCCGAATCAAGCCGAGCCGTTGTTTCAAAGGCGATCCTTGGGATAGTCACTACTTTTACGCGCCGTGGTATTTCAGATACCTCGAAAAACTGAAATTCCACGAGATTCGGGCCGAAATCTATGAAATCCGGATACCGAGCCATCTGTTAGTTTTCATCGTTATATTTGTTGCTAATAAAACCGACATTCTTAACAAATCGCTGGTGATATTCGAAATGTTCAGATCAAAAACAATGTCAAAACTGCGAAAAATCGAGGAAATGGCAACTAAGATAGGACCAGTTTTTGAAATCAAGCTTTTACCATACGCTATTCATAATATCGAATAAACACCGAAATTACCGATACGTGTACTAAAACTCTTCAATTTTACAATTTAGAATTCATTCAAATTCGATTAGAAAACTCAAATCTGACATTTAATTTGGGAAAGACAATACAATTTATTTCGAGAACAAGAACGATTCGAAAAAGGAAACGACAACATACTAAAACAGAGGAGAATCGCCCACCTTTGGCAAAACTTTCAGTAAAATTCGATAGATTCACTTTTACAAATTACACGGTACGACTATTGGTGTGGCGAAATCGTCCACTCACAGGCCCACCCATTTTCGTTAAGGGCGGATTGATTATAAATAACTTTTTAATCTATTGCTTATGAATTTTTGTTTATATTCGGAAGAAGCTGACTATCAATTTGAAAGCTCTTCAATTCGCATTTATCCTTCGACTCAATTATATTTTTTCCAAGTGGCACAACCAATTTCAGAATTTTTGAAGAAATAGAGCAACAGCTCAAATTAACAATTTTGCTCAATTATAGTGCCAAAATAACTCGTTTGAAAGATTGGCTGATTAAAAAAATTTTTTTTTTATTATACAGCAAAATGTGGATTAAATGCATTATTCGAGAATTTACCTATTTCTCAATATGCTCAACTTGGTAAAATTCTTTTCTTTTTAATCGATTTTGTATAATAAATGATCCAATTAAAATTTGGTATTATCGGTTCGCGAGTACGCAAGAAACCGCTTAGAGATGGGGTTTGGGTCTCGTTAGGAAATTGGCGCGTTAAAACGCGCCAATTTAAAAATTGAAAGAAAGCGCACACACTGCGTTTGTTTTTCTTTTCGAAAATTGAAATCGAATATTGGAATTTTTTCTATTTATATTTTGCTTCGAAAATCATGTTTTTTTAAAAATTAATTTTTATTGTCAATTCAACAAGCTTCTTCTCATCAGATGAACTCTCCCTTCGATTCGCACTTTGGCGAACTTAGGCTCCAGCGGCGAGGACGACATAACTGAGAAACAACAATTGTTTATTCTTTTCTACATTGAACACAGAAACGCATGGCTTTTAGTTCCACATTCTTTCTATAAATTCTCCAAAGTTTTACATTTTGGCGCAGATGACACATCATTCAACAGTTAAACATATAAGGTACAAATTATTTATAGACTTTTCCAATTTTTCAAATAAAAAAAGTATATTCACTGACTGACGTGAAGAGTATATTTAACATTGTTTTTAACTGAAGACGTTCGTTTCGTCGAAGAGAAGATTTTCTGAAAGAGAAGATGATTTGAAAAAAGAGAAAAAGGAGAAGATTCAGTTACCTTCGATGACTTTCTCTCCAGAATCCTCTCTCGATCCTTCCCCGGATGGTTGACCAGCTGATTCTCCAGATTCTAAAACGTCCTGATCATTCAGCGACCTCGCGTGTCTAACCATAAAAAACCTCTTCTCACGAAAAACCTGAAAATTAATATTTATAAATTTTATTTGACAGGTATTCCTTACCATAAACTTCATCACTTCTGTTGAAACAATTAGCTGCAAGTGAAAAGATACTAATTTGAAGAATATAAACTTCTAATATTGAAAAAAAAACATTTAAATTCCGGTAAATAATACTTTATTCAGTTTAATAAGCAGTTTAAGAAAATTGACAATAAAAATTAATTTTAAAAAAAAACATGATTTTCGAAGCAAAATATAAATAGAAAAAAATTCCAATATTCGATTTCAATTTTCGAAAAGAAAAACAAACGCAGTGTGTGCGCTTTCTTTCAATTTTTAAATTGGCGCGTTTTAACGCGCCAATTTCCTAACGAGACCCAAACCCCATCTCTAAGCGGTTTCTTGCGTACTCGCGAACCGATAATAGATGGCAACGGAAAACTCGATTTATAAGATTTTCTAATGGGGTTATTCATGAAAAGCAAAATTGCATTTTAATGCAAAAAATGCCACTTTAATGTTATTCACGATTGCATTTTAAAGCAAAAAAAAATTCATTTATTTTTGCATTAAAATGCTTTTTGTGCTTTTCATGAATAACCGCATAAGGAACAAGAAAATTATTACCTTTGATACGGGGATAGGTCATTAGAAAAACTTGAAAAAAAAGACATTAAAAAGAAATATATTTTTAAAAATATTTACCTTACCTCACTAGAACACAGAAGACTTATTGCTGACTTAGTTTTCATGTACAAAATATTAATTTCCGAAGAAATCTCTACTAACCTAACCTTGCCAATTTCCCCATCAAATGTAAAACATCTCAGACGTCACTCACATTATTTTCAACCCTCACTTGTAAACTTTTCTAAACCTTACTCACAATTTTTCACTTCTCGTATCATCAAAGCTTGGAACTCTCTTCCACACTCAATTTTTCCCACTAAAATATCGTCGTCCGGATTCAGAACTAACATCACTCAATTAAACCTTTCACCATACCTCACATTAAATTCCGGGAAATTCTAACATTATCTCATGTATATCTCTAACTTAATATTTATTATTATCTAATCTTTTCATGTATTATTTCATTAAAAATATAAGAGGCAAATCTAGTCCTTTTTCAATGAATAAATATATTAACTTCTTCCAAAATTGTCTTTCATTTTTTAGCATCTCATTGTTTTATTTTTGAAATTTGTGAGTCGGCGATGCTCCAAAATAGCATTGTCATTTATTGGTAGAGCTCCAGAAAGCCTTTATCAGGCGATTTATCATAAAAATGCTTCACTTACTAGACAAATCGAAGCCACTGTATTCATCGAAACAAATGAAGAGAATAGCGCAAGAATAAGTTCAGAAAATACACAAATTTTAAGCAATATTTGCTTAAAATTTTTTCGAAGCAAAATCAAGAAGCGCTCAGGGAGCTTGAATGTTCAACTGCACAAGAATGCTTTTTTTGTTCGTTTTTTTTTCGGCTGCACCGATCCGAGAACGATTTTTTTAATCGTACCGCAAATGAGGTTACTACTGGTTTGTTTTTAATGTTAAACTTTTAGATTTCACCTACCATTTTGCAAACAATTGAGAATTTCGCCGAATGGAGAGCATTCACTGGGTGGACGGTTTTCGATTAGTGGTGTTGGCTCTTCATTGGATCCATCGGGTTGCGACAACGGGGGCGGAGCATCAGTGAAGAACTCCTCGAAGAAACTATCGTCCTGCGATTCCATTTTGATAAATTGCCTCGGCTTATTCACACTTCCGCGTGGTCGACCACGGGCCTTTTTCGCATCTGTAAATGATACTGTTGGCAATGTAATCGCGATTTCTGGCGAACACACTCGTCTTTTTATCATCTTTTTCAGGCTCTCTACCAGCTATTTCATTTTCTATCTCCGTTTTGAGGAGAACAGCATCAGATGTTCGTTTATTTCTGCGTGCTTGTAGGACATCTTCCGATGGAGCGTTTACATAATTTCGACTTTGGCATTTTCCACTACACCGATTAGCGTGATCGTAAAAGTCGATTGTAGAAGCTTCCATATGGGTTCTGAACAACACACGTACAAGTTTATAAACGGAAAATTTCGCAGATATGGGACTTGAAGTAAAAATAGGCAGATAGAGAGCATTGAAAAACCGGTGGGAAAAATAATACTTTTTTTTGAGTTTCATATATTAAATAACGACAACCCTGTAAAATTAAATGTATATACTTGTGGCACCTTTTTCAGTCACGTTCCGCCCATTTTGTTCTTATTGTTAAGGCTACTTTTTCCATCTGTCTAAGGCTTCCCTTATGGCGAAATTTCAGCCGTCTCGTCTTCTTTTACGTCTTGAATTCGTCTGACGCAGTGTGTTGACAACTTTTTTATTGTGTAAGACGAATGCAAAAAGAACTAAAAGACGAACGAAGACGACTCGTCTTTCGTGGAAGCCTTACATCTGTCTGCATAGGGATGGTGTTGTAAACCATTGAAAACGTACAAAGAGCTATCAAGGCGATTTTCATGAGACGCGTATTTCAATTTCTCGGTTTCGCGCGGATTTTAAAATTTAGAAGCGCATTTTTCGCTGTTTGGCAGTTGCAAAATTTATTAAAAGCACAATTGCATTTTAATGCAAAAAATGCCACGTTAATGTTATCCACGATTGCATTTTAATGCAAAAAAAATGCATTTTTTGCATTAAAATGAAATTGTGCTTTTTCATGAATAACCCCATTAAATAAATTTCAGTAGAACA
This sequence comes from Caenorhabditis inopinata, assembly GCA_003052745.1. Taxonomy (NCBI): domain Eukaryota; kingdom Metazoa; phylum Nematoda; class Chromadorea; order Rhabditida; family Rhabditidae; genus Caenorhabditis; species Caenorhabditis inopinata. The sequence goes on along the minus strand of AP018153.1, from coordinate 12,977,938 downwards.
ATTAACAATACTGAACAATTTTCATATTGTATTCGCTACAACTGTTTTTTTCAAAGCTATGCATTAAAGGAAGAACCATGTACGGCTTTTTTGTTTGATCACATTGCTAGCTCTTGCTCAAACAAATTTTTTTAGCATTTTGTTTTTTTTTTCGTTAAAATATTTGCTGAAAATTAAAATATTACACAAAAACTAAGCTTTTTAAGCGAATTTAAGAAATCAAAAGAAAATGGTGACATCGCGCGCCGCGCCGCGCCATCGATCAATTTGAGTTCAGATATGGCATAGTTGAGAATTGGCCCATTCAGAATCGGATGTATTTTTGGCTAGTACCTCAGCGAGTTTCTACAGACGCGAATGCTTGCTTTCCAGTCCTTTTGTCTTTCTTTGTCCCCACGGATCGTAAATTGCTTCGGAGAAAGAAGATCATCTGAAGGAAAATTGTGCTTTATGTGCATGCATATGCTTGGCGCTAAATTTAAGAATTTCATCGAAAATTTGGAAATCATATTCTTCGAAATCATTTGAAAATTCACCATAAAGAGGAAAAACGAATGAATTTTTCCAGAAACAGAATCATCAACTTTTCTCGAAGGTCTGTTTTTAAGAACTTTCAGCGATATTTCATAAAAATCCAGCCTACTTCCGACTTCGATACAAGGCTGATGAATTCCTGGGCACATGAATAGGTTGAGATGCATTTTTCCAGTGACAGTACCGCACGACACAGGCACCGTCGGCGATGCATCCCCTTCAGGAATCGTTATTTGAAGCGGGGTTACAGGACGGGCAAAGCTTGAATCCGAAAGTTGTGGCTGCTAAACAAACGTTTTCCGTGCTGTTGGCTTTTTTCTTGCATCATATACTGAAACTCACCGCATACATTATTTGATAAACAACGTTCTTGTCTTCTTCACAATTGTTACCGGGCTTAACATAGGCAGAATGAATTGTTGGCGGCGATTGACGTTCCAAATCATCATGTCTCGTTCTGTCATATGAGGTGGACAGCGTTTGCGGTGATAATGGTGATGGAAGACCCATCGCGATCAAGCCTTCGTCGCACATTTTGACGTTGCTCCTACCGGTAAATAAAAACGTGAATGGGGCCGGGCGGGGCAAAGGAAAGACGGCCACGTTTCACGCGAACACGCGGATATTTCTGCGCCATTTTTCTTTGTTTCTGGAATAACCTTATTAATTGCGAAAGAACGATTCGTCTATAAATTGAAAATCACATAAAACTTGATAATATATCGTTATTATTATTGAATTATTAAAGTAAAAAAAAAAAACTAAAAATACGGAACTGCCACTAACTTCTAAAACGAAATATGTGTGGTCTTTCCAAGCGACTACCAAGATGCACTTTTAATGGCCTATTACAATTACACAAAATACGAAATATTTTATTTATTTTTTGGCACTCTATTTGTTAAAATAAATTTAAAAAATAAAGCAAAAATCGAAACCTTGTTCCTTTTCAAAGTTCGCGCCCATGAGAAATGTGCAGTTTTGCGGCAATTCTGATGCCTGCCGTTGTACGATTATAGTATACGCGAACGCTGAAATTTAGGGAGTGATCTTGGGGGGGGGCTCGAAATGGCACTTTCCACCGGAAATATTTTCCGAAATATTTGAAAATTTCTTGTAAAACCTGTGCTAATTCACGTGAAGTCTGTACGAAACTTGCGTAAACTATGAACTAAACTTGTAGAATGTTGTTTTTGTTGCTAAATTCAGAAAAAAAAAGATCCAATCTTACATAAATATAGAAAAGAGCATAAGTTTGCATAAGTTTCACAAAGTTTGGAAATATTTTGCGTAATTCTTGAGTAAGTGTTGTGCAAGAGTAACTGAGAAGGCCGATGGACCCAATTCGAGCCCTCCACGGACCCTCCTAAATTTCCTCGAATTCAAAACTTTTTTTTATTCGATGAAACTCCCAAAAATGCAGATCCTGGTGTGTTTCCAGGAATTCATTGGGTTCTCGCTAGGCTAGGCGCCGTAAGTTGTCCGTGATGTGTGCCGACGTCGTCTAGTAGAAATATGAATGGCGAACCAGATGGTTATTAGTAAGCAACTGTCATAAAACATACCCAGGCCTACATTTTGCAAGTATTTTCAAGAAAAACTATTTAATTTGAAGATAACGGGTTCGTGGGGGCCTGGATTGGGCCCGCTGACGCTTAGTTTCGTTTTCTCCATTTTCTAAAATTAGCAATCGATTCAAATTTCTTAAAGAATCTTTCCCAAATGCCTAATCAATTATTTTTGTTAATTCCAAAAAAAAACAAAAAAAATTAATAATTAAGCTATTTTTAAATGTTTGTCCACGGACTTTTGTTTCACTTTTTAAGAGGTTTTTTTCAATTTTAATATTAATTTATATAAATTTTTAAAATTAATTTTAAAAAAATAAATAAATATTAATTTAAAATTTTAAAGTATTCTCTAAATAATATAAAAAATTTTAAAACTTAATTAAGTTTAAATATGTTTAATAAATAAAACAAATTTGTCCACGGACTTTTGTGTCTGACTGTAATATGAGTGCCCCAGCGCCGAGCTTAGTGTATTTTCAAAAACTCTGAAAATTTTGGGCACAGATGGATAGTCCCTTGAAACGGCGCATGTGCTTCTTCCGAATTCGAAAAATTGAGCCGATCCGTGTGCGGCTCCGCGCAGGCACATGTGCCGTGCTGTTTTTGCATTTTATCACTGCTTTCACCAAATATTATTGATTTTTCATTTTGAACTTTTTTCCAGAGTGTTGTATCCGATTTTAAAAAATATTAATTTTAAAAATGTCCAAAAATTCGAGCTGCCCCGATCAAAAACAAAATAGTTGGCTGGAATGTGCAGAAGAACGGAAAGGTGTGAGTTGTTTTTCCTTCTTCTTCCTTATCGAAACAAAAACGACGTCGCGGTGAGTTTATTTTTCCATAAGCCCCGAACTTTTAATATACTATTTTAGGCTCAAGTGACACTCTTCGCCTGCAATTTCGGAATTGAATTGAACGCTGAAATTGTTATACTTCTTGCTCTCCACACTGTGCTCATTCGAAATGGAATTTCACGACAATTGAGCTCAAGGCAAAGCAATTGCATTTCGAGCAAAGTTCCGGGAACGTTTGATGATTAAAAGTCGTCGCCTGTTATGGATATTACAACTTTAGCTCATATTAAATCGCAAAACGGTTTGTGAAATGGTTTGTAAACGTCTGAAAAACGTTGGAATGTCATAGGAAAGAAGGAAAATTTCGTGTCCTACTCCGTTTCTTAAAACGACAACATTAAAAGTGAGTTAAAGCTCAAAATGCGGCTTAAATGTCTGTAAACTCTATTTTCAGCAATTGCTCTCGAAATTTTCTTATTGGCTTATGCATATGCTCGACGGATCGCAGTATCACGGTGATTATTTCAAAATGCGAATTCTGAAAGCCCACGCTCTCGCTGAATCTAAAAAAGATTCCATCAATGTTATTTGTCGAAATTATCTTTTTTCTAGATATTATAAATGTCTATATTCACTTAAATTTTTGTATATTGGGGCCTGTAGTTTTACCGCACGGCTTCGTGCCGGAGCAGGCACGGAGCGGCTTAGAATAGCACATGTGCCGGAAATTCTCTGATTTGCCCGCACGCAGTGTGGCTGTCCACGGATATTGGAGTTTTTTTTTCGAGAGAAATCGATTTAAAATTCTGAAAAAAGTAATTTTTCTGGAAAATGAAAAAAATTTTTATAAAAAATTCTAGAAATTAGGAAAAAAAATGAAATTCTCTCGAAATAGGTTCACGGACTCCTCTGGAATTTCAGTTATTAAGGGTCCGCTGTGAACAAACTTCCAAAATGCGAATTCTGAAAGCCCACGCTCTCGCTGAATCTAAAAAAAAATCCATCTAGGTTATTTGTCGAAATTATCTTTTTTCTAGATATTATAAATGTCTATATTCACTTAAATTTTTGTATGTTGGGCCTGTAGTTTTAGCTGACGGTTTCGTGCCGGAGCCGACACGGATTCATCGTTGCAGCGGCTTAGAATAGCTCAGTGCGGCTGTCTACGGATATTGGAAGATGTTTTCGAGAGAAATCGATTTAAAAATCTAAAAAAAGTAATTTTTCTGAAAAATAAAACATTTTTATAAGAAATTCTAGGAATTAGGAAAGGAAAAATAATTTTTAAAAAAAGAAAAGAAATTCTCTCGAAATAGGTTCACGGACTTCTCTGGAATTTCAGTTATTAAGGGTCCGCTGTGAACAAACTTCCAATTGGCGCAAAATATCACTGTTAGCTGGCAATTTTCGTCTTTTAACCAGGCGCTTTCCAAGATAAATTCTCATATTTAAAGGCTCAATGCCTCTGGTCTCAATAGCGAATCCTCTGAAATTTAGACAGATTGACGGAAATTTGGAAACATTTTCCACGGCCGACCTTCGCGCAGCGTTCCCCTACACCCCACTCCACTCCACGCAAAAGCGAAACAAGCCAGTATCAGACGTTTTCATATGATAGTCGTTTTTGTTTTTGATCAAATTCAAAATGGTATCGTAAAATGAAAGCGTGTTGTTTTTCAAGTTACAACTTGCTCGTTGTTACAAAATCAGAGTCTCATATCAATCTGATAAAAAAAAAATATATACACACGCTCCACATGGGTCGCATTCAAACCTGACGTTGTCACGCCCATTTCATCTTCTCTCAATTTGAAATACAGTGAACAGTGCCTGCGATGTTTTGTGCAGAGCAGCCATATTAGGGCAAATTCCATGGCGACTGATAAGCATGTCTTTCTATCAGACAATCTATTTACTTTACCTCTTCATACTTGGCATAATGTTATAACCTTCGTTTTGAAACCTAATGAATCATAATACGCTGGCCTGTTGTTGCATTGAGTCCCCTTTTTGTCAGGCCCACCTCATTTAATGTTCCCTCTTGCCGCAGACAACGTGTGTCGCCGCAGTCTCAGCAGCCATCCCTTATCGGTTTCGCGCTGGACGGAGAGACTGAGACGCCACACTTATCATAAATTGCTCTTATTGCAATTGTCACTTTCTCGGACGCACTCTTATGTTTCATTGGTTCTTTTCTTTCTTTTTAAAAATCATTTATTTCCGGTTCTAGTTCACAGCACGTTTCATGCTTCCAGTTCAGTCAAACCTTTAAATTTCATTGGTGTTATTTCCGATTTAAGATTTCCGATTTGCGGATTCGCGATTCAAGCGCACTAATGAAGCAGCGAAGGCAATTTTGTGAGAATTGCAGCGACGTCGTTGGCTCTACAGAAGAGGCAGAGAGGAGCTGCAATTGCAATGGTCCAATTGTAATATACAAAAAAATTGCAATTGCAGCTCCTCTCTGCCGCTTCTGTAGAGCGAACGACGTCGCTGCGTCGCTGCAATTCTAACAAAATTGCCTTCGCTGCTTCTTTAGTTCGCTTGAATCGGGAATCCGCACATCGGAAATCTTAAAAATTTCAAATCAGAGCGTGTTGCCAGTCTTCTGCCTAAGACTTCCATTTGAGCGTCTCGTCTTCGTCTTCGTCTTGAATTCGTCTGACTTGAGTAAGCCTTGCGTAAGACGAATGCAAGACGAACGAAGACGAGAGGAAAGACGACTTTTTGTCTTTGGTGGAAGTCTTACTTCCGCTTCCACATTTTGTAGTTAATATAATTTGAAAAAAAGAGCATTGAGCAGTTGTAATGAATCATTTTTGAAGCACAACGGAGCCGCTGCAATCTGAAATGATAAGAAGTGTGGTGGATTACTGTAGCTAAATTTTTTAAAGTTTCGAAGGTTCCGGAAGTCCAAAAAATGTTATAATTAATCTGGCGCATGCATGACTAAATTAAATAATTCTTTAGTGACATGAGACATTCACCATTGCTTATGAAATCTGCGACGAGCTTTAAATAACTTAAAATCTGAAATTTAAGAAGTAATTTGAGCTGGTTGATTAAGTCGACGTATGGAATGATAGAAACAAGAGCAAGGTTCACTACTTCAAGAGGTTTTAGTGCTCCCTGGCCAGTCCCCTTATCATAGAAACCGGAATCCGGGCGACCGCGGGCAGACCACGGGGCGGCGCGACAACTCTCTTCAAAATCGAATTTAAATGTAAGGCTTCCACGAAAGACGAAAACAAAAACTTTCAGTTCGTCTTGCATTCATCTTACGCAAAAAAATCACCACAATGGCTATCTCTGCGTCAGGCGAATCCAAGACGAAGACGAGACGAGACGGTCTTGTTCCGTCTTTCGTGGAATTCTTATTCAAATGTTTGAAAAATGCGTAAATTGAAGATCTTGACGTGTTTTCTGTGAAGTTTTGAAGAAGGATTCTTTAAATATACGGATCGCCGTCCGCTCACCAAAGACGAAAACGAAAAAATTGTCTTTCGTCTCGTCGTTCGTCTTCTCGTCTTTCATTTCGTCTTGCATTCGTCTTACGCAAGACTTAAGCAAAGCAGACGAATCCAAGACGAACACAAAGACAAAAAGTCGTCTTCCTTCTCGCCGTTCGTCTCCTCGTCTTTGATTTCGTCTTGCATTCGTCTTACGCTAAAAACGCAAGACTTAAGCAAGTAAGACGAATCCAAGACGAAGACGAGACGAGACAGTCATATTTCGTGGAAGCCTTATTTAAATGTTTGAAAAATGAGACAAAAAGACCAAAAATCGTCTTTCCTCTCGGCCTTTCGTCTCCTTGTCTTTCATTTCGTCTTGCATTCATCTTACGCTAAAAACGCAAGACTTAAGCAAGTCAGACGAATTCAAGACGAATACAAAGATAAAAAGTCGTCTTTCCTCTTGTCGTTTGTCTCCTCGTCCTTCAATTCGTCTTGCATTCGTCTTACGCTAAAAACGCAAGACTTAAGCAAGACAGACGAAGCCAAGACGAGACGAGACGGTCGTATTTGGTCTTTCGTGGAAGCCTTATTTAAATGTTTGAAAAATAAGACAAAAGGATTAAAAGTCGTCTTTCGTCTCGTCGTTCGTCTCCTCGTCTTTTAGTTCGTCTTGCATTCGTCTTACGCTAAAAACGCAAGACTTAAGCAAGGCAGACGATTTTAAGACGAATACAAAGACAAAAAGATGTTTTTCCTCTCGTCGTTCGTCTCCTCGTCTTCCCTCTCGTCTTCATTCGTCTTTCAGCTCGTCTTGCATTCGTCTTACACAATAAACGCAAGACTTAAGCAAGTCAGACGATTCCAAGACGAAGACGAAACGAGACGTTCATATTTCGTTGGCAATTCATTCAATTTATTGCCGATTTCCCTTGTATTCCAAAACTCCACAATTTTCGATGATTCCCGAGCCGCAATTTGCAATTGGATAGCAGTTATGAGGTGACAGGCATTGTCTCGCGCCAATTCCCATGTCCATCCATGTCCCCCCCCCCCAGCACCCGCAAACCCCCAACCCACCTCCCTTCACCCATACTAACCGCTCTTAGCGACTGACCTTTTCATTTTCGAAACACGAGACGAGTTCATTCGATTAAACTCCGCTGCCCGCTTTATCACTAAACCAACCAACTCGTCGGCACATTAACAGTTTTCAGAAGTCAGATGGGAATGGCGAGTATGACGTCAACCAGTAAGCGAAAGGCGTGTGTCATTGACAATTTGCTTGAAGTAAGTGGCGAATCGCATGCATCTTATTGAGAGCAGTGATGGCCCCCTCCCCTTCTCCCCCCCCCCCCATCCCTCCGGTTTTAAAAAGTGCACAACGAGCTCATTGCCCTTTTCAGGAGGTGTCGGAATGATTGTTGAAAGGGCCTGTGGCCGGCGCGCAGCGTTTTATGTGTTTTGCATTGTGTCACCGCGTCTCGCTATATGTATTTGCGCATGACGGACCCGGACACATTTCGAACTCAAAACGGGTGGGTCGAGCATTCACAAACCGACTGAAAATTGAAGGAGCAATCTTGAAGGCTCGCTCCCTATGCCAGACAACAGCTCGAGCTTACAAATTTGACGAGCCGCCGGCTCGATTTTCGCATTTTCAACTGGAAAAATCGTATTCGTGGAGCAGTACTCATTTCACAAACACAAAAAATATCAAATGAACCGTATTCTCGACAGCGAGACATTACAATTCGACTCATTTTCAGCATTTTCAGACCAACTCTGAAGATCGCTGAAAAGCGGTGTGCTCTTTCTCCTATTTTCGAATGTTTCAGGGCCGGTCGTTTCAGAACCGGTCGTCTTGAAACTTTTCCCAAGATGTGCCATTTGGAAGCATTGCGAAACATCCGGTTGCGAAACGTCCAGTTGCGAAATAGCCATCTTCCAGAAGAATCCAGTTTTGGATTCCGGGTTTTGAGTCCCATTTTGTTGTTGGCTTGAGCCCATCGCAACGGAAGACAGCGATGCCTTTTCAGAACCGGCCGGCTTGAAACCAGAGTTTCTCAAGATGTGTCATTTGGAAACTCCCAGGATGTGTCATTTGGAAACATTGCGAAACGTTCGGTTGTGAAACGTTCAGTTGCGAAACGTCCAGTTGCGAAACGTCCAGTTGCGAAACGTCCAGTTGCGAAACGTCCAGTTGCGAAACGTCCAGTTGCGAAATAGCCATCTTTCAGAAGAATCCAATTTTGGATTCCGGGTTCTGAGTCCCATTTTGTTTTTGGCTTGAGCCCGTCGCAACGAAAAGCAGCGATGCCTTTTCAGAACCGGCCGGCTTGAAACCAGAGTTTCCCACAAGATGTGTCATTTGGAAACATTGCAAAACGTCCGGTTTAGAAACGTCCAGTTGCGAAACGTCCGGTTGCGAAACGTCCAGTTTCGAAACGTCCAGTTGCGAAATAGCCATCTTCCAGAAGAATCCAAATTTGGATTCCGGATTTTGAGTATCATATCGTTTTTGGCTTGAGCCCGTCGCAACGAAAAACAGCGATGCCTTTTCAGAACCGGCCGTCTTGAAACCAGAGTTTCTCACAAGATGTGTCATTTGGAAACATTGCGAAACGTCCAGTTGCGAAACGTCCAGTTCCGAAACAGCCATATTCCCGAAATACCCAAATTCGAATTCCGGGTTTTGAGCACCGTTTTGTTTTTGGCTTGAGCCCATCGCAACGGAAGACAGCGATGCCTTTTCAGAACCGGCCATCTTGAAACCGTCTCGAAAGTTTTCCCCAAGATGAGCCATTTGGAAACATTGCAAAACGTCCGGTTTCAAAACGGGCCGGTTGCGAAACGTCCAGTTGCGAAACGTCCAGTTGCGAAACGTCCAGTTACAAAACGTCCAGTTGCGAAATAGCCATCTTCCAGAAGAATCCAAATTTGGATTCCGGGTTTTGAGTCCCATTTTGCTGTTGGTTGAGCCCATCGGAACGGAAGACAGCCTTTTCGTGCCTTTTCAGAACCGGCCGTCTGGAAACCAGAGTTTTTCACAAGATGTGCCGTTTGGTAACATTGCGAAACGTCCTGCTGAATATTGACCCATGTCCCAAAATGACCCCCCACACCATTTCCATAGTCGGCAAAAACATTCGACTAGAAGATCTCAAAGCCAGAAGATTGCTCGCCTTCAGAAGCTCATTTTCTCATCTTTTTCCGTATATTAAAAGTGCATTTCAGTCAAAAAGTGAAACAAAAATACTGAAAATATTATTATCTCCGATAATTTCCACTTCCGCGACCTTATGCGATAACAAGAATCAGCAAAACGAAGAGCGCTTACATACTTCAATTAATGACTTTCGGGAGCACGTAGAAGCCTCTAGAGATCGTTAAGTGTGCTCTTTATAATCTGATTGAGCCACTACTCTAGAGCAAGACGCCTAATTTGCAGCTCATTTCTGTTTCAGCCAATCTAGGTATTTATTACGCAAAAAAGAATTACCAATTCATGCTAGCTGCGTGCTTCTTCGGTGATCCGAATGAAGCCGTCTAGGATTTGCGGCGGCGCGCCGCCCATCTCCAGTGTTGAGCAACTCTGTGTATTCAGGCGAAACGCACACACAACTTGGCTCAAATGCGGCAAGAGCTGTCATCATTATGCGATAAGAAATCGGAATTCCTGCGAGCACAGAAGAGGGCATCGCTGTTTGTGGACAGTCGACGAGTCAGTGCGCCGAGCATCATGAACGAGTGAGTGGGTGATAAGAGCATTGTCTGGAATCAAAACACTCGCTCGCCAATCTGGTTGCAGATTCCCCTTATTTCCGTTTCAGATTCGCCACAGTGTTCAAGAAGGCGTGCACACTGCCGCTGGAAGACGTTGAGGAGAAGCATCGATTGATTGAGGAGATCGTCAAAGAGTCCATAGTGATCGAGTGGCCACGCACGTTTCCAGGCGTCTATTCGGATCAAGTGGAAACCGAACTCGACTTCGCTCCACTCATTCACCGGGCGAGAAATGTGGTGAAATGCAGAACGAGCCACCCGACGATGCGTGTCAAGTAGGCGTTCTTTTAATTTTCAGCAAAGCCGTTCAAGAATTTCAGACAATTCTCTAGTTTTTGAGGGCTAGTCAAATCTGTGATCTGGGCGGGTCGCGGGCGGGCCAATTTTGATACGGGCCGTATCAAAACTTTGTTGAAATCCGCAATTTTCTTTCTTAAAAAGTGACAAATCAGAGATCTCAACAAGTTTATCAAATTGAGAAAGCACTAAAACAACAGAGTGGGCGGGCCGACGACATCGGTCCGCCCACCCACTGCCCACTGTGCTTAAGAGCTTCTCATCCGATTCCCATGCTTCTCAAAGCTTTAATTCGGCATTTTCTTTGTTAAAAACACTGAAATCTACATTATGCCGTCTTTCTCTAATAATAATTTTTTTTAAAGAAGGTTTTGAGCCTCTCGGAGTCTGCTTGACTCATGAAAATTGCGAAAATGGAACAGAGATTCGAAATTTGATATGGAAAAGTGTATTTATTAGGAAAACGATGATTGCGGCGCATACAAATCGTTTTCCCTTCTTTGAAACTTGTGTGCAAACGCGCTCCGCTGAAGAAGAGTCAGAACCCGCGCTAATTCAAAAAAGTTGAAGGCTAGTCGAGCGGTAATACGCCGGCTTTCCGACGCCGATCGTGGCGAGACGAGCAACTCGCAGCAGAGCGCGTTTACACTAGGCGTTTTCACCTTTCCGTTCAAAACCACCCAATGCATCTGTTTTCTGTCATTTTGTTAACGATGTGCACCAGCTGCAAATTTGCAGTTGTTGTGAAAAAAAAACAAAAAATAAAGCTTTCTACAGTATCCTTAAAGGCGCATAACACACTTTATACTCAGGTCTTACGTGGAAATCTCTAAAGGTCGGTGATGAACTCGTAAACAACTGTTGCCAATTGCATTTTTTTTTCGAAATTTCATCGTAACTCGAATAGTTTTTCAGATGTCTTTCTAAAATTTGCTTGACATCAGTGATTTTTTATTCTAAATCCGATTTTCAACCAAATAAATTGCTATTAGCAACCGTTTCTACGTGGCAGTCCAAAATAAGAGTTCTTCGAGCAAGCGGCATTGGGATTTAGGATTTATAAAGGACCATATTGGCCCGCCCTCTATTGAGTACAGGAAATGAATAGTACAAGTCAGGTATGAAAGCTGGTAAGATATGAAATATAGTGGAGAATTGTCCGAAAAAGATGCTCGGCCTGAAGCAGTCCGGCTTTTAGCTGGACCAAGTCTTGATGCAGTCCTGATAAAAATCTTTGCGAAGCCCCCCCCCCCCAAAATAAGCTTTTCTAAAATTCAAAATTTCAGAGTATTTGCCATTTCTGAGAGCAATGAGATGGCATCGCCACAAGTGGTGGAAGCATTCTATCGTGCATCGTTGGTGAAGCTGTGTGGAGAGAATCCGGATTCAAAGCTGAGACAGGTGGCCGGAAAGATGATACTGACACAACGAGAAGGAATTGCAGCGACGAAGAGTGCAGAGCAAAGCGGCGCGGTGGTGAATTCAGAAGGCAAATTGTTGTGCTCGCAGGTACTTCCTTTTTCTCCCCCCCCCCACTCTTTTCAATCTGAAATTGAATTTTTCTTCTTTACAGAGTTCCAGCAATGCTCAGATTCTGTTATTCTCGAATCAGCTGAACGAGCCAAATGTCCGAACGACTTGTCTGAAGTTCGAAAATGGAGTTCTATGCGCAACATTTCCCGAAATGGTAAACGATTCGATGAACGCTCTCTAGACAATGAACCGGTTCAGGGTGTCACGTTGAATTCGATGGTCGATCGTCGTCAGCTGTCGACTCGGTATGCAGTTCAAGTGGAGGTTCACATCAACATCGACAACAAGATTATCATTGTTCATGTAAGCATCAATACGGTCTGCCGATCACTGACTGTCGTGAATCCTTGTTTCAGTCACTTGTAACTCATCCTTTCTTGATTGCAATCACCAATGATCAGACGGAACCACTGCTGCAGTCTATCTTCTGGCAGAGACTTCTCAACTGTGATCAGCATGTACGGTTTTAGACCAATTTCTAACCGCTTCTCTATGTAGACGTTTTAGGAGACCATGGAGTACGTCGCGGAGAAGAATCAGCTTCAGTGGGGCACTCTTCGTCAGGCGCTCCGCGCGTTCATCAAGTCGCAAATACCGCAAGCACGCTTCTTAACGGACTATGAGATCAGACACATTCAAGCCATGCTCCTCCTTCCGCGCATTCTGCGTTGCGGAAGTCGCGGTGAGCTGCAGCTTCAGGAGGCGAGTCTCTTCGGATCGGTGGGCACTCAGCAACGCGATTTGCACGCAGAAATGAAGCGGCTGCGCAACAGACTGCTCGGCGAGCCTGTCATCGACACCTTCCTAGTCGAGAGGAAGGAGTTCATCACCGAGAAATGTGTTTCCATCCTCGATATGACCACGGAGCTCTCTCACACCACGTGGCAATGGCTGCACAAGTCGTGCGAAATGATTCAGGACGTCGGCCATAAGCTGTGCCCCTCGCCAATTTGTGACAAGAAGTCGTCCAAGACGAAAAAGCAAATGGCCGCTTCAGAAGACTATCAAACCATCGTCAGCCTTTTCAACAAGGGGTAATATTTTTTTAAAGCAAATTTTCCAGTACGTTGCTGTGAGCCAACCAATATCTGAAACTCTTTCTGGAAAAGAGCTCACAATTCGGACGCCTAACTCTCTTGAAATTGAAACCGAATGCTTGAGAAATGTCTCAAATAATGGCTGCCAGGCTTTCCACAATTTGCGCCAATTTTGAGCAGTATTTTTCCAGTTTTAAAAAGCTCAGACCCGTTTCAACCTCCTCTAATAGTAGGGCTCTTGAAAGCGTCTGGAATTCTATTTTTTTTTTTTGAGAAGAGCGCTTAGAGCTTTGCATTGTGAAATAAACAACGCTTTTTGAAATTTGAGTTCATATTCAATGCCAACTCTTTGAACGAAGTCTTCTACAAATAATATGGCGTGCCATTCTAATACAGGGCTTATTTCCAGATACTTGACATTCTGCTCAACGCAAAAAGCAGCGTTATCCTTCAATTATATCGAAAAAAATAGTGCAATGCTGATGAGATTTTGCGATGAGAACGTTGGGCACTTCTCGATTTGTTATGGAATGGAAAACGGAAAGCCGAAGATTGGATCGATTTCAGCGGAACGAGTGAAAGATTTCAAGCAAGGACTGCCCGAAATGCTCATCGACGAGCACTGCCCATCCAAGTATCACAGTCTCCTCCGAATGAGTCTCGAGGAGGACGAGGAAGACGGCGCCCCGGCGGTTTCCGTCCGCAAGCGAGAAATTTTTCACAAATATAAAACCGAGAGGAGGGCCGTGGAAAGCGTCTCGATAATGGATGACGAGACGAGTCGTGTTGATGTTCTTAGTGGAGCGCTTCTGGTTCGACGGACACCATCACCGCAAAGCGTGAACCTGTCTACAAGCATGGATATCACGCCTTTGGCAAACAGTAGGTTCATCGCAGCTTTGCTGACCGGGGCTAAGCCTAAGCCTAAGCAGAAACCTAAGCCTATGTCTAAGCCTAAGTTCAAGCCTATGTCTAAGCGTAAGCCTAAGCCGAAGCCTAAGCAAAAACCTAAGCCTAATCCCATCATGGATATCATGCCTTTGGCTAACAGTAAGTTCATCGCACCTTTACTGACCGGCGCCAAGCCTAAGCCTAAGCCTAAGCGTAAGACTAAGATCAAGCCTAATCCCAAGCATAAGCATAAACCTAACACTAAACCTAAGCCCAGCCTGGACATCACGCCTTTGGCAAACAGTAGGTTCATCGCAGCTTTGCTGACCGGAGCTAAGCCTAAGCCTAAGCATAAACCTAAGCCTAAGCCTATGCCTAAGCCTAAGCCAAAGCCTAAGCAGAAACCTAAGCCTAGGCCCAGCATGGACATCACGCTTTTGGCTAACAGTAAGTTCATCGCAGCTTTGCTGACCGGGGCTAAGCCTAAGCCTAAGCTCAAGCATAAGCCTAAGCGTAATTCTAAGATTAAGCCTAATCCCAAGCATAAGCATAAACCTAACACTAAGCACAAGCCTAAGCCTAAGCCCACCATGGACATCACACCTTAGCTAACAGTAGGTTCATCGCAACTTTGCTGACCGGCGCTAAGCCTAAGCCTAAGCACTAATCTAAGCCTAAGCCTATGTCTAAGCGTAAGTGAAACCCTAAGCTTAAGCCTAAGCCGAAGTCTAATCCACAGTCTGCAACAGATCGCTGAAATCCATGTGAATTTTCAGATAGCTCACAGCTCGCCCAATCCTTATTCCCATTGCTCCATTCGCTGAGCGGAACCTTGGATTTCAGTTCTCTAATCAAGAATTTCAACCAACTAAACGAGGAAACGGACGCCGATGCGAATCTATCCGACGTGTCCAGCGACTACCCGCCAACCTCTTCCGTCGTGTCGCTGCTCCGAAGCGCTGAAGTTCAGGGTGAAGACGACGATAACGAGAGTGGAAGCATATCTCAACTTCTCTTAAAACACTATCAATAATAGTTTTGTTTTGTTTTCAGTCTTTCAACCCTCGAATTTCGTTATTTGTTTCATTATTATTTTGAATATTTGCTCTTGTTGTGCATGATGGACTCGTCTTTCCCTTCAATTATGTTTCAATTTTTCTTCTACGCGCATTATAGCGGAGGAAAAACCCACTGACAACGTTGCTCAATCTGGATCTAAAAGTAGCTCAGACTACTGTTCATATGAAAACTCTTCTTTTCCTTTGTCTCTTTTTTGGTATTGTTTAAGAATTGCCTCCAAATTGCACATATTTCCGAATCGTTTTCGATGATTCCATTCAGTCATTTAACACGGCGATTTTGCATTGGTGGTCGCTGACTCAGATGTGCTCAAAATGTTGTTTTTTCTCGATTTTTAGCCAAAAATCCCACATTTTAGGAAAAAGGATGAAAGATAAAATTGCCGATGATTAGAAAGCCATGTCTGGCCATAAAGAATGCGCAGACGAAGACGAAAATGCGTCTTTCGTCTTGAAAGACGAACGCAATAACAAATTCAAGACGAGCCGAGACGGTTACATTTCGTCTTTCGTGAAAGCCTTAGTTCTTATTGTCTCCAAAATGTCAATTATGTCATTTTATCTCACAATAAAGCTCCCATAAATCCTATCCTGGTGCCTCAACGCGGCATGGGAGTGGCAACGGCAACGTCGGCTAAACCAGGAGGGCGTCTCTTCCGGGCTAGCAACCCTATAGAAACGTACCCATATATGCTCCTACATGCTCAAAAAAGAGGGTCCGGATCGGCGACACGGAAGGAAGTACGAGCTCCAAGTGCACTGGAGCGGTCGGCAACCTGAAGGGACCTGCAGACAAAAATTGTCGCCAAAATTGGAGTGCACACGGAAAAGAAAAGGATCGGCCGACGAGACATGAACACTGTCTACGGATCTGCACCTACAATTGCAGGACCGTCAGCTCAGAAGCCGATCTTGTCACATTAATGGAAGCCAGCAAGAAGATCCGCTACGACGTGCTGGCTATCCAGGAAACCAAAGTCAAAGCGGAAATTACCAGAAGAACCAACGACGGCGATCTTATTATCCTAGGACCTAAAGTCGACAAGAAAAACGTAGGAGGTGTGGGCTTCATCGTTCATCGATCGATCGAACATCAAGTGATCTCGTCGCAAATAATAAGCCCACGACTCGCAATCTTACGAATCAAGGCCAGCAAGAGCTCCACAATGTCCATCATCAACGTCTATGCACCTACATCAACTGCCGACGACGAGGACAAGGATGCCTTTTACGCGCAACTGGAGAAAATCATCAAGAGCGAGCGGGCATACTACAAGTTCGTCTGCGGAGATTTCAACGCGACTGTCAACGATCAATCAAAAACGTCGGCTCGCATCGGTAGCCACGGATCTGGTCAAACCAACGAAAACGGAGAACGTATGATCGATCTGCTCAACGGCTGCAATCTATTCCACGGCAACAGTCTCTTCGAGAAAAAACCTGCCGCGCGCTGGACATGGATCAGCCCAAACGGAGCGACACATTCGGAACTCGACCACATCATGACAAATCGACGATGGAGCCTGTTTGATGTAGCCGTTGTACCGGCATTCAACACAGGCTCCGACCATCGCCTCCTTCGTGCCAAGATCAAACTGCGTGACAAGATCAAACGCAGGGACAACTACCGGCCTGCCACCAACAAGTTCCCGGAATACGACCCGAATCTGATGGAAGCCGCAGCTCAGATCTACACTTGGAAAGAAAGCGCCGATGTGACCGAAGACTACGAACACCTCGTCCGAGGAATCTCCCATTGTGCCGCCGCTGCAGTCAAGCCTAGTTCAACAGCCAACTCAAGAATCGACGACACAACTCGCGCACTGTTGAGACAACGATCCATTGTCCACCAAAACCCAACATCTTCGCTGATCGAAAAGAACATCATCAACAAAGTGTGCCGAGTCGCCATGAAGGAGTCGCTGAAGAAATACAAGGACCACCAGCTGAAGACTACAGCCGAGAAGAGAGCCAGCCTGAAGAGATGCCGGATGAACCTCGTCGAATTCAAATCCACGACGACGGTGATGCGAGACAGCGCCGGATTCCAACAGACGTCCCGCCCGAAGATCGAAAAGATAGTCCAAGACTTCTACACGGATCTCTACCAGTCAACGACACCTGTCCCGCGGATCCCGACGCCAACGCAGCAACCAGTTGCACCCATCCTGCTGTCCGAAGTCCGTCATGCGATACACCAGCTGAAGCCGAAAAAGGCTCCTGGTCCAGACAATATCTCCGTGGACGTGCTCAAGTGTGAATGTGAGACTATTACGAGGAAGCTCGCGGATCGATTCAACCGATATCTAGATGAAGAAATGATCCCCAACCAGTGGAAATCGTCAAAAACTGTACTGATCTTCAAGAAGGGCGATCGCGAAGACATCAAGAACTACCGACCAATCGCCCTGCTGTCCCAACCGTACAAGCTGTTCACTAAGATCCTACTGAACAGACTGGAACGAACGCTAGACGACTTCCAACCCGTGGAGCAAGCCGGTTTTCGGAAGAACTTCGCCTGCCTAGACCACATTCACACTGTCACACAAGTCATCGAGAAGACCAGAGAGTACAAATTACCACTCCTCCTCTGCTTCATCGATTACAACAAGGTCTTCGACAGCGTGGAACTGAATGCAGTCTGGAACTCTATCGCCCAAGCCGGAGCCGAGCACAAGTACATCAACATGCTCGAGCAGTGCAACGCCGGAACGACTACCAAGATCAAGATGTTCCACAAGGAGTTGACGATCCCAATCGGGAAAGGAGTCAGGCAAGGCGACACGATCTCTCCGAAACTGTTCACGTCTGCCCTCCAACATGCAATGCTGGACCTCGACTGGACAGACAGAGGAGTCGCGATCGACGGCAGAAAGCTTTCCAATCTCCGATTTGCCGACGACATCGTCCTCCTCAGTCACAGCGCAGCCGAGCTCCAAGATATGGTCGATGACCTCAACGAAGCCGGTAAAAGAATTGGTTTATGCATGAACCGAAAGAAGACGGAGGTGATGCGAAACAAGTGGGCCGACAAGACTACCATCATAGTGGACGACACGGATCTACCGGATACGGACCACTACGTATATCTTGGCCGCCGAATCAGCATGGACAATGATCTGAAAGCAGAAATTGGCAGAAGAAGAAGATGTGCGTGGGCCGCGATGAACACCATCAAGGAAGCAGCACATCTGGTCAGCGACAAGAAGATCCGTTCACAGCTATTCGATACAACCGTCCTACCAGCACTTTGTTACGGAGCCGAGACCTGGGCAGATAACAAAACATCGGACCTGCTCATCACTCGGACTCAACGAGCACTGGAACGGACTCTGCTGGGAACCAACCGCCGCGAACAGTTCGACAAAGGCCTCAGGAGCGCCGACCTCCGACAACAATCCGGAATCCAAGATGCCGTCACCTACATCCGACGAGCAAAACATCGTTGGGCCGGGCATGTTGTAAGAAGACAAGACGATCGTTGGACAACAAGATCAACCTTCTGGTACCCACGGGACGTGAAGAGAACACTCGGCCGTCCCGCCACACGCTGGAGTGACGCGTTCAAGTCACTCAACACTCCACGACAACATTGGGCCCAAGCCGCCCAAGACCGAAGCCGATGGAAAACATGTGCCCGCCGCTGGGATGACTCCCAGCCGACTACGGGCGTCTAAGTATCTAAGTATCTAAGTAAGTATCTCACAAAAACGTCCGAAAAGAGGCGGCACTGACAGTACTGTAGTACTGGCCATAAAGAATGCGCGTGGGTGTGTAGCCAGACAAAGACAAAGACGAAAATTCGTCGTTCGTCTCCTCGTCTTCCCTCTCGTGTTTCAGCTCGTCTTGCATTCGTCTTACACAATAAACGCAAGAGTTACGCAGTCTAGCAGCGAATTAAGGTATTTTCAGTTTAGATCGCTTGAAGAGACGCCTTGAAATGGTTCTCGCCACGCTACTCAATTTCCATTGGAATGTAAAATGAAAATGCTAAAAAGTCAGCTTCGGAACATCTGAAACTTAAAATGTTTTAATATTACAATTCGTGTGCGAAGTCGACACAATTTTGGTCGATTTTTGTCGACTTTTCAGAGTCGACTTCGCACACTAATTACAATGGAGAACTCTTCGCACACGATGACGTTGGCGCCGCCGTTGGGCAGCGGAAATAACAATTCGATTAAGAAGGCGCGCAGTTCGCACGGCGGCGAAAAAACGGCGGAAAAATTTCGGCTTTTCGCCGGCGGACGGCGGAGCCGAAAAAGGCCGTCGCCGCCGACGGCGGCTTTCGCTGGAGTTTTTTTTTATCGCGTTGTACGGTGAGCCATGAAACTGTGTAGTACAAGCAGCGGTGGCTCAGGTGGGAACAGGGGGGGGGATGGGAATCTGAAGGTGTGGGTTCGGTTCCCCTCCACTATTCGTAATGTTACTCATTTCGATGAATAAAGAATGCCAGCCGAAAAAAGCCGGCGACGGCTGCCAGCCGTTTTAGCCGGCTTTTTTCGGCTGCCCGCGAGAACGGCTAAACGCCGGCGATCGCCGGCGAATTCCCAGCCTTGCTGTTACCGCAACTGTGGATCTCTAAGCGCGCTAGATCAAAAAAATGGCGGGATTTGCTGGCCTCGATGAGATCAATATAGGTAAGTTGATCTTCACTTCAGTTCGTTTTGGATTCAAACGTGCTTACATGTTTTGTTTTTTGCAGTTTTTTTGTTAGCGAATTTAGGCAAAATCATCAAGGAATAATGAGCATCTCGGTGCTCTCTCTCTCTCTCTCTATCTTTCTTTCTACTACCCCGGCTTCATTCGTTCCAAGATTTTCAGACATTATGAGATCAGGATCTTCTTCTCCATCGCCGGCGGCGGCGGCGGCACCATCCTCTAATGATACTACAGAAGTCTCGATGCGATTGGCAGATGAAGCTTCAGAACTCAGTAGAATCAGAATGAGCCCTTCTTTTCAGGTGAGCTTCTATTACCAGAATTGGATCAAATATACATACTATAATCATTTTCAGTCTGTTCCCACCCATCGCAATGAGCATCTGGCAGCTTCCGAGGTATCTGAGCTAAATGTGGCAGCTGAGCCAGATCTATCAGCGTCTGAAGCGGGAGCAGAAGCCGAAACAGTAAAGAATACTCGCTCCAAAATCTTTCTCAATGGGTATGTTATGTCGTTTGATAAGATTTCTTCGAATGGGAGAAAGATATACTGGAGATGCGCGTACAAGAACACTTGTAAAGCCCGACTGCACACGGATATCAATATTGGAGAGAAAGAGAGCATCCGCAAGCACAACCACAGCGTAGCATCGGATGACGAAATGAAGCTCTATGGATTAGATCCATTAACCACTGTTCAAGATGTGATCTACGAAATTGACACAGTCCCCGATTCGCAGGAGCTGAGAAACGTGAGAAAACGATCAGCGACACGGATGGTTGGAGCGCGCACATTAGAGATGCAAAATAACACAATTGAAGCATCTGAGATTCCGAATACATCGGCTGCGAGTTCTGGAGCTCAGGATATGACTGCTTCAGATCCTTCGAATGAGGAGAATGTGGACGTTGCACCTGCTCCAGTGGGCGGAGCACTTCTACAAGTGGTAAGGGATTTGGCCTAACAGATTTTTTTGTCAGGCTGAAAGATGAGCTCACTTTTGAAACGTACGTAATGAATGGCGGTTCGCAGTGTGTCGTTTCGAAGGCATTTCGAGAATACTTGAAAACGCGAGTTTTAATAGAATATTTCGATAAAAAATAATAATAAACTAGTTCGAACGACACTCCGAAATAACGCAAAGCGCGTTGTTTATCGTATTTTCATTCAAATCGTTTTTCCGAAAAATTATTCGAAACATTTCCGAAAAATTATTCGAGAAATCGAGAAATTTTCTAGAATTCTCGAGAAATTTCCAAAAAATTATTCGAAAAATTCTCGAGAAATCGAGAAATTATTCGATCATTTTTTCGAGAAATCGAGAATTTTTTCGAGAATTTTTCTAGAATTCTTGAGAAATTTTTCGAATAATTTTTTGGAAATTTCTCAAGAATTCTAGAAAAATTCTCGAAAAATTTCTCGATTTCCAAAAAATTATTCGAAAAGTTCTCGAGAAATTTCAGAAAAATTATTTGAAAAATTCTCGAAAAATTTCCAGAAAATTATTCGAAAAATTCTCGAGAAATTTCAGAAAAATTATTCGAAAAATTCTCGAGAAATCGAGAAATTATTCGATCATTTTTTCGAGAAATCGAGAATTTTTTCGAGAATTTTTCTAGAATTCTTGAGAAATTTTTCGAATAATTTTTTGGAAATTTCTCAAGAATTCTCGAAAAATTTCTCGATTTCCAAAAAATTATTCGAAAAGTTCTCGAGAAATTTCAGAAAAATTATTCGAAAAGTTCTCGAGAAATTTCCGAAAAATTATTCGGAAAATTCTCGAAAAATTTCCAGAAAATGATTCGAAAAATTCTCGAGAAATTTTCGAACATTTTTTCGGAAATTTTTCGAGAATTTTTCGAAACGACACACTGCCGGTCCCCTCCACTTCTCATTATTTTGTGAATTCTGTAAAACTTTTCAGAATCCCTCGTCATCTGCATTATCTCTGAGCGGTGTTCACTCCAACGGGCCTCTAACGAACAGAAATCAACAATCTCTTGAGTCTGGCGAGCGATTCTTAAGGGTGCTGAGACCGTCGCTAGGCCGACGCCCAAGAAGTGTCGTCAATCCAACAACCCGCTTAGATTTATACGTGGCGATGAACGACGGAATGCAGGATTATAACTTCAATCTCGTTAGTCTGGAACGGCGTGAAGAGCACCTTTTAAAGGAGGCTCTTGAACAATTCTGCGGTCAGCAGTGCGCTGGACAGATTCTATTCTCCATCTCACCAATCATTCGTATCGTTTTGAATCAGCAAATGATCAGCGACTGGCAAAATAATCAATTCTTTCTATTGGACATCGCGCAGGTGGATCGCTGGTATTTGTCGCTCGTGCCTCTTTGAATCGAATCGAAACCATTAACATGTAAATTTGATTTTGCTCATTCATTGTAAAAATCAACTTTTCACTACTTTTTGTCTTTCTTTTGTAAAATATCAAAAATAAAATATGGAAGTTGTGAATCTCGAGATTTCTTAAGAATCGACTGAACTCGGTTGGAGCAAAAGAGCACTGAAGCCATCGGCAGTGGACATACGTCTGCGATGACATCTCAGGCGGCCGAGCAGATATTCTGTAAATGTGGTTTTCGGTCAGGAGAGCTCAGAGCTCAGATTCTGTAAATGTGGTTAATTTCGAAAGAATTTCGAAAAAATTTTCCGAAAACAGGAAAAATGATGAAAGATAAGATTGCCGATGATTTGAAAGACATGTCTCAAAGTACTGGCCATAAAGAATGCGCGTGAGTGTGTAGTCAGCAGAGAAGGGCGGAATTCCGGATTCCGGATTCCGCCGTTTTCTTCATTCCATTTTCCGGATTCCAGATTCCGTGAAAAATTTTTTTTCCGTTTTCCGTTTTCCGGATTCCGAGTTCCCAAAATCCAATTCCGCATTCCGGATTCCGTCGTTTTTTTCATTCCGTCTTCCGGATTCCAGATTCCGTGAAAATTTTTTTCCGTTTTCCGTTTGCCGGATTCCGAGTTCCCAAAATCCAATTCCGCATTCCGGATTCCGCCGTTTTTTTCATTCCGTCTTCCGGATTCCGGATTTCGTGAAAATTTTTTTCCGTTTTCCGTTTTCCGGATTCCGAGTTCCCAAAATCCAATTCCGCCCAACTCTGGTAGTCAGACGAAGACAAAGACGAAAATGCGTCGTTCGTCTTTCAGTTCGTTTTGAAAGACAACATGTGCAAGAGTTACGGAAGTCAGACAAATTCAAGACGAAGACGAAGACAAAGACGAGACGGTTATATTTCGTCTTTCGTGGAATCCTTAGTTCTTATCGTCTCCAAAATGTCAATTAAGCCATTTTATTTCACAAAAACGTCCGAAAAGAGGCGAAAAAAAAAGGAAAAACATGGCGCTGACACTATAAAACTGCTGCTGAAATGAATTATTCAATAGGGTGTCGAGAAATATCGTTTTGTGGAAAATGGTCATTTCAGACACGCTTTCAGCTGTCATATTTTGTGCTGAGCCAACTCGCGTGCCGAGTTTGTTTTCCCTTCAGTTTTGCCACGTTCGCCAATTTCGTGAGCACCACCCCCCTAGCGACGAATCGGAAGCGCGCGTTTGCTTTCTCAGGTCCCACGAGCAGTTAGTCTGCTCATATTAGTGAATGTGCTGCTCTGATAAACGAAGCACCTCTTCTTCGACGTGTCGTGCTTAATCTGCCCCCTCTATCGGTCGGTCGACGGATTAGCAGGGGGGGGGGGGACACGGATGAGAGAGACAGAGAGAGAGAGAAAAGAGCCAAGGAGCTGAAACCCATGTTGATATCATCAATTACGACTCGATTCATTCGAAGCACACGGAAATCCCGCCCCACCCATTTTCAGAAGACCCCATATTGAGACCTCTGGAATTCGTCATTCTCTCTTCTCTTTTCTTCTTTTTTCGTCCTTCATTTGCTACCATATAATCGCCCCCCACCCCCCCCCACCATTTTATTCGAGCAGTCGTCTCTCGCCCGCCGGATTATTCATAATTTGTTTGATATTGATAAAATCCAGAAAGGGAAAGGAAGAAAGAGAGAGAGAGAGAGAGAGAGAAGAGAGATACAAATGCACATCATGCGACCACCGCCACTAGTGCTCAATGCTGCAATGGAAGCGCCCGGTACGCCGCCCAACATCCCTGGCAAAAACCAGAAGACCACCGTAAGTCAAGGGGAAATTGATTCTGAAAGACCCGCGAATTTTCATAATTTGCAGATCAAGAAACGTCGAGAAAGTATCGCAACGAGAGCACGCGAGTTCTTGTCGGCCGTCGTCAAAGGAAACGTGCTGGAAGTGTCGAGAAAAATGTCGCCGCAGGCATTGAAGGTAGTTGCTCATTTTCAGCATCAGTAACTTGCATTCTGGCACTCAGATCGCTCACCCCAACACCGGCAGTGTGGCGTTAATTCTGGCGGTTCTCAATGGTCATAGGTCCATCGTGGAAGCGATTCTCGACTACTCGCTCAACACTATTAACATGCATGATAACGTACGAATTGACGCGTCTTCAGATGACGTCGTCGCCCCTTTCTTCTCATCGTTCTTTTTGATTGCAGGATGGACGAACCGCTTTGCACTACGCCGCTGCTCTGTACGGGCTCAGCCAAGACCCGACACTCTATTTCTTACTGCTGGAGAAGGGAGCCAAGGATAATCTGCCTGATTCGGAGGGCTTCACCGCTCAGGATGTTCGAAATAACCCTGGGTTGATCGATTTGGATAGAGCTCGATATGCAAATGTTTGTGAGTGAATTGGAGTTTTGCGAACAAATTAAGACTTCCACGAAAGACGAAATAGATCGGTCGTTTTTCGTCTTTCGTCTCGTCTTCGTTCGTCTTACGTCGTCAATTAAAATACATGTGTACCAACACCAACAAATTCTAGACGATGACAAAGACGAGACGAGACGGTTTTATTTCGTCTTTCGTAGATGCCTTAGTAGAAAGAACGGGCCTACCACGAGCCGGCTCACATAAACTTTTAAGATCGTGCTGCGCTTCTTGTGCAGCTGTAACTCTGTTATCCACCTGCGAGGACGTGAGCCTTTGTTTAAAGGCGCAACGAATTAACTGTTTGGGTCTCGTTAGGGGATAGCGCGTTAAATAGCGTTAAATAATTCGTTGCGCCTTTAAACAAAGGCTTACGTCCTCGCGAATGGATAATACCTTGTTCGAGCATTGATTTTGGTATTGAAGCCAGTTAGGAGCAAAGTCCCGTCCGCGGTTCGCCCGCAACTTTTGCGACAAGAGGTTTAGGAGCAAAGCGGGAACAAGAAGAAGCCAATTGTCAATCCGATCGCAGATTTTGAAACCAATCCTCTAGGCTTAGCGATAACGACACGGCTTATGTTATTATGGCAGTTTCCGAAAGATTCTTGTATTGGGGAGCTACTCAATCATTCTTCCAGCTGAAAACGTGTAAATCTTCCCAGCAAAACTCCGCAAATCTAGCACAATTCTCTCACAAATCTAAGCCAAACTTTGAAATTTCACAATTCCAGCACAATCCTCTCACAATTCTAGGCAAAACTTTGAAATGTCACTAATCTAGCACAATTCTTTCACAAATCTAGACCAAACTTTGAAATGTCACTAATCTAGCACAATTCTCTCACAAATCTAGGCCAAACTTTGAAATGTCACAAATCTAGCACAATTCTCTCACAAATCTAGGCCAAACTTTGAAATGTCACTAATCTAGCACAATTCTTTCACAAATCTAGACCAAACTTTGAAATGTCACTAATCTAGCACAATTCTCTAACAAATCTAGGCCAAACTTTGAAATTTCACAATTCCAGCACAATCCTCTCACAATTCTAGGCCAAACTTGGAAATGTCACAATTCTAGCACAATTATCTCACAAATCTAAGCCAAACTTTGAAATGTCACAAATCTAGCACAATTCTTTCGCAAATCTAGGCCAAACTCTGAAATGTATCAATTCCAGCACAATCCTCTCACAATTCTAGGCAAAACTTTGAAATGTCACTAATCTAACACAATTCTCTCGCAAATCTAGGCCAAACTGTGAAATGTCACAAATCTAGGCCAAACTGTGAAATGTCACAAATCTAGGCCAAACTGTGAAATGTCACAAATTTAGGCCAAACTTGAAAATATCACAAATCTAGCACTATTCTCTCACAAATCTAGGCCAAACTTGGAAATGTCACAAATCTAGCACAATTCTCTCACAAATCTAGGCCAAACTTTGAAATGTCACTAATCTAGCACAATTCTTTCACAAATCTAGACCAAACTTGGAAATGTCACAATTCCAGCACAATCCTCTCACAATTCTAGGCAAAACTTTGAAATGTCACAAATCTAGTATAATTCTCTCACAAATCTAGGCCAAACTTGGAAATGTCACAATTCTAGCACAATTATCTCACAAATCTAAGCCAAACTTTGAAATGTCACTAATCTAGCATAATTCTCTCACAAATCTAGGCCAAACTTGGAAATGTCACAATTCTAGCACAATTATCTCACAAATCTAAGCCAAACTTTGAAATGTCACTAATCTAGCACAATTCTCTCACAAATCTAGGCCAAACTTGGAAATGTCACAATTCTAGGCCAAACTTGAAAATGTCAAAAATCTAGGCCAAACTTTGAAATGTCACAAATGTAGCACAATTCTCTCACAAATCTAGGCCAAACTTGAAAATGTCACAAATCTAGCACAATTCTCTCACAAATCTAGACCAAAATTTGAAGTCTCACAAATCTGTTTTGCTCATTTGCAGATCCCGTTCCCAAGGAAACCGAGTGGGAAGTGCGGTTTGCGTCGAAATCTCCAGAAGACTTTAAGAATGACATAATTAACGGCACACTTGACATGAGCCATGTTCCGAACATTCCCGAGCACTTGGACCTCATCAAAAAGTTGACACTTCTCCAGTCGCAAGTGTTCGGCATTTGGGACGCCGTGGCCGCAGAAGATGACCGTAGTTTGAAGCAGCTGATTTGTGAGAAACGAATGGGAATGGTGAAAGACCGTGACGGACGGACACCCCTTCACCACGCCTACATGTGAGTTTAGACCGGCTTTTAGAAAAACTCTGAATCGGAGAGCCCTTTTTTGAGGAAACGACGCAGTGAGCTTGTCGAGTACCTACTCTACATCTGCCCGGAATCTGCCAACGTCCAAGACAGGGTAAGCAGCCAGCAGAGCGGCGTGGCGTGCAACGTGTGCACCAGAGTAGGGCGGAATTGGATTTTGGGAACTCGGAATTCGGAATCCGGAAAACGGAAAACGGAATGAAAAAAACAGCGGAATCCGGAATCCGGAACTTTAACCATTAATTTTTGCGGGAGATCAAAAAAGTATACTTTTCATAACAATTGAGAATAAAGTATTAAAACTCATAGTTGGGCGGAATTGGATTTTGGGAACTCGGAATCCCGAAAACGGAAAACGGAAAAATTTTTTTTTTCACGGAATCTGGAATCCGGAAAACGGAAAAAAATTTTTTCACGGAGTCCGGAATCCGGAAAACGGAATGAAAAAAAAACGGCGGAATCCGGAATTCCGCCCTTCTCTGGTGTGCACACACTTTACAGTTTCCTAAAGATGTAGCCACGAAGTGTTGAGCTTCAAATGTGGGGAATTAATATTGCCATAATTCTAGAGCACGTTTTATTCTTCCTAATCGCATCAGTACGTCTTCAGCACGGCAAAACACCCATCGAGTACAGCACGTCGAAGAAGCCTCCGCCACAAATTATTCGTGAGCCAACCATCGTCACCGATAATTTGTTGTTCATCCCCAACCGGGAACGCAGAGTTAGTTGCTTCTCTTCTTTTGCATAATGGACCAACGTCCAGCATTAGTGCATCTCTTAAAATGCGGGGCACGGTGCCCAGCACCGAATTGCTTTAGCGCTAGGCATTTGAGCAACCAGCTGCCCATCTCTGCGCTAGAGCAAGTTGCCAAAACCGTTGCCTACTACATGTGTCAGTTCAAAACTTTCAGCCGCGCCCCATCTTAACCTTTATGGTTATCTAATTATGAGAAACGCTTTAAACTAGATTTTCCTTTCTTGCTGGTGCATATTCTTCTTGAAAATGAAAATTAAAGTCTAAAAAAGGTCGGAAATTGAAGCTCCCGGCGAGTTCTGCGAAGATACGCTCCAACGATAACAGCCCAGTTGTACAGTTTTCCAAGACAGTTTCTAAAAGTATGCAGGCAGACATATTCTGTCAACCCAGACACTTAAAGAACTTCCGGATTTGGAGCAATTCGCTCAATGGATTTGCAATTGGTATTTTTCAAGAAAAAATTGACCGAGATCTACAATTTGCAAGCATTTTCGAGCAGTAGTTTTCAGTTTTTCAGCTCATTCTGAAAGTTAATTCAAAA
Organism: Caenorhabditis inopinata; assembly: GCA_003052745.1. Taxonomy (NCBI): domain Eukaryota; kingdom Metazoa; phylum Nematoda; class Chromadorea; order Rhabditida; family Rhabditidae; genus Caenorhabditis; species Caenorhabditis inopinata. The sequence goes on along the minus strand of AP018153.1, from coordinate 12,949,925 downwards.
AGCGCTGCTAACAACTTTTGGCAAATTTCCGCGAGCAAAATGGCGCTGCAATTGGCAGTGGCAAGTGGAAGTGCTTGGCAAGAATTCTCTGAGAACAGACCCTAACACTCATAGTATTGCATAGATTTTTTCTGCCCCATTCTAGTAGCTTTAAGTCGATTTAAGCTTTTGAGCCACGCTCATGGTCCAGCTCAATACTCCTTAGAACAGCTTATGCCGTCGATTTCTAAATAGCAAAAAATTTGATTTTAAAGAAGCTTCTCCGATGATTAAAATTAGTCTTTAGGGCATTGTTGTCATCACAGTCCGATGCAAGCCGAGCTTTGACGATAAATTTTGAGGCTCGCGCTGCGAGAGAAAAGTTAATTGTTGTCTTTGGAAAATAAAAATAATCGGAAATTTCGCGAACAATCGAAAACAAAATATGTTTTGAGAAGCTCCGCGTTCTAAGAATTTTAGGCTTACGAAAGCATCATATCTTGAAGGAAAAAGCTAGCAAAGCCATGAGCCGACGGCCGAAAAATTATAAAAATATTTTAAAATAACAGAAATAATAGATTCAACTATACGTTATAAAAATTTTGATATTCCAACAAATTTCTCATTTTCTTTCAACTTTAAGAGCAATAAGAATAGATCAATAGAGCTCAAAAGATTAAAGGTCTTGATTTACAGTAAGGATGACAGCGCTATGAAAAAAAAACGGGAATTTCCATTTGAAATTGCCTATCCTGGAGATTTACTAAATGAGCTAGCAGAAGAAAAAACGAAAATATTATATTTGTCTGAAATCTTCACACCTATATCTATATTTTTGTAGTTGACAACATTCATTTACAGTCGCAGGACGGTAATAGCTCACGGAAACGAAAAACGAAGACGCCTTAATTCCGCAAGTTTTGTGTTGAAATACGTATTTTGTAGCCTTCATTTTGCTGGAATATAGCAGTCCTGGCAGCGATTGTCCATTGTCCATTGTAGAAGAAAGTTGTCGGCTAAAAAAAATTTGATTTCAGAGTATTTATTCTTCTACTAGCTCATTTAGTACATCTCCACGCTAGGCATTTTCGAATGAAAGTTCCCGTTTTTTTTTTATTTTTAAAACATTTTATTTTCTTGCAGATATGCGATTTTTTGAGTTTTTTCAAAGAGACAAGCACGGTGTCTTCAGATTTCCGCGCAAGTTTCAGCCATCCAAATCTATCTGGAAGATTACTGAAAAGAATATTAATACATACCCTCAGAATTCACCACTGCTCCACGTTCCTAGGTTTAAAATGTTGGTACCTGTATGAATTTAAATATGCTCCGCTCCAAGCACACGTGTGCAGTCATCCGTCACATCCGTTCTACTTCTCTCACATCTAAATCTTTTTCGCACGTCGAGTTTACCTCCTTTACCTTTTATAAGCTGCCCATCCGTTGCCAATCGAACTCGTTTTCTTTTCCAGCCATCTAGAACAGCACTGCTTCACAAAGAACGGTTTCACTTACCTTCTGAAGAGAAAGCGACGAGAAAACGTTCAGCAAGCGACAATAACATGAGGTAATAATTCATTTTTAATCTATATGACCCGTTTCGATTTACTCTACTGAAACAGGAATTCTATTATAGTACGTCATCTTCTTCTTCTAGAAGTCGTGAAACGCAGTCTTCAGAAGGTATTGAGCCGGATGTGCTCAGCCGGATTCAGAATATTGACATCAAGAACAGAGACTTCACAGTTTTGGAGCAACTTCAAATTGAAGGTGAATTGTCGAAATAGAAAGTCATAGGACGAATAAAGAATGGAAAATTGATAATATTTATTTTATATTTTCCGATTTTCATTGTTTGTTGCTAGAGCAGATTGTTTTTTTCAGTAAATGGAAGCTTTTGAAGCATTTTTCGATAATCCGAACCTTTGTAGAAGCGTTCGTTTTAGCAAGCAAATTTTGTATCATTTTCACACATTTTACAATAATTTCTTCGAATGTTACCCTTTATTTTTAAGGAAAAGGAGATCAAATTTGGAGAGCCGCTAAGCGAAGCAGTGAACGCCTAGCTCGTCATGTTCAAGAATTCCGGCTACTTCAAAACCGTCTTGGAGCTGCCATCGACGCAATTGAGAAAGGCGAACGGAAGAAATTAGACCAATCCGTTGATGAAGAAGTGATGACAACAAGAGATCCACGAGGTATGGATGAATTTGCATTCATTTATAACTGGAATAATTTATTTTAGATATTTAAGCATTCACACGTGTGGTTTTTTTCAGGGATGCGTCTACTACATGTCGCTGTCCTACGAGAGAAACATGAAGTCGTTGAGCATCTCGCTAACACCTTTCCTAATCAAATCGATTTAACAGATATGGTAATTCCCTTTTCATCCTTATCCGCCTATCCCACTCAATCCGTGTTCATCCGTGAGAATATTTGTCATTTTCAGCTTGGCCGCACGGCTCTTCACTACGCCGCTTGCCAACAAAACGCAATATATGATTCGCTTGTCGATTTAGGAGCACGCAAGGACTTACCCGATCAAGGGGGTATAACCGCAGAGGAGTACCGTCAGGATCCAGGGCGCCTCATCAGGCCTACATCTGCCGTTTCGTCAGTTATGCTCAGATCTATGTCGACAGACGATGAGTTCTTTGATCCCGGTGAGTCAGTTTTCGCGGGATGTCTGAATAAAGCCCGGATTTCTTAACGTAAGGGGTGTGAGATTTAAGGCAAGTTTTCTGGCATTTCATTATGAAAAAAAGCGCGAGCCAAGAAAGGCTGAAACTGGTTGGTATATTATGATTATTGTGCCGGCAAGTAAGTTTTTTTTTTTTTGAAACTTTGAATTTAATTGTCAAAATACTTGCTTCTTTCACAAGAAGATAATTTTTTTTTAATTTTCTGTGAGGAACGCACCATTTTTAATTTGGTATGGGATTATCTTCAGCTTGCCTTCGACCATGATTCGTGTCACCATAGACTTGCAAGGTGTTTGAAGCATTTTGTTCACTTCTAGTTTTCTAGCAATGCAGGAATTCCTCATATCTTTTCGAATGCAGTCAATTGCAGCACGATGCGGAGAAAGCCGCAATTATTATCTTAAAAAATGAAAGTTGTGGTCTGATTTATTTAATTATTATAGAAGCGCCAAACAGTCTTTCTATTATCGTCGTAAAAAAGTTCCGACATTTTTTCGAGTCGGGATTTGAATTTAGAGGCTCCGCCCATTCATCATCGTTGCAGCGCATTTGCTATGCGCGATATATGGGCGGAGCCTCTAAATTCAAATCCCGATGTTCGCGGGCTCGAAAAAATGTCGGAACTTTTTTACGGCGATAATAACTCTGATTCAAATGTGATTACTTTCATAGATAAATGAAAGAGTCGCCAAGATTTCTATGTTTCGATTTTTTTTAATTTTATAGAAATTTACTCATTTAAACAAATTCACGCATGCGTTCTATGAAAAACGATAAGTAATGAGATGAAAGGAAAAAGATGTTGAATAAATTCGGCAAAACGTCACATATAAAAAGCGCTGTTGTGAATTAAAGTTACTTACATGGCGATACCATCGTTTTTTAGCTAGAACTCATCAGAATCCGATTTTCAACTGATCAAAGTATCTATAATAGGTAGAAACGGATCAATATTTAATAAGAAGGGATATCTCTGTAGTATCGCGCGTAGTGTTCATGCGTCAAGCTTCACGCAAAGTTGCGTAGCACTATTTATCAGTGACTCTGTATGAATAGAGCTCCAGAATTTTTTTAGCGCTTAATATTAAAAATTATTTCTAAAAAAGTGTGTTCCTACTTTTTAAATTTCAACAATTTTAACAACTAGTAAATTGCTAAGCCGCAGGCTCCCCTCTTTAAAAATTATGGCATTTAAAGTTGAATATTTAGATTTTGCAGTCTCACTTTTCCTTCCTTTGCGGCTCCGCCGATCGCCTTATTTCGCAGAGGCAACCCATGCAAAAAATCTGAAATTTTGGCTGCATTTCCCGCAAATTGGGAAGAGAAATCTCAGATATTTTTAAAGGAATATGTGAGGCTGTTCGGAAAATATTAAATATTAATGTTTTTCAAAATTATTTGGATTTCTGGCATTAGTGTTGAGCCTAGACTCTAATTCCAATTGAGAATAATTAAACTCTAAGGAATCAGACATCGAGTATTTATTATCCGCCGCCGGCTCCACGGTGATTAAGTGGGCCATCGGCAAAGAGGTGATGAGCCGGAAAGTTGATTTCTTCTTCCTTTAGCTGCGAAATCTGATCTGATTCTTTTTTCTTCTCTTCCGACACTTCTACGACGAAGATAATCCGATTAGAGTTAGTATTAAGATGCAGATAGAATTTCTCCCGAACGTCGAACCTGCGATTCTGGAAGATTAGGGGACAGATCGCTGGAAAGCAAGCGAGCTCAACTGCCAACTGCATTCCGCGCCAGTGGAAATAGTGGAAATGATTCTGAAAAAAATGTGCATGAAAATTCTGCAATTCGCGGAGTACTGGCCATAAAGAAAGCGCGCGGGCGTTTTTTTGGGATAGCTTCGCTGAAACTGATCCGATCGGTCTGAATTTTTTTGGTAGTTGCCGTGAGGGTGTTCCGCAGCTATAGAATTTTCACAACAAAATATCCGTTTTCAGCAAAGTTATTCCAAAAAAAAACACCCGCGCGCATTCTTAATGGCCAGTACTGTAGACACGAATACAATTTTACAATATTTTTCAGATCTTTAAGTTCATCGGTATATTGTAATTTTTGCATTGAAAATCGGCTTCCATTAATAGTAAAAACCCTGTCGTATATTTGCAGAACCTGCAACAAAATTTCCATCCTTGTTGAGTAGGAAAACCAGGAAAAGTACACCAAACGTGCGGTGTGCTCAAATACGGAGCAACACGATTCTTAAATTATTTATGAACTTCTTTAAAAGGAAAAACGGTCTTTATCCTTCGCCTTCTTTCAGACCTAGGCCAGCTCTGGGCGGGGCGATTCTGGCGATGTCGGTGTTCATCCTCTTCTGACAATTAATCATTTGAAGAATCGAAAATGACGAATTAGTCATTAAATGCAGTTTTTCCATTTATTCCTAGAAAAAAGCGAATTTTCAAACACTTTTGCACATAAATCTTGCCTACGCTGCCAGTCCCTTCTAGTTCTCTAAAAGAAAATTCTGAAAATCGCATTTTTAAATTGTTCATCTTACTAGACTACTTTTGTGCAAGGGCAAGATGCCCATCTATTGGCCAAGGTATTGGCCAAACTGCTCCGCTGAATTCTCTAAAACTTGCGTCATAATGATTCTAATTAATTCTCCTTGACTGACGGATTAGTGTCTGATCAGAGGCCAGACTGACGACTTCTAGGGCCATCGCCGATATCTATAAATTGTCTATAATTTCCTGTTATAATTTTGAATTTAAGGAAGGTTGTGAGCGGTTTCGCCCCGCATCCCAGTTATTTTTTAAAGTAAGGCTTCCACGAAAGACGAAACAAATCGGTCGTCTTGTCTTAAACGCAAGAGTTACGCAAGTCAGACAAATTCAAGACGAAGACGAATACGAGACGAGACGGTCTTATTTCGTCTTTCGTGGAAGCCTTATTGTAAAGTGACTGTGTGTGCGTGTTCTTTGCTCTTTTTTTCAGCATTTGAGAAGCATGCTCACTAGAACTGAGAGCTAAAAGCATTCTCTGAAAGAGCAAGGCTTCGGGAAACTTCGCGAATTTCACAGCGTTTTTTTTTTGCATTAAATTATGAATTTGAATCACTTTTGAGAGTGCTTTGCATCAGTATGGGTGCTCGTTTGGCTCACCATTCTTTGATAGATTCGTAATTTTATACGGGGAGACGGGGAGTTCTCAACCACGGTCATTTGCCTCAAAATAGTCTTCTCCTTCCCTCCCCCCCCCCTCCCCCAATTTTTTTGCGTTTTTTTTCATAAAAACTCAAAGAAAGCCAAAGTTAGAATATCAATTCAAAAATAAATAGATTTTCATAAAAGAGCCACCAAATTGAGCAGCTCCTTGTCCACCTCTTGCTCAGTCCAATTTGCCATATTCAAGCGTTCCACGCACGCCTTCTCATCTCTGGCTCCTCGATGATGTGCCTCTTGGCATGCCAATGCCAATCGCTCTCCACTCTCTTCGCCGTGCCGCCTGTCTGCCATCCTCGCGTGCTTCATTCGTCGATTTGCGTGTCATGCCTCTATAAATATTCCAGAGAGTTGTCAAAGTCTTCGGAACTCGCGCAGTCTCTCTCGTTTTTCCTCTCCGATCGAAGAATTCTCCAGGTACTTCTCACCGATATCTCGTTTTCTTTCTTCGTCCTTTTTAACTCTCCCCCCCCCTCCAATCAACACAAAAAAGTTTCGATTTGGCAGCGCCGATGGATGCATGACCGTCTACCATTTGATCATTTCTACTTCATGTCATCCAGCGACACTTTTGAGAAACTGTACATTGAACAACATGGTTTGCGCTCTTTTTTTTCTTCTTCTTCTTGTCACTGCTAAACTTGAGAATTTCAAAACTAAAAATGCTTAAATTCATCTGGAATTTTCATAAGAAAAATAGAAAAAATTATCGATTGAAAATGTTCGATTCGATCGCCTTCGGCAATAAATAACAGCAGGAAGACGATCCACTAGCGCGCGCATCAAAGACATCTTCACAGAATATTCTGAAGAGCTTACCTTTCCCAAAAGTGCAGAGGGTTTAAGCGTGGAACACTTGATCTACACCAGTCCTCTATGAGCCGGAGCTCCGTCCGTTGATATGTGGTCCAGGAAACAGGATTCTTCTCCAGAATCCGGGATTACCAGGATCACTCAGGAGAGATGAGAAAGTTCTTCTTTGTCTGGCACATTTTCCATTGTCTTCGGAGAGGAGCTCTGAGAATTTTGGGGTTGAATTCCGCATACACGGTGATCAGCTTTCTCATCTGAAGGCGCGCAAGGTTATTTCCGTAGTCTGTCATGGAAGCCGAAGACGTGTGAATCGGACAGTATTAGTTCTGCAGTTTTACCGATCTGAAAGTGCCGCCCCGCGAATCATTTTCTAATTTCGTAACTCTCGGAAATTAATTTCAACAGTTGAGCCGCTTTTGGCCGAGTTTCAGTAGAGATATCTCACTGAAGCGTGTGCATTATCCGTTAATTGGGAGCTCGCCCTTAGTCGCTCAAAATTGAGCATAGCCAACGTTAATTGCAGCTTTCATGAAAATCTCTGTGAGTTAGGCAACTTTGACCTAGGTGTTAAAGTGGTTTTATTTAAGGCTTCCACGAAAGAAGAAGACAAAAAGTCGTCTTTCCTCTCGTCGTTCGTCTCCTCGTCTTCGTTCGTCTTTCAGTTCGTCTTGCATTCGTCTTTCACAATAAACGCAAGACTTATGCAAGTCAGACGAATTCAAGACGAAGACGAGAAGATCATATTTCGTCTTTCGTGGAAGCCTTAGCTTTATTAATTCGTAGCAACTTTTTATCAAAAATGATATGGGATGGTTCACGAAAACGAAAACGGAAATTCCTGTAAAAATGCTGAAAGCGTCTCAGCCGGATCAAAAAATTTTGGGAAGACAGTTTGGGAATTACCCGCCCATTGCTCATGAGAATCGTGGTGATCCGAAATGAAGGTGTGCTTGACGTCATCCGTGTTGCAGGCAGAGCTAATCTCTTTGAGGAATCTGGATTCAGATGAGCTCGCTGATGGCACAGATGAAGCTCGGGAAGAGCCCTGCAATTGAGGGGGAAACTTTTTTTCAAAGCGCGCGCGCGTCTGGCAATGGTCTATAAATTAGATAAGTGTTGACAGCCGAGAGTTCTGGAAATCTGAATTTTTTTTGTCTGGAAATCCGACTCCTCTAACAGACTAATGTAAGGCTAGTATTTGCTCAGATTTGATTTCAAATAACGTGGAAGCACCAGTGCTAATAAAGCGTCTTTCTTATACTGTGAGCACAAGTGCTCTCCGCAGGCTCCAAGGTGAAATCTGGTCGGGTAGAAATCCCCATTTAATATATGCACCATGTGCTCCAATGATGATCAAAGAGCTCAGAAAATGGGGAGAAAAATGCAATAAAATGTTGGTACAACACCCATTGAGACGTTCTTTTTCAAGATGCACCATCGGAGGAGCAGGTTGAGGAATGGTTGGCCACTGGCGAAGTGCTCAAACTCGAGCAAATTGTGCTTGACGGAAGAGGGCACATGCTTCGAGAAAAGAAAACCGTGAACGCTGCCAGCAACGAGTTTCTGTCCGGACTCACTCAGTACCTCACGAAAATCGACGCGATTCACAAGGCAGTGGAGGAAGGGGATGTTCGAAGAGTCAAATCGCTTATCGACCGGCCACTTCTGTCCACAGCGAGAGATAATTACGGTCTGTACATTCTATTCAAGAAAATATTTACGGAGCTGTGCACACGTCCAACGTCCAGCCTTTTTAAGCATTTTTGAGCGTTTCAGAGAATTTCTGAGAGTTTTAGATAATTTTTGACAGTTTCAAATAGTTTCAGAACAATTTGGAGCATTTCGGAGAATTTTAAAGCATTTCTGAGCATTTTTGAGCGTTTCAGAGAATTGCTGAGAGTTTCAGAGAATTTCTGAGAGTTTTAGATAATTTTTGAAAGTTTTAGATAATTTTTGAAAGTTTTAGATAATTTTCGAGCGTTTTAGAGAATTGCTGAGAGTTTCAGAGAATTTCTGAGAGTTTTAGATAATTTTTGAAAGTTTTAGATAATTTTTGACAGTTTCAAATAGTTTCAGAACAATTTGGAGCATTTTGGAGCATTTTAAAGAATTTTTGAGCGTTTCAGAGAATTTCTGAGAGTTTTAGATAATTTTTGAAAGTTTTAGATAATTTTTGAGCGTTTCAGAGAATTGCTGAGAGTTTCAGAGAATTTCTGAGAGTTTTAGATAATTTTTGAGAGTTTAAGATAATTTTTGACAGTTTCAAATAGTTTCAGAACAATTTGGAGCATTTTGGAGCATTTTAAAGAATTTTTGAGCGTTTCAGAGAATTTCTGAGTTTTAGATAATTTTTGAGAGTTTTAGATAATTTTTGACAGTTTCAAATAGTTTCAGAACAATTTGGAGCATTTTGGAGCATTTTAAAGCATTTTTGAGCGTTTTTGAGCGTTTCAGATAATTTCTGAGAGTTTTAGATAATTTCTGTTCACAGCGAGAGACAATTACGGTCTGTACATCCTATTAAAGAAAATATTTACGCAACTTTGCGCACGTCCAACGCGGAAGATATTATGGGCAAGCTGCACGAAGGGCTGGAGCAGCTTGCACAATGGAAATTTGAAATATCCGTTGTGCAGCCATCGAATCTACCCATATAGGATACTCCACGTTTGACCTGCGCTCTAGGGAACTCGAATATTTTCAAAACTTCTATTCAACTCGGTGCCCCAAATTCAGAATGCAAAAATTGAGCAGTGCAATTCAGGTATGACTCCAATTCACAAAGCGCTTCTTCACGGTCAGACAAACACCGTTCGATTTCTCCTCGGCCGTTTTCCGAGCTGCGTGAACGCCACAGACCACGTCAGTTTTTTTTTTCTATTTTCAAAGATTTCCTCATTTATTTTCTTGAAATGTCAAAATAGAGGATTAAACGTCGGTTTCTGAAAAATTGCACAAATCCGCTTATTTCGTTTGTTTCCTCTATTTTTACATTTTAATTTCGAACAATTTTCAATGGCTTCTTCCCTTGTTTTATTGATTTTTAGCTCACTTTATAGAAATTTGAAATTAGCTCAGCGACGAAAATTGGGAAACGTGTAGTTTTTATGTTCAATACATTTAGAAAATGTTTTTTTCAGCCCCCCCCTCCCATTCTATTTCAGAATAATTTCAGCGGATTTCTTCAGTACTTTCATTTTCAGGCTGGTAGAACACCTCTCCACTACGCAGCTGCAGACCCAAACGGGGAGCACATGATAAAAGTGCTTCAGAAGAGTGGAGGCGACGCTTTTATAGAAGATAAACACGGGCACACGCCGTTCTATTACCGGACGCACGGACAACGGCTAAACGTGCGATCGATGAAGGATAACGCTGTCATGAATCAGCTCATTTCGGGCCAGTTGAGCAGGCCGTTGCTACAAGATTTGGAAGAAGATATCTACGATTGGATTCATACTGGCAACATTGGAAAATTGGAGGAACTAGTACTCACCGGCTATGCGGATCTGTTGCTCGGCAGAAATCATGAAGTGGAAGATGCAGACAGCATCGGATTCCTAGAAGTTCTCCCTCAATATCAGGTGAGTATCTGGAAATCATGGGAGCTTGCGAGATTCTTGAAACATGCTGTAACAGCTTGCGGGATACCGGCTTCTCAATTACACATGTGATTGTCAGTGCATGTATTGCTATTCAAGCAACCCATCGTAAAATCTATAAATCGAACATAGAATTCAACACCTTAAAATCAGCTAAACTTAAAAAACGAAAAATGTTGAAATTTAATTAGGATTTTCATAGGCACGATAGAGAATAATTGTCGATTGAAAATTTTCGATTCGGACGTCTTCGGCAATCAATAACAGCACGAAGGCGATATGGATTCTTCTTGCCTCCCAATCACTGCTAAACTTGAGAATTTCAAAACTAAAAATGCTGAAATTTAACTAGAATTTCCATAGGAAAAATAGAAAATAATTATCGATTGAAAATGTTCGATTCGATCGTCTTCGGCAATCAATAACGGCATGAAGACGATCCACTAGCGCGCGCAACAAAGACATCTTCAGAAATTATTCTGAAGAGCTAACCATTTCCAAAAGTGCAGAAGGTTTAAGTGCGGAATACTGGCTCTGCACCAGTCCTAGGTGTGGATTGCTCTATGAGCCGGACCCAGATTCCCCTCGCCGCATCAAGGAGCACTTACCGTTAGCAAAAATCGCTCCACATGCCATAGCTCTTAAGCGAGACGGTGAACGGTTCTTTTTTTTTGTGCAGCTTCTTCAATTTTTTTCAAGAAGTCTGTAATTTTAGTAATTAAATTCTCCCAGCTTCTCTTCTGTGAAACGTGTGAAAGTGCTCATGACGGCGCGTGCGCACTTCTTATTTTAGATGGTGATGATGGAATTATGATAAAAGCTTCGTGGCGCCATTTCCCAAGATTTTCCAATGAAATTCAAGAAAATTAAGTAAATAACTAATAAAATAACTCAACACTTTGTCTAAAATGAAGTGCTTCCAGTTGGCGAACAGATGGCGCAGAGCTTCTGTCCTGTAATTAAAAAAAATTTTAATTTCGGCTAAAAAAGAGCGATTTAATTCATCAGAGATTCTCTTACGCTTACAGAATTTCAGAATTTTTGCATTGACTCTTTACCAGGTCTGAAAAATGTTTTTTTAAGCTTCTTGCAGCACTGGTTTCTGAAAGTCCCCAATTGTGTGATTTCAGGCAAAAATACAATCGATTCACAAAGCAGTGGAAACGGGAAACTTGCGAGCCGTGAAGCTGCTGACGGATCGCAAAAAGTTGTCGCTGTGCCGTGATACGCGAGGCCTTTCGCCACTTCACAAGGCGATTGCCTTTGAACGGACTGATATCGCCAAATACCTGATTAGAAACTATCCGCAATCAGTGAATGCTATGGACCAGGTAGTCGCTCATCGATTTTCGTTTCCAGTCATTTTTTGTGTATTAGAAAAAAAGAACGCCACTGCACTATGCCGCCGCGCTGAAGGATGGCGGATATTTGTACAAAGTGATGAGGAAATCGGGTGCAGATCCAAATATCTATGACTGTGTGAGTGTTTTTCGAGTTGCAATAAGCAACTGAATAATGAATGTTCAGAATGGCCGTCCAGCAAAGTATTATCTCAAGCACTCGGGAGAAATTGATTTGTCCGCAATGCGTCTAGACACACGAGCCGCTCTCAAGCAAGTTTTGCACAATAGAGTGGCTCCGAGTTATCTGGAATCGTCTATTCAACAATGGCTTCGTGATGGGCAGCTGGCGAAATTGGAGCAACTGGTGCTTTCCGGCTGTGGGGATTTATTGCAGAATAGGACATCAAGTCACACTGATACTCAGGCATTTTTAGATAGCCTTCCTGATTATATGGTGGGCCATCGGATTTTCTTAAAATTAACTTCTTGAAATTGTTTCAGGAGAAAATTGATGGAATTCATAAAGCAATAAAAGAAGGAAACTTGGATCGGGTAAAAGACTTAATGAAGACGAAAAAGCTAGCTATAGCCAGAGATCGATTCGGATGCACTCCCCTGCATTCTGCTGTAGTGCACGAGCATACGGAAATTGTTCGATATATTGCAGGGCACTACAGTTCTGTGCTGAATGCTCCGGACTATGTACGTTTTGTGCGCGAAAAAATACACTTCTCTGCTCATTTTTCAGAATAAACGGACTGCAATGCATTACGCGGCGGCCGCACGAGACGGAGGCCACTACCTGAAGATCCTGGGCAAAGCGGGTGCAGACCCGATGGCGGTTGACAATGAAGGAAGGACTCCTGATTATTATCGTAGAAACGCAGTAATTGATTTGAAATTGATCAAAGATCGTGATGAGGATTTCGAGGCTATCAATGAGGAATATCTCGAAGATGGGCCTCTTATCGATTCTCCCGCAACACCAGATTCCGCAAGTGAAGGCTCATTTGTCGACAGTGCAAGATTATTGGAGGACGAGGACGAAAGTGTGGAGAGGCATCGATTTGAGAAGACTTTCAGGGGGAAAATCGATTTGCCCACGTCTGAAAACGGGGTTTATCTTGCGAGAACTGTGGCACCTGTTCTGACAAAAGCTCTTGCAGAGGTGTGTTAAATGATACAAATAACTCTGCGAAACAGAACAGCCGAAATGGTTAGAAGCTCTGGCTCATTGGCTAAAAAGGAGAGCGTTGCGCGGAGAAGGGCGCTGCGCATGCACTTTGCATCTGATACTTAAATTATGCGAGCGATTATTTTAAATTGTCTCGCACTTGAAAATTTGACTGAAAATATCTAAAAAAATTTTCGATTTTCAAGAGCAATTTTTTAAACACCGAATTCGCATGTTACTTTCAGAATTTTGACTTTTTCGCAAGAAAAATTCTAGCCAGTTGATTAATTTTCAACATTTTTAAAGAGTTAGTTTCCCTTTTCGTCGTTTTATGAGCTTTCAAAGTACGAAAAAGTGCTGAACTGAAGATGTTGCGCCAGCATGTAATAAGAATCTTGGGACAAGGTTTCGAGCGGCAACGACGCAATGCGCGCAAGAGCCGCCGACTTCGCTCACAGAACTTTGCGCCACATTCCGCAGGGACGCACAGATATTGGCGAAAGCCCATTTTACTGGACTATCTCCCACAGAGCATCAAGCGAAGGGCGAAGCTGGTGCTAACGATAGCTTAAGCACATGTACCTCCGTGCCGGAGTAGAGGGATGGATTGCTCTTCGATCTTTACTTCTCTCCGATTAACTCAGCGCATATACCCTACAAGAGCACATGATCAATTGCTCATTCAGGTTCTACTTCGCCGTCCGGCTGATCCGATTGGGTTTATAGCTGAATGGCTCACGAAATACATTGTGGAAGTTCCCCGCCGAAATGGAAACGGACATTGATTTTTTTAAATTAATTCATCAAACAAATCAATAGATTTCAAAGTGTTCAGTTGTTTATTTTAGTAAAGTTTGTCTTTTTTTATAAAGCAGTATGTCATAGTTCATAAATAATGTTAACATCATGGTTTCAACTAGAGAGAAGAGAAGGAGAAATGGGAGGAGACGGTCATTGAAGAACGGAATTTAGTCTTGGACGGATGAACGATCAGTGTCATTGGGGGGAAAACTAAGTCACGGGGGTGGAAAAAGTCACCAAAATAATGACGATGATGAGAGGAAGCTGATTAAACTTTGCGAATACATTCGCAATCTGATGAGTCTTTTAAATAAGAAAAAAAGAGCGCTCTGGCTACGACGAGATCTTTGAAAGCTGCTGTTTTGCAGTAGGCGTTGAAGTCTTCTTCTGAAGTTGAGTGAACCGAAGATACGCCGCCGAGAAGGGGTGAACTGTCTTGATGTGCGACAAATACACTTCGAATTTTTCATTGGTGTAGCCGCAATCTTCGCAGACGAACACCTGAAAATTATTGTATGCATTCTGCTAAAACATTAAATATTGCCTTGCTCCGGCGTTCCTTGTAGGCGTAATGATGGGTGACACCATGAACTTTTCGAAGATGAGACTCGAGAGAACATCGTTGCGTGAACGACTTCTCGCACTGCTCGCATTTATAGGGGCGAACTCCTAAAATTGTTATTTTTTAGAGAAGAAAACAAGTGAGCAAATCTGAAAAGCGAGAACTAATCAAATGTGCAGCGCGGGTGAGAAACAGTGTTACAAATCTGAAACGCCATCATTTTAGTCGAGAATTGAGAAAACATTTATTGAAATTATTATAAAAATGAAGTAAGGAATCCGATATGGTAGCCCGATGTCTTCTCGGGAAGGCGTCCAAGTCAGAGAAAGCGAGTAATTTGTATCGATGTCCTCCCGTACTTGGAGCAGTGCCGTTTTGAGAGCATTGGAGCAGTTTTTCGTAGAAATCTCCGTGGTCCCCCAGAAATCCCCCAGCCAGCATAACCAAGCGGAACTGCGCTAAATGCGCTTTGCACCAGTCTCGAGTAGCTTCGGCACGATGGGCTGGAGAAAAATCCTGCCCCAGGACTCCAGGTGGATTCTCGGGCTTTCGCTCTTTTTGCCAGGATCCACGTGTTTTTGTCATTTACAAAAACTACAGCGGGCGCTATCACTTAGGATTGGTGTGAAGTCTTATTGAGAGTATTCTTTTAGAGTATTTTCCACTATGAAATGCCCACGGTGATTATTCGCTTGCTTTAAAAGGGAACAGCTTCTCTTTCGTATGCAACGTCAAATAGCATCGTCAGCCAGCCAGTGCGCGTGTCAAGAAGAAGTTTCTGATTTTTTCAACACGGAGAGCCTTGATTTTTTTTAATGAACGCAACATTTTTAAATCAGTATGGTAACATTTTCAGCTTTTCTTTGACTTTGAATTCGCAATAATCTGCGACTCATTTTGAAGTAAGTCGTTATTGCCATCTTTTTAGAATAAGCCTAATTCGCTTTCTGACGGCTTCAACGTCATTTGAAGCGGTGATAGTCCTTGAGCACTCACTTTTTGGCATGTCACCCTAGGATACAAAACGTTCGAAACTTTTCTTTTTTTTTTTTAACTTTCTAATTCAAATACCTACATACATGATTTTTCCACAGGGAGAGCCTTGTTTTTCTTCTGTAAGGGACGCACCATTTTGAAATCGATATGGGATCATTCTCAGCTTGTCCTTAACCATATTTTTCATTGATCTGTGATTTATTTTGAAATAAATTGCCTTCGTAATCTCTTTGGAAACCGTCTGCTGTGCTTTCTGACGGCTTTAACGACTTCTGGAGCTGTGACAGTCATTGTTTGAGCTGTATTCTTTTCTTTCTGCAATCAAAAGCTGCAAAACGACATTGGAAGTCATTACCTCAAAAATAAAATTTACGATAGCAAATTTGCGTATTTAAAAACTAATAAATATTTAATAAGAAAGAAGAATTTCGTATTTTCGCAAATAGTGTGCATGCGTCAGAAATGACGCAAAATTGCGTAAAACTATTTATTAATCACCGTTTAGGAACAAAAAAACGGGAGAACACGTGTGGCGCTTGCAAGAGACTGGTGTCAGTTCCACCCTACGATTCTCACAATTGGACTGCTGTCTATTTCCAGGTTTACTGACTCTGGCCATTCACTTTTTCGTGTTATTCGTTATCAGCGGCTCCTTTGGAGCTCTCTCTTGACCTGATGTCATGCAAAAAGGCGGATTTCTGTGGCGTGGTCTCCACCGTATCACATTAGGTTTGCTCACTTTTCTTAGTGCTCCGCCCACAGCCCCCGCATTTCCGCTTCTTCTTCGGTCAACCTTCCGCCCCCCCCCTGTGATAATATTTTAGATTTTAGAACTCTGGCTCATTTTCTCCCTCCTTTCTTGGAAATCAAAGTTTTAATTGTAGACGATTCGTATCCAAAAAGTGAGGAATATTACGCCTCGCTGCAATGGATTCAATTCAATGACAATGTTGACGCCAATAAAAAGAGAGCGCAAGATTCAGACACGGAGACGACTTCCTTCCAACCGTAAGTCAACGGAGGGTAAGAACAGCGACAAATTAGGGGTTATGAATTGTCGGCGGAAGAGTGCTGGTGGAGTACTCAATTGTCATATGTATGCCCGCTCTCCTCTGAGTGCCTACCTGTGTGCGTTCTTGTGTGCCTTTTCAGATCAAACGTATCATTGAATCCTTTGCCGCAAAACGTGCACAGGTACCGTTTCAGGTCGCTGTGACACTTTATGTGGCGATTCAACAGTCGCTGTAATCCGAACTTCTTCCCACAAATGTGACATGTCAATGAGTCAGGGAGGTCTTCGTTCGTCGACGAGATGAGCAACGATGACGTGGAGACTGTCGGCGGAGCCACCGACGCCTCCAAAGAGCTCATCAACGGGGCAAGTGGGTTTTTCACTCCGTATCCACCATTGACAAATTCGACGGCTGGATTTATAATAGGCTGAAAGTTTCGGATGATGATGGGTCAATTGATTCGAAAACCCACACTGGGTATGGCTGCCTGTGGAGATGGCGAAAGAATCGAAGGAGTGGGTGGTGACTGTTCATCATCGAGAAATCGCTCGATGAGAAACTAAAATATTGGCTGTAAAGTAAAGGCAAGGAAGGTGACTCGTGACACTTGCCTTTTTCGTATTCTTTTCTTCGGGTTTGCTGCTTTTGATGCTACTCTTGCTGCTCGATAACATCGCTGTATTGTTGTTATTAGCCATGATCTTTAAGAAAAGCCAATGAGGCCCAATGATTCTCCAATAAAACCGCTTACTTGCGTGATAACATTAATGTCTCGAGGCAGCAGATGTGCTCCGATCAGCGGCAGCCATACCCGTGAATCCATCTCGAAAAGAGCAAAGCTGAAATCAGGTTGTTGTGCTAGAACAGCGAATCGAAAATTCAGAAAGAGCCATAAGGAAAAGATGAAGGGCGGCGCAAGGAGCGTCGTTCTTATCACCAAGGGTGACGGGTGCCAATCCGACAATTATGCTGAATGCCGGATTCTCGGCGCCAAATAATAGTGGGTACAATGTGCCCCATATACCATGAATAATTGGCATGATTCGGCGTTGGCTCGCGGAGCAGCGTGAGAGCAATAAATGGGGTTACGATAATGTGAGTGAGTATGAAACCTGTGGGAAGGCAATTGTAGGCGTAAAAATAGCAAAAACTGCATGGCCGAGCATCCAAGTGATCTGGTGCGCTAAATAAAAATGTTTCTAGAAGACATTGGCTGAATTAGGGTGTCTAAATGAAGGAAAGAAGGGCAAAAAATGGCGAAATAAAGTGTTATGCAACCAGTAGACGGTTACAGTCGTTCTCCTGTTGTTCGGTGAATGAAACGAGCACTTGACGCACTTGAGAAGCGGTTTGCATAGAATCAATTGAGGGAACGAACACAAACGAAAATGGGGAAAAACAAGGAAAACAACGCGGCGTCGTTGCATTTCAGAAGATGGAGAACCAACCAACACGAAGAAGCGGGTGGCGCAACAAGTGTTCACAGAAAGGACGTCGCGCCGCCGAATGAGACACGAAGGTGCTGATGGCAGACAATACGACCCCCTCGATGGAACGTTTAGCAACGGATGAGCTTGCGCGATTAAAAGAGAAAAGTGGCAGGAGAAACAGTCGCCGGGGCTGGTCGGATTACGGTAGCAGATTCGAAGAGACCGTTGGACACTACAAGGAAAGAAAGCGGGATTATTGCGTAATCGCGCCGTAAAGGGTTGGAGGAAAGTTTGTCTCCTTCAATTCTACGGTTTTTGAAAAAAAAAACGAATTGCCATTAGAAGATTGTGCTTCAAGCTTTCGCGATTCTGATTCAGAATTTCTAGAGCTACATTGCAAATCAAGCAAAGCTGAAAACGTGCGATTTCCAGAATGATAACGGAGCATCGTCAGAGCCCGTGGGAAATGAGAGATTCGATTAGAAAAACGATTCGTATAACGCCGAATCAACAATCACAGAAAGAGGCGCAATGTCAGTTTTATACCGGTCGAATTCCTGTTTTCTTCTCCATCGGGTACAGTATCACATAAAACTGCATCGGTTGAGTCGGTCCGCAATATCAGCGGTACAAGGAGTCGTCAGTCATCGACCTCCCCTTGCGCGTACGTATTTGATTTTGCAGAAAGAGAGAGAGAGAGAGAGGGAGCGATTTTAAATTACCTCTTCCTCCTCCTTTTCTTCTTCTTTTCCACCATGTTTTTTTTTTCAATATTATTTTCGTTTTACCGTATCGCCCTGGCGTCACGCCGTCTGCGCGTCTATTCATACAGAATCTGCACAAAAGAGGTGTTGAAACTGTATGACTAAGAAGGAGGAGAAGGAAGAAGAAGTGAGGGGATTTTCTGAAGACAACGACGGCGCCGCGCGCGCACGGTGCATTTATGAAGCGTGACGACGACAAGAAAGAGGCACGGCGTTTTTGAATCGCTGTTGATCAGCCAGCCTGGCGAAAATGAATGAAATTCGGAATAAAATGAAAAATAGAAAAGCGGTCATTGGTGGGCTCTGCTCCAGCTAAGTTGCTCAGCGCCATTCTTATTGGTGTTCATCAGAGTTGGGCGGAATTGGATTTTGGGAACTCGGAATCCGGAAAACGGAAAACGGTAAAAAATGTTTTTCACGGAATCTGGAATCCGGAAGACGCAATGAAAAAAACGTCGGAATCCGGGATTCCGCCCTTCTCTGGTGCTCATAGTAGGAAGGTTATGGCGCTTTCATCAGTCCTTACCTGACTTTTAGAGGTTCTCATGGAAATGTGCCTTTAAAAAAAACTAAAAGAGCAATAAGGAATTGAGCAAAATAAAATGATGCTCAGCAATAAGCACGTCTAGAACTGCCGTGTCGCGGTCGCTGTGGAGTGGACAAGAATCCATCGTCATCCCCATTTTTTTTTCCATTTTCATCGTCGTCGTCGTCGTCGTTTCGTTACGGTAAATCGCGCACCGTAAACTTGCAGCCAGCGCCTCCTTTCTTGTCCTCGTCCGCTCATTCATCGCCTCCATCAATCCGGCCATATTTTCCGGCAAATTGCGGACAAACTTGCGTCTTCTCCCTCCCCCCCCCTCCTACCACTTCTTGGGCCATACAACACCTTCAGAAACACACACTAATTATACGGATTTTCGACACACACACACACACACACGACCACATTAAAAAGGCCGGCTGCTACTCGCTGCTGCTTCTTCTTCATCTTCTTGAAGGTGTTATATAGACAAAAAGCGGTGTCCGAAGACATTGAAATGAACATCATGGCGATTTGTTAGACAGATGAACTACGCCTGACGAGGCAATGTCAATTACGTTGGAACGAATGAAGTACGGGACACTTTTTCCACGAAGCGCGGTTCCGACTTTCCGAGCTCACTGGCGCGCAATCAATAAGGAGAAAATGGAACAGTCGCTCGTGGAATTTCAGCATTTCTTTCTTTCCTTCTAGCATCGAATAACACCGACAAAGACAAAACAATAAGATGCGGCTCTCAAATTGGAGACGAGACAGTGCTGGACTGGAAAAAGCACGGGATGCGCGCAGCTAATTCAATTTGCCAACATCAATGTTTTCGAATAGTACAGTGAAAAGGAGTGAAGTGGAACGAATGAATCAATTACAGAAATATAGAAGTGCCTTTAATGGAGACGTAGTAGAAAGATTCACACGTTTGCGCTCTTCAACTATAGCCAATTTCAGCAGATGGTATAGTCTAACACTGCTCAGGCTTCAGATCTTCTGAATACTTATAGTTCCCTATTGAAAAACCAAAAATAAAAAGAAAAGATTTGTTGAATTTGAAGAAAGAGCACACGCATTCAAGGCGATTAACGGATCCCGGCCTGCCGGAACGGAATTTCCTCCACACAAAATATATATATATTGAATATATTGAATGCGTGTCACTTTCCAAACTGATTCTTGAAAAGCGCGAAACCAAGGTCTCCTCGAACGTCGACGTCGCCGCCTCCTCTATTCTACAGTAAGTATGCGGTTGTGTGTGTGTTTCTTTTGTGTTTGTTATTAAGAACCTGACGACCACGAGGTGAACTTTCTATTATGTTTCTCAGTTGAATGCGTCGCGCTCTCTGTGTGAAGGAGCCGTTCGGTAACTGTATGCCGAAAGCTAATTGGTGGTCAAGAAAACGAAGAATGGATTTCTATAGAGACGTCGAACTGTCGCAGCTTAGATTCAGAAGAGCTCTAGCTAAGAAATGATGGTCTCGCCACGTATGTAGTGTCGATTTACGAAAGCGCTTTCGTCGAATTTATCAACATTTTCGCATTTTCCGCTCGTTCCTAATGCCGCGTTCAAAGTTGATTTCCAGGAGAAATTTCATGGAAAAACGCTGTCCAAACCTGTCATTTTTTTTTCCAGATTTTCCGGAAACTGTCGCAACGAGTGTTACCGTAGTTTGCCTCTTCCCTCCGAGACCACCGGATGTCGCACGATTTACGGCTCTTTTTTGACGCAATTTTTTCAAGATTTTTAAACTTTTTTCGCTATATTCGGCTGTGTTTTTCTGAAATTTTCGTCTCAAATAATGGATTTTGACGGAGAAATCGTTGAAGACGTGATGGGAAAAGACGAAAACAATACAAATTCGTCAAAAATCGATCATCCGGAAAATCCAAAAATTTCAATTAAATATGAAACTTTTAAGAAGGTGAGAAATAATTCTTTCTGTTTTAAATTGCTTAATTAAGCTTAATTCGGCTCAAAGCCTTCGAGTGATTCATGCTGTAGCGGAAAAGGAGTGCCTGTCCGTTCTCTTGCTCATCACTGCGGTAAAAACCATAATGATGTCACCAACAAACGAAACAAATAGTTTGTATCAGAGTTACAATCTACTCGCAAATTTTTTCGAGATCTTCAACGATTTCTCCGTCAGAATCCATCATTTGAAGCGAAATATTCAGAAAAACAGCCGAATATAGAGAAAAAAATTAAAAAAAGAGTCGTAAATCGTGCGACGGTCGGTGGTCTCGAAGGGAAGAGGCAAACTACGGTAACACTCGTTGCGACAGTTCTCGGAAAATCTGGAAAAAATAGCAGCTTTGGACAGCGTTTTTCCAGGAAATTTCTCCTGGAAATCAACTTTGAACGCGGCATAAGAAATGATGGTCTCGCCACGTATGTAGTGTCGATTTACGAAAGCGCTTTTATCAACATTTATCAACATTTTCGCCTTTTCCGCTCGTTCCTTATCGCATTTTATTCTGAAATTTCGCAAAAATCAATAAAAATTAAAATAAAATAAAATAATCTACTTTAAATTAACTAATTTTCAATAGAAAAATAGAAATTGTTGCGAAGCAAGAATTTTTTTGAAGCCGAGGGCTTTTGAATCAACGTTCCGGCTGTTGTGCGTCTATAATATATGCATTTATTAGAAAACAACTGATTGGCTTTGACTCTTTCGTCTACAATAACAAATAGTGAATGTTTTAACTTTTTGCTTTCAGATGACATGTGCTGAAACGTTAAGCTCCATCAATCAACTCTGAATATCAGAAAATTCTAAAACTCCCTTGTTCTCCTCCGGTAACAGCAATAGCCCCTGCAATGAAATGCTTTTAGAAAAGATTTTGTCTGTTTTCAATTTTTCAAAAAATTCGCCGTGACCTATTTCGTTAAAGTTAATTTTTAGAACATTTAATTCGTACTCAAAGAGTCGAGCACTGCACACTATCTTTAAATGTTCTGTCTTATCCTACGCGTGCTATGCTCTGTTTTATCCGGTAAAATTGGCGGAAACCAGGTGAAATCGAAAAAATTGTTATTTTTTATTTTAAATGATTAAAATTAATTATTAAAAGTCGGACGACCCCCCATGAGATTGTCCGACTCACTAGAAAGGAAATCTCAATATACCGAGAAAGCCAATTGACTTCTTCATGGACCACCATCGCCCATAATGGTTAGCTGTGATCCGCGCCCACGCAAGCGACTGACGGATCGACCTAGTAACTAAGTAAGTAACTCATTAAAAAATTGTGAAAACGAATGAATTCTTCGTTTTCTTATTTTAAAAATGTTTGAGCATTTGATTTCAGTAATATCCCTTTTTTCCAGTGGCGGGGTTTAGAGGTTTTCCTAAAAAAAAACAGGGTGTAGTATCCGCAGCACACTAAATCTTACCTTCTGAATTTGTTTCGAATAGATTATTCATTGGATATTCTGCAAATATTTGACAAGAAACAGAAACGAAATAAGAAGGCATCTAACGTCACACTTCTGCGCGAAAATCTGGTTTCTCCATTTTTGATGCATCGCTTCTCGACGATCGGCTTCTAAAAATCTGTAAACATTTCTGTAAACTTCTACTTTTTCCTCTTAACAAACAAGAATAGAGTGGCTTGTCGACACGGGACCTTATCGAAAGTACGAAAAGGTGGAAAAAGGTACTTTATGTCGCTTTTTGAAAATTTTCATTTCTTGCCGAAAATGGAGATGTGGTTGATAACAAAGAGTATTCTCGCCTAACGTGACTTCCTTTTTTCCAAATGCTTTTGGTCCAAACCGATACCAAGTACTTTAATTGAATATTGATTTTCTTTATATCGATTATTTCGATGCTGAAAGTCGAAAATCGAAATCGAAAACGAGCAAATATTCTTCGGAAGTACTCGATCGCATTTTGTGTTGAATTTTGTCTTTCAATCGTTTTATACCATTTATAGAATTTAAATATGTAATTTCAGACTGTCGTCAAAGGAAGGTTCGTTCCTTGATCACTCCAGTTCATTCGAAAATATGATCGTCAACTATGAAGCTTTGTGAATTACTGCGAAACCACCGTTACTCATATCCATCAATTGTCTGAAAAAACAACAGATATTCACAATTGGTTATTGTAGGCTCTCTGGCTCTACAACTCTTCCATCTACGAGTAGACATCCGCTGATAATTTTCAGTGTCCTTGCGGCGGGTCCAATATTTCTCAATTTCTGAAGACGGATTTGGCTCCGCGAGTTGGTTTTAATCAACAGTAAAACTAGATTTTTCCGTGTCTTTTTCCGAATGTTTTTATCGCTGATTCCAACTCGATTCTCCAATCAAGGTGAGCCATCTTCCTCTTCACGACTTCCAAGAACAATGTATTATCGCCGTAAAAAAGTTCCGACATTTTTTCGAGCCCGCGAAAATCGGGATTTGAATTTAGAGGCTCCTTATTTTTTCTTCTGAATTTTCAGAATTAAACTGGATTAAAAGAACGAAATTGTATTAGTCGTGAATTTTTTTACACGTTTCTTCGAATGTTTAAATATATCAATTTGCGTCATTTATTTTTTTTTTTCGTTTCTTCTGATAAAAATATATCGCGCATAGCAAATGCGCTGATGAAATGGGCGGAGCCTCTAAATTCAAATCCCGATTTTCGCGGGCTCGAAAAAATGTCGGAACTTTTTTACGGCGATAATAACTATCCTCGTTCTTTAATCTCGGTACTAGAGTAACGCGTCGATGATGAGTCGAGTCGACGAAATCGACGAAAATCGAAAAAATCGAGTCGACTAAAGTCAAGTCGACTTTAGTCGACTGAGAGTCGAAGTCGACTTGAGTCGAGTCGACTAAAGTCGACTTCGAGTCAAAGTCGACTCGAGTCGAGTCGACTTTAGTCGACTTTAAGTCGAAGTCGACTTGAGTCGACTCGACTAAAGTCGACTCGACTTCAAAGTCGACCACGCTTCAAGTTGCAAATTTGCTCTATTGGACTGCTTTTTAGAGGGGATTCAAATTTTAAAAAATTTTTCTTTTTTTTCTCAAAAAGAATTAAGAAAAACATTTTTTGTTCTCAAAAAAAATTAAAAAAAAAACATTTTTTTTTAATTTCAAATTTTTGCACTTGATGCATTTCACTTGAGATCCATCTGGTGATTTCTCGAAAAAATTTTGGAGCTTTTTTCTTGATTTTTTTTCTGAACATTAAATGAAAATGAAAATGTTTCAAATTATTCATCAAAAAAGTAAATTCAAATTAAAAATTAACGAAAAGCACTCATTTCACAATAAATGTGTGGAAAATTAATTTTAAATTTCCCTCCAAAAAACTGTGCAATAAAGCGCGCTTGCAACTTTGAAGTCAAGTCGACCAAAGTCGACTTGACTTCAAAGTCGAGTCGATTAAAGTCGACTTGACTTCAAAGTCGACTTAAGTCAAGTCGACTAAAGTCGACTTCGAGTCAAAGTCGACTCGAGTCGAGTCGACTAAAGTCGACTCGACTTGAAAGTCGACTTGAGTCAAGTCGACTTTAGTCGACTGAGAGTCGAATTACAGTCGACTTTAGTCGACCACTTTTAATCGGTAGTCGACTCCAAATTCGTCGAAAGTCGAGTCGACGCGTCACTCTACTAGAGTAACGCGTCGATGATGAGTCGAGTCGACGAAATCGACGAAAATCGAAAAAATCGAGTCGACTAAAGTCAAGTCGACTTTAGTCGACTGAGAGTCGAAGTCGACTTGAGTCGAGTCGACTAAAGTCGACTGAGAGTCAAAGTCGACTCGACTTGAAAGTCGACTTGAGTCAAGTCGACTTTAGTCGACTGAGAGTCGAATTACAGTCGACTTTAGTCGACCACTTTTAATCGGTAGTCGACTCCAAATTCGTCGAAAGTCGAGTCGACGCGTCACTCTACTCGGTACAACTGAGGTGGCATTTTAAGTCAAGAAACTCGTAAAAATTTTTATTCAGTACCGATTTTTTAGTAGGTGTGCAGAGGATATAACGTCTTTGAGAAAAAGGAAAAATCCAGCGTCAACAATGATATCCTTTTGCATTTTGAAAGTGCTCAGACTTTCCAAATACGTTTTTAGTGTGAAATATGTTTTTATTTTGCAGAAGCAAAGGCAAATGAGCAAAAATAGCGAAGGATGCAGCTTCGATGACAGTGACGAAGGAGAAAAATTCGATAATGGTGGTTGTTGCCATTCATGGACAGCTTGCCAACCTACAATATTTTGTTCTTTTTTATTTGCCATTGTAGTGCTATTGATTTATTATTGCTCAATTTTAAAAATAAAAGAAATAATATTCGTTGAATATATAAAAATTGTTATATTCGAAAAGATAACAGAAAAATTACGAAATTCCGGACAAAATCAGATAGTCTCGTTTATTAAATAGTGGTTTTCAGGACCCTTTCATCTTTTTTTTTCCAATTTTCAGCAACTTATCGATAATTGAAATGAGGCAAATAACGGTAATCGGATAGCTTGTTTTTGTCGATATTTTCATAGCGTTTTGATAATCGATGCAAATGAAAATCGGCTTTCAGCTAAAGCCGGCTAATTTCTATTGACCGACTTTATTTTCGATTGTCGAAAAACATTCGGTCCTAAAACTTGGTATTTAATTTTAACCGAAGCATCGATAGGTCACTCCAGGCGAGATATTTGTCGTCAATTTAAGTTCGATGTTTGGCTGGAAATTCGATATTAAACGCATGCAAGAAAGTAACTTTTCCAACCTTTTCGAAGCCCCTTACACCTTTTTGTAATTTTCGAATACAACGAAAACAGCCAACAAGGTGCACCACACGTTTGTGAGCTGCTTTCTGTTTTTTTTTGGTTCAATGTATATAATTAATTTTTTATTACTATGTAGCATATAATTATGATAAGCTTATGATATTTTTATTATAAAATTCGTTGAGTAAATTTTCTTTCAAAAACGAAATTGAACAGCATTCCTTGTTTGCTTTATTTGCGCCCTGTTGTACTTTGACAAACGCGCGAAGATAGTAATTTGAAACTGAATACCATATAATCACATTTTAATAAGCTTCCGCTGATTTAAACGGATTTCTCTGTTTTATATGCATTCAATCGATGATTTATTAAATTTCAGATGATTCTCGAAGAAAACTTCCGGCAGGATTTCTACAACAAGATCAAAAGGGCGGACAAAGTTTCTTTTCATTTCCTCATTCTCGGTGTTTAAGATTTACTGTTTTCAGACGGTAGTTTTGATTGTTTCCGTCGATACAGATGCATTATGTACTACAATGATATTGACTGTAAGTAAAAAGCTTTCAAACTCAATGATTTATTCATTAGCAGTTAGTCCGTCGCGCATCAGTTAGAATCTTGTAATCTTCTGGCGCGTTTTTTCTGCACGTTTCTGCCCACGAACTTCTTTGATGTCATTGCGACGATTCCTCTCAGTATTTCTACGGGCTCAAGGGCTTGCCTTTCCCGTCTACTATAATTATAATGGAAGGACATGAGAAGTTCTGAACTCCTTGTACTTAATTAGATATAAATAGTTTAAAATAAGACTGCAAACAGGAAATGAAATGAATAATAAGAAAGCCATTTCTTATATTAAGAAAACAGTAATTATATATAACATTTCTTCCTGTTCCATTTCTAAAAAGATTCTTCAATAGTAGCGGATGGAAAAACCTTGAGCATACAAAAATGCTGAGGATTATTGCCGCAATGAATGCTCCGAAGGCGCTACAGATCTGATGTGGGCCAGACGCGCAACAATCAGGCTCGTAATCAAATAAGAATGGTGAAACAATTAGCAATTGTCGTATCAGTTGTTATTAGCTTTTTTTTGAATTAAATAAAGCCGTTTGGTAAGATCAATAAAAATGATTCCACAAAAAATCCAGAAAGGAATGAAAAACACGATGTATGGGATTGCCACTCCAAACGCCAGTTTAACAGAAATCAAAACTTCGAGCACGACTTTGCAAGTTATGCATACTGCAATCTTGGTGATATTAATTTGATGATTGGTTTAAACCTACCAAACTGCCCGGTATAAACATTATTGAACGGATAGAAAACGTTCCATACAGCCTGGAGGCCAGGAATTTGTTGACCGCTTGAACGTAGATCCGCGTAAACTGTATAAAATAGAACTCCAAAGCAAGCTGCATCAGTGATCAAAACTATCGGGCATAGGAAAATATGTTGCTTGTTTCCGCTCGAGTTATCCTTTAAATATAATTTTATGGCGACTCCTCTTTTATGAATAAATATAACACTTACCAGGAATAATGCCAAGCAAATTGTTGTAGCAAGAAGGTCGAGAAACACGCATATAGCTTTCTGGCCCGAAACAAGGCCCATTTTCTATAACTCAAGTTATTTTCATAATTATTATAAGCTGGGAGTAAGATTTTATAAAAGCAGCTGTATTTGAAGAGAGAGCAGAGAAAATTAAGTGCGAGAGAGCGCGTTTGCATGGCCTTCTGTCCTTGTCGCAGTCAGGAATGTTTTTCATAGCACCGAGAGACAAACTTTAAAAAATATTTTTAAAATTGGATCTTTCCAGCATCTGTTGAGATGTGACGATGTTCCTTTCTCCATTCGGACAGTAGACAGCTGGAGTTCCATTGAAAAGATCTTCTCTGATACACAAGATAATAGTAAAGCTCTTAACGCTTTTGTAAGTAGTGGGAAAATAAATTATTTTTCAGAATGCAACTATATTCTCATCAACTGCGGAGCCACTCGATCCTTGTCACGACTACAACTACCTTCTGCTTCTACAGCGTACATAATCGACTCTCATCGTCCTTTTCATATCGAAAATGTATTTGCAAACGAACAAGTTTACCTGCTTGTTAATACTAACGAAATAACCGATCTGCAACTTCCTCAGCTGGACTCCGTTATTCGAGAGGATTCCGAGGAAGAAGAGTCGGATGAGGAGAATAACGATGAGGACTATGCCTCATATGAACAGCGAATGGAAAATATTCGACGGAAAGCAATTCGACGCGAGGAAATGCAAGTATGGGAACGACAGAGGCGGGCCATTCTTTGGAGATATTACGAATCTACATGGTTCAGTTCGCCTAGTTGTGTAACATTGTTAGAGTTAGCAGCAGAAATGAATCGAGTATCAGCGGAAACTGTGTGGTTCTCAGCCGTTGGATTGAATAGCTCTATGGTTGATAAGTTGGTGAGGTAGTTAAATTGCGAAGGATTTCAAAGAACGTTATGATTTAAAGATTTCTATCGAGATGTACACGCAGATTTGTGTTGATCGTATGCGTCCATTTGTTAATCGTTTCATGCCTAAAAATATTATCAATCGAGGAAAAGTAGATGATCTTCTGCATATAACTTTTGGTAAAGAGCTTCCTCTGGCTATTTATTCCCATTGGGATCTGTTTAATTCGATGATGGTCAATGAATATTTCTCTATAAAAACAAAAAATTGGACTCAAAAAGGAGATGCCAATATTCGTCAGCTGCTAGCCCAACTTGGGATCACCCTACATGAAACGAAACAAAAGTTCGAATCCCTACCTACGGAACAGAGAAATTTGGTAGTTGAAGTCTTGGAGAAAGAAATGGATTCATCATTTGCCACATTTTTTGGAACTCTTGGATATTGTGGAAAGTTGAGCGCCTATGATGTGGCACGTGCTGTCACGACACGATTAGAGATGCCGAATAACGAAATGGTAATTCAATTGTTAATATGTAAAGACGGTTGATATTTTAGTTGATTAACCGCTACCGTTCCGGTGAAGCGGCTTTGCGTTCGTCTATAATTGGAGAGCGCCAGGATCGTTTTAATTTACACCAAACGTTCACTTCCAATTGCCAACGGGTTCTTCAAGTCTCGTGGAAAACTGTGGCTGCGGCGATCAACCAGACAGAGATTATTGCTAATGGACCCTATTACCTCTTTTCATGCTCCAGATCTATTGGTATGTTGAAAAGGATGAATAATCCACATTTAAAAACGGTTCACTAATTAATAACGACAAACGCTTGAAAAAGAAAACTCAAAAATATTTTATTTATATTTTAAACGCTCGTTTTAGTTTTAAATTTCAGACTTTATCTGTGTGCCCGAAATCTTCTTTTATAGGCATGAAAATTTTCAAGTTTCCTGTAAAATTTGACGGTTTTGTTTGAAATTATCGTATCTAACAATACGAAGAGAACTGGGTTTATGATTTTTTCACTGTTTTTTCATGCCTGCTAGTTGCCTAATTGCTCTAAAAAGCTTTTGAAGACCATAAAAATTGAATTCTGTGTACTGAAGGCCGTTTATTTTTAGAGGTTAATTTTTTTTAGAGAGATTAGAGATTTTAATCTAAATATTAAAAATGTTCTAAAAATTAAAATTTGTTTCACCTGGTGCATTTTTTAACTCTGACAGCTCCTTCATGTTCTCAGCTTGTAAAGCTGTCTGAATTCCGAACTGAAAAAAAAAAACATTAAATCTCAGATGAAGACATGATAGAATCTCGTCATTTTCTCTACAACACTACTGGATTCATGCTACGCGCATTTGCTTCGATGAAGAAGGGTAGGACGACGAAACCATTAATCGCTATGTTTCCGATGGCTGGTGAGCATGTCGGGTGGCTTGTTGTGACTGGAGTCATGCCAATTGCTACAAATTTTGAGGATTCGCTTCTTAAGACGTAACTACTCCAATAAATCGAAATTTCTCCTAATCTAACACTTTAGGTGCATCGGTCGTGCTTTTGAAAGAGTGAAGAAAATGACTCCTCCCATCCGCATTATCGACGATAATTTAAATTCTGATATAATTCGCTTGAAGTCCGAAGATCGAACTCGTTTCATCGACTTTCTGCAGACCGTCTTTGAAGGATCCTCTAATTAATGATATGCTTTAGTTCTTCAAATTTTACTTTCGTTTATGTATTGTTCAATATTTCTCACACGGGGTCTCACAGATTTTAGAATTTTTTATTGTCTTATATTCAAAAATTTTCGCTATTGTTTCAGTTTATTCGTGAATAGCCGCCACAACTAATGCTATTTTTAAAATAAATCGAACGTCATTCCTTGTCGAAAACTTTAATACTAACATTTCTACTCGCGAATGACTCTTTTGACAGCGAAAAGACGAAATACGACTGTTGCCCAGAATCTTCATGTGAGCTATAGACACTCCTGGATAAAACTCGAAGTTTTTTAGCAATCTTTCTTCGTGCGATCTACTCCACGTGCCTTGAATGGAGCTCAATATATAGCTGTGAGCCATGATGGGACGGTGCTTTACGGCCTCCGAATTCGAATAGAACTAAGCATCGTTCAGCTTCCCGAACAAGCTCCAGAGGTGATAACAACTGTAGTGGAGAAGACAATTTGCAAGTACCACGTGGCTTCTGGAGACACGAAAACCTTTGAGCTCGATGATTATGTCGATCCACTTCTCCTTGCTCGAGTAATCGAATTTTACGCAATTTCCGACGACCTGGTTGTCATTATGTGCTATGAAACTGATAAATACCTGTTCAATCAAATCGTTATTCATCTGGAACACGTCAAAGGATGGGCTCAAGAAGTAGCAGTGAGAAGAATGACGGTCAGCCGGGTCATTGGCCCTCCATTAGTCAGTAGGTTTTTCTAAGGAATGCACCTCCTTGTACATTTCTGGTCAGGTCCTACCTGGATTGGTGAATTCTTCAAATCATCTTTCTAGGAGCTCTCCAAGAAAAATGCTTTTGCTTTTTGATTGGTCAGGCGCTATCTTAGTTGGGGGGGGGTCCAGTGGTTATTAGTCATTTTGGAGGTTTTTGCTTTTTTTTTCTGAAAATGTTTATTGTTATTGGCGCTGTAGCATTTCAAATATCACGATGAAGCGAAATTTTACGATTTATGGGCCAGAATCGCCAAGAATTATCCAGTCACCTAGTCATTTTCTTTTTTGTGCGTATTTTTGTTGTCTGCCAATAAAATTGTTCTAAAAATTACTAGTGTTATTCGAGTATGTCTAATAACATTTTCAGAAAAAAAACCCAAAAAAAATCCTCCAAAATGACTAAAAACCACTGGACTCCCCCAACTAAGATAGCGCCAAAAAATCTGGTGAAACAGCGGCTGAAACATAGTCTCTGCTTTTGCTGATGAAACATGGTCAATGCTTAAATTCCTAAATCGTGTAAATTGAACTATTTTTTATTTAATTTTCTAAAAATAGGCTATTTTCACATAGAAGTTCAAACTACTGAAATGGAATTATCAAAGATTCAGCAAGAACACGCTAACGTAAATAGGCGACACTATTTGGGAGAATGCAAACGCGCCCTACCGAACTCGCAGGAAAAAAAGCGGGGATTTAAATTATTAAAATTATCCAATCGTTTTTCTTTGTTTTTCAATGAGTTTTCTTCTAGAAAACATATTTTAATTTAAAAAAAGGCGCTATGGTAGTTGGTGGGAGTTAATGGTTTTTAGTCATTTTTGGAGCTTTATTCTTGATTTTTTTTTCTGAAAATGTTATTAGATATAAGTTATGGTTAACTAATAAGCGATAAAAAAATCCTTAAAAAATCCAAAAAAATTGCAAAAATTGCTCATCGTTGAAACGCACCACGCGTGAAAAAAACTTGCAAATATTTTAACAATAGCAACAAACATTTTCAAAAAAAATTAAGAAAAAAGCTCCAAAAATGACTAAAAACCATTGACCCCCCTCAACTACCATAGCGCCTAAAACCCGAAAAAAAATTAAAAGTAGTCAAAATTAATCGGAATTTTCATCTAAATCAATTTCAATTTCGTAATTGTCTGGATAAAGTGTAAAATAAGAATACGGGGAACACTTGCATTGCTTGTTACTCAAAATACAAGAAAACATCCAATAGTTAATTGAAGGTTCTCTACCTGTGCACAAATAGAACAGCGTCCAATTTTTCTTTTTGGGATCAAAATAGAATTGGAAGCGTTGATAGTCTGTCCTCCACTATAATACGTTTTTCTAAAAATAATTTATTCAATAATATTTAAAGCAGTGAGAAATTGAATCGTCGTGCAAATGATAATCACAAAAAACTTTATAATGAAAATAAAGCAATCTTCCAATGGCTCTACGAAAAATCACTATTTATATTTCCGAAAAAGAGGATCTAAATTATGTTCTAATCAAGCCGCGAAAAATTCTCGTATCATGACTGTTCATGCATTTGAAAAATTCTGAAAATGCATAATAATACGTATTCTTTCCATATTAACTCGAATTTGTATAGCTTCTTTTTAAATCTGTCTTTTCTGTGACAAAAACGTTTCATTTCCGATCCAAATGAAAATTTTCATCATTTAAATCGCCTTTTTTTTGCAAGTTCGGTAGGGCGCGTTTGCATTCTCCCAAATAGTGTCGGCTATTTACATTAGCGTAGCAAGAACTCAAATAATTGAGAAAAAGGAACTGCATAAACGCGCTCCCGCGCACTGCTGAAACAGGCGGCTCGTGGCGGATCGGTGCGTCATGTAGAATCCGCTCGGCTTTTGCCTGTTTAACTTTTTGAATAAGCAAAAAATATATTTGAATCCTTGTATTCTTTGAAAGTGAAATCACTCATGTAACTTCCCGAAAAATTCGCCGTGAGCTCGATTTGTCAAAAAATGGACAATTCCGAGAGGGTGAAATTGATTTTCATCAAAAACGAGTTTCTTTCAAAAATTATTTCTTTTTTTAATTATTCAAAAAACAACAAACCTATTACAACAGAGCCGGGTCTTTTCTGATTTCAAAACGAGTGAAGCAGCTTTCGGAAGAAATTTCTTCACAATCGTTTTCACAAATTCACAAAATCATCCTTTTCAAATTCCATTTTTAGATCTGAGTTTCCTGCACAAAGGACGAGTGTTATTATGCGGTGCTAGATCTTCCGTGGATGGAGTAAATGAGCGACTGACGCTGAGCATCGCCGCAGATCCCATGAAGAGCTCGGAAGAAAAGGATGATGACCTGAGTTTATTAGTGGGCACTGAAATGTTATTTTTAACAAAACTCATAATTTGTTTCAGTGTGTCCTTACCGATAAACATTTCCGGTAAAGGCTCGTTTCGCTATTTTTACCGGTACTTTACCGGTAAATTTTACTGAAAAAATACCGGTACTGTACCGGTACTTTTTGAAATTACCGCGAAAGTACCGGTACTTTACCGGTAAAATTACCGGTACTTTACCGGTAAAGTACCGGTAAAAATTTTAAGTCCACGAGGATTACACGACCTAGTTTTTTTTAGGTCATCTCAAAATTCTTGCTAGTTTTTAGAATTTTCTTGTTTTTTTCTTGTTTTTTCGTCATTTTCTTATTTTCATTCAAACTTTTTTTGATTTACAGACAAAAATGCCTCCAAGCTCGAACCCGCAAATGAAACGAAAAACTTACTCAATAGTTTGGGAGTTTTTTGGGCCCAAGCCAATGACTAATACCGCTGAAGTCGTACGCCCTTCTTGTTCAAAAAAACTTTCCTATTCTGGTTCAACAACAGTAATAATAAAACACTTGAAAAGTTTTCATATAGAAGAATTAACTTTCGGATTTTAGAAGAGAAGAAAGTCTAGATAAAGATGAACACTCCGATGAAGATCAAAGTGACAATGTCAGTCATACCACAGATGAACGGACCGATGAAATGTTGGATTATTCACTACCATGTAGCGACGAAGAAGAGCAATCAGAATAATTTCTTGATTACTGTTCATATTGACTCATGCAACTCTTGTTATTGTTTAGTTTATAATGAATTTGGTTAATTCGCAAACACAGCTGTTTTGGAATAGTAATATTAAAATTAACAGAAAAGATTTCGGTAAATTCAGCAGATTAATAATGTTTTCTAATAAAAATAAAAAAATTCTACCGGTGAAGTACCGGTAAAAAATTACCGCGAAAGTACCGGTACTTTACCGGTAAAGTACCGGTACTTTTACCGGTAAAGTACCGGTACCTTACCGGTAAATTTTTACCGGTAAAGTACCGGTACTTTCGCGGTTAATTTACCGGTAAAATTACCGGTAAATTAACCGAATCGTACCGGTAAGGACACACCGATTTGTTTTCAGATGGAAGAATTCAATAAGTATCTGACATCTCGACAACCAGACATCGGAGGGAAATCGCTGATTAGTCTATTCATTTTGAGTCTCGACGATGAGAAGATATCAATCCTTTTATCCGAGTAGCGCTTCACTAACAATGTCAGCAGATTTTAATGAATTATTTTCAGAATTGATTCAGAAGATCATCAAAGTGAACCAGTATTTGCCACGGGTGTTATAGGACTCATCGATAGGAAAACAAATACATTTTCAGTCGAAAAAGTGGAAAACTCAGTGATTTCGTATGTTTATAACGTTATGAGCTTATTAAACAGCAGACTACTCAGGACCGGGGAGCCACTGAAGGTCACTTCAATAGCCAACATGAAGACCAAAAACGGAAGTGTGTGGATGAGCTTCTCGGTCACAGACATTGAATCTCTGAAGACCGTTTATTGGAAATTAAAGCTACTCTATGTTCGAATCATGCTGTAGGTGTATTTCTTTAATTTGCTCCACTGTTAGAAAATTTTCAGACGACTAATGATTTTCGGATTTCATGGAAGTCTTTACTTATGGAAGTTTGACAACGGATTCACTTTTTATTGGCTAACCAGATTGTTGGTCTTTCTTCACGGGTAAGTTTAATAGTACCCAACGTATTTTTTTTAACATTTTAATTTATTGCTACAATGAAACATTGCTTTTCGATAAAATTAATTATTAAAATCTACATTATTCTTTAAAAAAAGGTTTTAAAAATTTATTTATTTATTGATTACCAGGCCAACAATGATTCCCGTCTACTCACCCCAAAAGAAGTTTTGCCTGTGCTATCTGGATATAAAAAGAAGACGTTTCTTTCGGTACGATCATTATGCCAGAGTTCTCAAGAACAAGCGGGACCCGAATGAAACTGATTTTGCAATCAATTTCGACATTGATTCATCCGGAGGAGCCGTTGTGCTTGATCATCCAACGGACGAAGAGGCAAACTCGCAAATGGCGTTGGTTTTGTAAGAAATAATGCATTTTCATAATTTATTTTTATAGAATCAGCTACTATCAAAATCCATCGAAACCGCAATCGCTAGCTAAGCTCGCTACGTACTCGGCGTACAGGTGCTTTCCTTCTTTTTACTTATTGATTAGAAATTCAATTTTAGGAATTTTCCAGCGTTTGAAAAATCAAGCCTTTTGCGGAGATTAACAGGTGTGCTCGATTGGAAGTGGATCGTATAACTACTAGGAAAAAACTTACTGATTTACTTTACTCAAAAAGGCTATCAAATAGCTCTTCTGCACAAAATTCATGTAATTAAAAAAATAAACCATTTGTACAAACATGCAATAGAACATGATAACTGATATGTGTGGGTACATAGCTTCAGATTTTACAAGCATGCGTTTCCAACTCATCAATGATTCCAAAGAGATGATAATATTCATTTTCCAGGCGCTGTAACCGCGCGTCGGTTTCCTAATTTAAATAATGAAACACTCGGTTACTTTTTTGTTTTTTTTAAAGTAAGATTTTGTGGTTGTAAAAGGGAAAAGGAGGAAAAAAATTAGTGTGTTATTTTTCAACTGACTGATTAGCCGTGATAATTAGCATTTGCCGCTATCTTAGTTGGGGGGGGGGGGTGGGGTCAATGGATTTTCGACTTTTTTGGATTGTTTTTGTTTCTGAAAACGTTATTAGACCTACTCGGGTAATACTAATAGCAATTTTTACACAAATTGTATTGGCAGACCACTAAAATACGCGCAAAAAATGACCGAAAAAGAGGAAAACACTGACTAGGAGACTAGGTGACCGGATGACTTTATGATTATGATGATGACTTTACGATTTCGGCCCATAACTCGTGAAATTTCGGATAATCATGATTCTTAAAATGCCCCAGCGCCTCAAAGTAATGATCATCTTATAAATCGCCGACCTTTGAGGCCTCACTTCCGCTTTATTTTTCGCTTCAAGTGGCTTTTTTTGCATTTTTAAGGCTTGCTATGTAAGAGTTGTGAGAACCGAATAAGGAAAATCGCAAAAACTGAAAGCATCTTCGTCGATTATCCGACATGCGGAGGTTTCACTGCATATGACGACAACGAAATGGGCGAAAAACCGAACCTGAAAATATTAAAATAATATGTAGAGTAAGTGAAAATCTTAATTTTAACTCAAAACGACAAGTTCCGTGGCGGGAATCTCCATAGACGTTCTTCCTTAAAGGCGCGCCTGTTATCTTGTCCATTTCCGCTTTTTGGAGGGACCACACTTTCCCGGGAAAAAGGAGTATTCGTAGGAATAATGATCTGCTCCTTTCGAAAGTGCCACGCACTTACTTTATCGATCCGTTTTTTAATGATTTATCCTAAATTTTGGTCAAGACTACTATTTTTTGAGTAGAGGATTATTCATGACTATCATTCTCAGCTGAAAAAATACTACCCTTTATCCTTATTTTTTACCCCTTTAGGTTAAGGTTAAGGTTTGTTAAGTTTGTTAAGGTTAACGTTAAGGTTAAGCCTAGAAAAAATAGAAAGAATTTATTGAATGACGACGGATCTCTTTGAAACAGATTTTATGAATTCTCTTCTTGTATTGCTTCCCTTTCGAAGACTAAATAATAGAAAACTCATTCGCGACCTTTTTTAATCCTTTGAATTGCTTGCAAATGCTTTTTTTGTTTTTGTGTGACCCTATTTTCTAATTTTTTATTTTTTAGGCCACTGAAAAACTTGAAAACTGAAAAAAAAATTTTCTTCCAATTTCTTGTAGTCGAGAAATAATATTGAAAACGGAGAGACGCACAATTATGGCTGGTTAGGAATACCTATTTAGCAATATACAAAAAGAATGGTTTTTAACATTTTTTGAAAATTTTTTTGAAATTATGAAAATGAAAAAATAAGAGCCTTTCTAAAAATTAGAAGAATCACCATTGTTCTAACATGGCATATAAAAATTTAAGCATTATCACCGGTAGAAATAGCACAGAACTGATTATGCGCGTTTTGGTATGAAAGCATTTATGCTAAATTTGGATGAAATGTTCTCCATATCTGAAAACTCCTGCTTTTGTGAGTACGATAACTTTAAAAAAATCAATGGGCACGATAACTTTTAAAAAAACCTGAAATAGATAAGATTAATAAAAAGCACGGCGACCCATCCAATTGAATTCTGTTCCAATGCTTACTTACTAACTTAGTTACTTACTTAGTCGATCCGTAAATCGCTTGTGTGGGCGCAGATCGCAGCTAACCATGCCTTGCGATCTTGGGCGATGGTTATTCATGAAGTAGTCAGTCGGTTCCCTCGGTATATTGAGACTTCTTTTCGCAGTGAGTCGGACAATCTCATGGGGTGTCGTCTGACAAGTCGTTTTCAGCCTCGAGGAATCCATTTATGTATCAGTTTTGTCCATTTTCCGTCAGTTCTTCGTATAATGTGTCCTGCCCATCTTAATTTTTTATTTGTGATGTGCTTAAGTAGGTCCGTGACCTGGGTGATTTTTCCTTTTTAAATAATTTGGAAAATTAACGTATTTTTCATGATGACATTAAACACCCAATTAGGAATCGATAACTCCACATATTATACACGAATAAGCCATTAATCTTATCGACAAAAAGAAACGAAGTTGCTTTCTTGTCTTTTAAAAAACTTTTTATTTCATATTCTCTTTTTACATATCGAACTTCTCGTTTAGATGTTATTTTGTTGCTTTAGACTTCAATTATATTCAACTTCAACGAAATTCAGGTTTCCTGTTCTCCGTTTAGACCGTTCCGCTCGCGCTTTTGATTTAATTTTATCTGTTGTTGGCTGCTGCTGTTGTGGACAAAATGAATTTCTCACACTCACTTAAATATTAAAATATAACGACATTTTTTCGATTCTCGAGGCTCTCGTATTTTTTCGATAATTTTAACGATGCACCCTGATTTTCAGCAATGCGATGCGGATGGATAGTTTTGATCGCTCTGCTCTTTGTGAGAATTCAGTCAACAGACTTACGAGAAGCTGCTAACCAATCTGCCAACATTGTGACGAAAATTCTCGGTATTTTTTTTTGGACTGAACGTTATTTCAAAATTTTCGCGAAGGCGCATTTCAGGGATCTATGAATTTGACGCAATTATTCTCCTCATTCGACATTCCTTCTTGTCTCCGCCAATGTATGCCTGCAGTCGATAATGTCGGAGAACTTTTAAACGCTGCCAAAAACCCTGAGACGATGAAAGCGATGTGCCAAGATCTTACGGAAGCGTCGAAATGTGCCACAGCAGCAGGATGTGATAAAATCTTCGTTGGTGCAATTTCCAACACTTTTCAGTTCGTGTGCATGAATAACATAAATGGTAACTATATTAATGCAGTGAAGTTGTTACGCTTTCAATACTTTCAGAGGTCTCTGCTCAAATAAACTGCATACAAGAGAACGTCGGTGATCTTCACCAAGAATGCGAAGCGGAGTGTGCTGTTCAAGCTGATTTAATTGATAAAGCTTCGAAAAACAATGCTAATCAGATGTTCAACATGGAGAAGCTATGCAATTCTACTACATGCATTGGCAACTGCTACGAAAAAAATCTTCATAAGTACTGCGAAATCGGAGACGATAATATACTTGATACAATTTTCTCGCAATTTGATGATCTGCGGGAACAACCTAATCTTTTAGGATTTCATAAAAAGGAGAGCCTTCAGAATAAAACTGGAATCGCGAAACTGTTCGAGATGGTGATTCCAGAAAAATGCAGCAATGAGAAAATGAAGATTAATATTCCAAAAAAAATTTCGCTTCCCGACAAGCCGAAGTCCGTTGGTACGCCGGCAGAAATCAAAAAAGAAATTCCAAACCAAAAAGTAGCGAAAAACGTTAAAAATGAGGATAATGCATTGCTGGCGACATCTGGAAACATTTCGTCAGCGGCTGTGATATTCAACAAAAAAGTGCATACTTTAGAGTGTCAACTCATTGATTCTTATGGATATCCTCAAAAGACTCCCGAATTCGAGACGCTGTACAAAATTCTACACGTTAGACTATAAAATCTTTTTATTTTTAAAATTATATATTGTTTAGGAGCACTTTAACAGAAACGCTCCGCCGACAACTCCTAAAGCACCCAATGTATCCAGCGATGCAGAAAACACACGTTCTTGTCGTGAAGCATCATCCGATAAACCACAGTCCAAAAACTCTGGTTCCACCTTCATGATTTTCTCAGTCCTTTGGATAATTTCTGCAAACAACTTGTAAAAATGATTTTCAATGACCATACTAAACATGTAATCTAACATTTCCGTATATCTAACAAAGAATTGCATGATGTTGAGCGATATTTCTTGGCTTAAACTTTGTCAAAACACGTGTTTTTCCATCAGAAATAAATCAGTTTGAACATTGCCTTCACTAATATCTTTAAAATGTGTGTGCTTCTAATTTATTATCTATCCATGACGGTCTTCCTCAATTTTCACGAACCTGGATAAGATTTTTTCAGAATTATTCAGAGTCTGAGAACAAAACACAGCTATCGAGCAAAAAAAAAAGAAAGGCTGCGCAAATTAAGCTCGGAAGATGTTGCCGTAAAATAGTTTTATTTCAGAGTTCGGGGAAGAATCAAAAAGTTCCATTCTTTAAGACTTTTCAGAATTTGAGAAAAGAATTCGGCGCATAGCGGAAATCTTAATTAAAAAAACTATAATTTAGGATGCACAACAAAAACAAATTTCAATGTTGCCCCGTAAATCCTGTACCTGTAAACCTGTAAATCTAGGTTATGAAAACATCGTTTTTCATTAAAATCCCTTTCAGAAATTCTCGATCTTCATGTGGGTCCCCACCTGTTGTTCTGAGGTTGACTTCTTAAATAGAGCCTTTTTGCTGAAGTTTTAAAATACAAATGCTTGTTGCCAGGGGAAAAAGGATACTATTGCGAAATTCGCAATGTTTTTATAGTCTTGAGTAACGAAAAGACCGAAGAGAATTTATTTCATATTTTTCACATTAATTTGGAATATTTAATAAATAAGCAGTGCTTAAATAGATCGAAATTTAAAAAAATGAAACCTTTCAAGTCACTGGTAACAATAAATTCTCTTTCTCTTTTCTAATACCTTTCCCTAATTATCAATCGAAATTATTAATACATTGGGTTTATTATTTATTTTTTTTTAATAATTGCTTATAATTCCTGTAATTTATCATAAGACTAATTAAAAATCGCTTATAAAATTTGCTGCTTAGTCTCTAATAAGATGAAATGAAAGAGAAACTATTAGAAAATATAATTAAAGGTTTGATTAAGCTTTGTATTGGCCTAACTGACTTTCGCTAGTCACCAAATTTTCTAAAATTGAGTTGCAATTTCATTTAATTAGATGAACATCGAGTTGCTTGAAGAGGGTGGGCTGGGACGCCTTCCGGCTTATATACTTCTCCCTCCGCTAAACAATGCGCTCTGAACGACACTCCAGACCGAGCTCAACACTCATCACCGACACGGCCTCAGGAAGCGCTTGTTCCGCGGAGACTTGCCGCGCCGACTCTTCCGCACCTAGGAAAATACGCATGCCGTATATTCCTGATTTTTAAGAGTAATCAACCATTTTTCTTTTTTAAAGAAGACTGTTTTTAAGACTTTTATATTCACTTATCTTCCCTGCAAATATGATATCCTCGGCTTTTCACCTATATCGTGTTTTTCGAATGTTTCTTTATTAGAATTGCAAGAATTCTAGCAAATTCTCAATAAAAACATTTTTAATTAGTAAAATTAAGAAAAAACTCGCGCAATTTTGGAAAAATTCGAACAATTTCAGATTTAAGTAAAATCGCTTGAAGACTTTGAGACTTGACTTGAGACTTGAAGACTTGAAGAAGAAATTACAAGTTTAGATGATAAATGAATGAAAACATAAATACAACTTTTTATCTTAAAAAAAAAGATAAAAAGTCTGTGATATACATTTGAAAATTTGTGATATTTTCTCGATTTTTCCACACCACCTATTTATTTGACTTTACTTCGAACCACCTGGCTAATACTTTTTCTGTCGATACGTTTTTAAGAAGTTTGAAGAGATAAGTGTCGTTTATCTAATGCGTAACTGATATGACTTGTGTTTTTCTTTTATACGATTTGAGATTTTAGCTTAAACGTGAAATATTGACGGACACGCTCGAAATAAGGTTCCCATTTGCGCTAAATTTCCGTCGTCTCGTCTTGAATTCGTCTGACACAGTGTGTTGACAACGTTTTTACTATTTAAGACGAATGCAAGACGGACTGAAAAACAAACGACGGCGACTCGACATTTTGTCTTCGTCTTTCGTGGAAACCTTAGTTCAAAATAAGGGTATACATTTGTTACTTAAGACGCTGAAATTCCTCTTATTCCTTTTACCTTTTTGCAGGAACTATTTTGCGAATTGAATATTTAATGTAATAAGGTGGAAGATAGTTTCCAAGACGATTACAGTCAGAACTGAAAATGTGTGATTTAAAAAAAAGAGTTAAAATTTTTATTTTACTTCTTTTTTTTTTCTAAAAATCGCATTTTTAAAACGTCTTTAAAACTTTATTTAGGATATCGTTTCTAATATTCTTAATATGATTTAAGTAAGGGTACACTTTTCTTTCGTTGTTTCGTGCTTTATACGTAAAACTGCTGCAACTTTACTGTAATATTAAAAGATCTGTTTGAAGAGACGCTTCAAGTCGTCTGGAAAAGCATTCGCGTGGACATTGGGTATTAAACCTTCGAGTAAGTCGTTAATAAATAAATTTTTTAAAAAGTAAGTCCAATATCACTATATTATTAAAAACGATTGGAAAACAGTTCTCTGATTGATGAGGCTCGATTTTCATTAAGTTTTCAGAGGAAATTTGGAAAAATTTACTTACACGGGAACCTCGAATGGAAAATTCGACTATGGAGAATTCAGCACACATAGTGGCTATCTGCGGAAATTTCTGGAAATCGAGATATTTCGATCTGAAAATCCGGAGCTCCGTATTCCTCGCCCCCTTTTCAGATCAAAATAGCTCGATTGCCATAAATTTCCGCAGATAGCCACCATGTGTATTGAATTCTCCGTAGTCGAAAGTACCTGTCGTCGAATTTTTAAAATAAGTTAAGGAGATTTCTATTCGAGGTTCCCGTGTTAGCGATGTCCGCCTAGTTTTTGTTTGATTAGATATAGTTAATAATAATTTTTAAAAAATGAAAATTGAAATAAAATACATAAATAGGTATATAATTATCATATATATCCCATTTCAGAAGCGAAGTACAAAATGGATAATTCCACTGAAATTAACGAATTGCTGCAGTCTTCATACAATATGATGATGCTAACGAAACTAGGTAAGTAATGCTTCAATGTAAAACGAATTGTCTTGCTGATTCAGGGGAAAACAATTTGGACAGCATGCTGAGCAGGGCGCACCGTGTTTCTTCTCGGATTTCGTCGATGTACAAGTACGAAAAACTTCTTAACGATATGCAAGGTGAACATTTTTAGAAAAGCTTCGAAATTTCGTGTTTTCGAATTGCATTAAACTGAAATGCTCCATATCCAAAAAGGTTTTATATTTTTCCCGACATTCCTTGCAAAATGTTTTGAATGAGAATGGTAATATTGAGCAACTCCTCACTGAATGCATGCTTCGCCAGTGGCTTACTTACTTGGATACTTGGACGAACGGTAGTCGGCTGGGGATGTCCTCAGAACCAGGCGGCACACGTCACTTTTTGTCTTCGTCTGTCGTGGAAGCCTTAGTTCTCCGTGTCTCCATAATAAAATTATCCTTTCCGAATTTGTGTCCTGTTACAGACATAAGCATATTGCCAAAAAATAGTTTTTCGGCATCGGAGTTTGTGTATTGTTGTGGCCCTTATGGGCCCTGTCATGTCCGTAACAGAACACAAATTGGGAAAGGATATCTTGATTACGTCTACCGCATCTTTTCAACTGTTCAAAAGAATGAGCGTGTCTTCAATGCCCAAATAAAATAATTCTTCGGCTATGTCGTGTACTTGATTTATATAGTTATCATACTGATTTTCCAGACTTAACCGTGCGTGGAAATCGACGAAAGCTGATACTGAATGATCTTCAAAGGGAAAATAAGCAGATAATGGCAATGCAGGACGAAAACCGACAGCTGAGAGAAACAACAGAAGAATACTTGGCTACTATGAGAGATATTCTGGAAACGCATGCTGAGTTGGAAAGCAGTATTGTTATGTTCGTTAAGTAATAGAACTTTAAAATATTCTTTTTTTGAAGGCAACAAGTCAACAAAGAAGTGGACAATATAGATAATATTATGTTCGAAATGGCCAACACAAATCTGGAAATTCAACTAAAGTTAGTCAAAAGCTATCTTAAATGTTTCAATCATATTTAACATTAAAAAATGAACTTTCAGAGCCAAAGCATTAAAGATAAATGAGATGATGAATGATCTAGAGAAGCAGCGACGAACAGAATACCAGGATCTCAAGCTTGCCGTGCAAAAAAATAATAATTACAAGTAATATCTGCCGTTATTTCTTTTTTCTGAAAGGTGGAGTTGTGTTAACAATAGAGAAAGATGACAGCTTTGAATAAGGCTTCCACGAAAGACGAAGATAAAAATTCGTCTTTTGTCTCGTATTCGTTCGTCTGGCATTCGTCTTACGCAATAAAAAAGTGGTGCATGTGCACCAACAATGTTTATCTCTGCGCCAGACGAAATCAAGACGAAGATGGGACGAGACGACCGAAATTTCGCCCAAATGAAAGCCTTAGCTTTGAATGATCCCCAAATCATCCTGAATACAGTTTATTGAAAAAAATTCGGAAATTTTTTTTTCACGAAACGACATTTTCCGTAGTTTTCCGTACTTACCCTTTCTTTCAACTAAAATGTCTTTAGACGAAAAATTGTGTCAAATTTATTAAATTTATAAAATACGATGTATGAATAAGACCATCTTTGATTATTACTATTATATAAATATCGTATTTGTTCTCCGGAAACTATGAAAAGCCCTAAGCTCAAAAATATGACAAATGAACCTAAAAAGCGTGGACATGCAAGCGCGCTCCATTGCTTAGTAGTTTACGCGGCAACACAAAATATGGTTTCTCGCCAACTATGATTTTTCAAATATCGAATTTTTTATTTCAGAGAAATGTTCAAATTGGCCTGCTACTCGAATCCAGCAGCAATCAGTGTTCTAAAATCGGCAATGAAAATTATCCTTGACGAGGAATTAGAGCACGACCTTGAAGAAGATCAAGAGAATGATAGCCTCGATTGCACGATTATTCAAAAGAAGTGATCGGCCTCAACGATATTCTGTAAATACATTCTATTGCCTTTTTGTTAAAAGTATCCTAATTTATTCGATCTGTGTAAGATGTGAGTAACTGACAAGAAACGTGTCGTGTATTCGATGAAGTATCGATCGTTATTACACAATAAGTCAGTTAAAGAGCCTTGAGAAATCCGTGCAGGGTTTGTAAACTAAAAAATTTATTGAATTGAAAAAACTTTAATTCTTCTAACAAAAACCAATTAAATAAAAGAAAAATCTGCCATATATATTGATGAAGAAATCGCTTTCATCCTCTCCGTCGTC
The DNA here is from genome assembly GCA_003052745.1 of Caenorhabditis inopinata. Lineage (NCBI taxonomy): Eukaryota > Metazoa > Nematoda > Chromadorea > Rhabditida > Rhabditidae > Caenorhabditis > Caenorhabditis inopinata. The sequence goes on along the minus strand of AP018153.1, from coordinate 12,905,333 downwards.
AGCTTAAATGTTATTTATTATTTGCAGCACTACTTTCTAGTAATTCTCTAAAATTTTCGAAATCTCTCCATCCAGATTGAGACATGGAATGAGGTAATTTTCAGTTAGACTGAAGTGAGTTCCTGGAATCTGTAACGCACATTGGAGGAATTTTTATGTTACCAGAATTAGTTAACATAGAATTTAATTGAGAAACCATTCATCTTTCTTCTTCCTCTCCAACCCGTGCATCTCCTTCTCTGTCCATATAATAAGCTAACTAGGGAAGGTTGCTAACTCACCGTGGAGTTTCCATACCAGACCTATGTGAATCGATAGATTAGAACACACTGATAAAAAATCCGTTTTCAGAATTTGCTGAACGCTTAAGCGAAGCGAGTAAAATTCCAGCACTAACCATCTTCAGTTCCTCCGCGATATCATAACCAATTTTTAATGAGCTGAACCGTGACAAGTTGGCAGAGTGGGTAAGAGGCGGGAACAGTAGGAGGAATTAAGGTGTAGGGTTCGATTTCCGCTGGGGTCAACTATTTTTTAATTTTATTTTTTTGCTTTTTTCAAATCTTAAAATTCCTTTTTTATACGTTTTTTTGAATTTTTTTTCCAATTGTTTTCAATATGGTGCTTTTGGGCAATTGGAAATTAAATTACGTTAGTGTGTACTCAACACAGAATATGTTCAACGTGCGCTGCCTGAACATCCGAAGCGCTTTTTCGCAAGTTCTACAAGCCAGATCCGAGTGAAAATGATTTCGCAATCAATTTTGAACCATTGAGCTAGATCACCGTATAGAAATCAACTCACAAATGGCTTTGGTTTGCAAAGGAATAATGCATTTGAATGATTTGTTACAAGGGTAATCTACAATAATCAGGCGGAGGAGGGGCGATTCTTGGAATTTACCGTTACAAGACCAACTATTATCAAATCAAAACCCTGTGAAACAGCTATCTCAAGCTAAGCTCGCTAAGTACGGCATACAGGTAGTGTGCTCGATTGGAAGAGAATCGTATGACAACTAGCAAAAAACTAATTGATTTACTTTACTCAGAAAGACTATAAAATAACTCTTCCGTACAAAATTCACGTAATTAAAAAATAAACGATTTGTACAAGATATGCAATAGAACATGATAACTGATATGTGTGGGTACATAGATTCAGATTTTACCAGCATACGTTTCCAACTCATCAATGATTCCAAGAAGATGATCATATTCATTTTCTATCTCTTTCAGCATTTCAGAATTGTCCGTTTTCGAGCAGTTAACCAAACGGAGCGTCTTTTGCAATTCTTTCATCTTCGATGTGTATTGAGACTTGGCGTGGATGCGCTGTAGTAAAAATACATTAAGGATTAAAGCCTGCACATCATAACAGGATATCAAGAAACAAAAGTTGAGTCGTTATCTTGGAAAAAGATCAGTATTTTCATGTTTATTTGCAAATTTTTCGTGAAAATTAGAAAATATCCCCTCCAATTTTATCATTTTTTCAGTATTTATGATTATCGATAGTTCCAATACAATCGCGATTTTTCCGGAGCGTGATTAGGGAAAAAAAAAATCATATTTACTACTTAAAAAATCGGGAGGGCCGTTGTCGGATTACCACAGCCGTGTGGATCAAGGCTGAAGAACTAGCCACATACGTTACTGACTTACAGTTATGTTTTATACTTTCCACTTTGTATTTGTATTTGAATATTTGCATTTGAACATTAGTGTAATTATAGGCAGTTTCAATACCATCTGTACTGGAATCAGGAAATATCAAAGCTGTGCAGCTGTACCTTTTTTTGACGGTTTCCTTCACTATGTACATGGGTATAACGCTGAATTCGAAGACCGTCAAAAATCAAATAAAATTTACATCCCGTCCCGTATCCCAACTACCCTGCAACCTCTTAAATATATGAATGTGAAGCGCTCGGGTGGTCATGACTCTCCCGAAAATCAAAGTAAAAGACCCACGATCTTTTGAGTTATTCAAAAAAACGTCTTGGACAGAGTCACAGACAGACAGAACTATTCGCTTAATAATAAGTAGATATAGATGTTCCCAAAACGTTGGAAAACAATGTCCATAAAAGTTGTAGTTTTAATGATATCAAACTGATTTTTTACATCTGATATTTGGACATCCCAATTGATATATCAGCAAAATTTTGGCTGTTTTTATCGTTGTTAAGACAGTTTTGTAGATTTTGGGTGTACGGTTCTACAGTATCCCTAGTACCCTACGACCTCCTAAATATATGAATGTGAAGCGATCGGGTGGTCATGACTCCATCCCGAATATCAAAGTAAAAAACCCACGTTCTTTTGAGTTATTCAAAAAAACGTCTTGGACAGAGTCCCAGACGGACAGAACTATTCGCTTAATAATAAGTAGATTTTTTTCAGTTAATTTCATTGTGTATTATTGTGTCGCGTATTAGAGCAGAGTTTGAATTGCTCTAAGGATAAACCGACTTTGATAAGTTTCTGTGAACTTACATTTTCGAAATTGGTGAAAGTAGAATTGGCTTCAGAAACGAGATCTGTTATATTCTTTTCGAGAGAAGAAATCATTGCCGATTGCTCTTCGAGATGTGTTTTAGCTAGTATCGATTCAAAAGACGATTTTGCAATTCGCTCGATAAACGTGGTGAGCTCACTGATCATATCGTGTGTCGTCTTTGACTGCTTTATGAGCTTATGTTCAACGTCGAAAACTTCCTCCATTACTTCGCTTTGCTCATTGACGAGCGGAAAAAATGAGAAACGGATAATTTTCTAACATAATGACTCACCGATATTACATCAATCATTTCATCGGCCGGTTTTGATTTTTTGGTAGATGAAGGAGTTGCTCTGTTATTTATAACAGCAGATAACTGTTTCTTGAAAGGAACGGGAGTTTGAATCGTTGCTTTTTCCGAGGAAGAAAGAGGGGTGGCAAAGCTGACGTGCTGGAAACACATTCGATTCACCTATTAAAACATGATTTCAATCAAACCCGATCTTCTAGATTTCCTGAACGTCTTTTGAGTGAAGAACGCGGTGTTGTACTCATCCTTTAAAGTAAATAATAGAGCGCTTGAAGTACTCAGAAATGTGATTTATACGGAAAACAGAGAATGGAGGGCTAAAACTAAAATTCCTGAAATGTGGGAGCCGAGTCAGAATTGCCGACTGCCGCCCACGGCCCATCACATCAACTTTTGAATATACTAACTACAGTTGTCGGGCAGCCGGTAAGCTCCACGTCTCTCCTAGTAGTACTTTTTTATTTATTACAGTAACGTAGCCACTTTCGAGAATTGAAGTAAATATCGAGAAACAATATGAAAAAACTACGATTTTTCGATTTTTTCAAAATTTTCTTAATTAGAAAAAACGCCTCCGTTCTCCTTTTCTACACCAATAAACAGGCATTGCACGAGAGAAAAATTCTTAAGGAATTGACAGAGTGAGAACTGTTTTACAATAAAACCCAAATATCAACGCCGAATTACGAATAATTTTTTTTCCGAAATTATGAAATTCGTTCAGATCTATTGAATAATTTTTTTAATGTTTAACTAATCGAACCATGTCTGTGCGTCTCTCCGTTGCTAACATTATTTCTAGAAATTAGATGAAAACATCCGAATTTTAATGGTTTGCTAAAATGTAGAAAATCATTTAGTTATGAGAAAAATTTAATAATATTGCCGATGGCAGAAAACAACAAAACCTCCTCGGCGCATGAGGCAAAGAGAAAAATTGAAAAATCTGAAAAGGAAGTACGGGGCCAAAAGTTAACTGGAAGATAACCGAGAAAAAAATATTTGTTAAAGATGATATTTAAAAAATGCCGCTGCGAAAACGGCGATGGAAGAGGAAAATTTTGAGAAATCTTAGGCCACTGCTTACCGTAATCAGCAATAATCGATGCGAAATCGGCCCGGCAATTTCAAATTCCCCATAAATTGTGATTTACTCGATAGAATTTGATATTAAATCAGAAACGGGGTGCGCCTACTGAAATTAGGAAGAGCAATGATGTGCTCTTGTTCTCCCTTCCTTCGGTCGCAAGACATAATTTTTTCCAGATCCTCACTCTCACGCTTACATTTTCAACAGACAACTATTTCATTGATTTATTGGGAATTGCGTGTTGCCGGTGTTGACATGGATTTGGCTTGGCGTACAAAAAGAAATAAGATGCATGAGACTCTGGAAGAAAAATGGCAGACCAAATAATAACGCAATAGGCTTAATGATTAGCAAAACTTTAAATATGCTGAAAGTATAATTAAGATGAGTGATAAATTCGTAGCCAAAACGGAGACGTTAAGTTATTATTACAAACTTCTAGCATCGATTAGCCCTTCGCTCGTCTTCGCTGTCGTCTGGAAATGTTCCTTACCTTTCTTGATGCTGCTTTCCGATTCCTTGAGCTCCGGGAGAATCAGTTAAGTAAAGAGCTGTTCAAATGAAAACCATAGTGCTTGAAGTTCGTTGGCAGTTTCTCGGCGAAGTGAATGGTGTGAGGCAACTACTCCTCTTTTCGCCATTGTTTTGTTGGAAATCTCGCAATTCCAGACACGGACAGCTATTACTCCGTTCGTTAAGTTGAAAAATATCAATTCACTCACTCGGTTGCTTTCTCACTTTTCTCAGGCTCTCCAGCGAGCTAGCAGTCAATCTCATCGCCGTATGTCGTTCTTCCAAAAGTTGCCTTTGCTCGTCAAACTTCCAGCGTCCCGTTATCCTGTTTCAGATCGCTCCATTTCAAGTCTGCGGCCTCGTTCGCCCTGAGTAGTGCATGCCAGGAATGAACCGTTAGAAGAATGCCCCTTTCGCATTTTTCGTTTTGTTCAATAATATCGAACAATACGAGAATCTCTGCTTCAAGAACTTGTTTTGGCTGGGAGCGCGATAGCATTTAATCAATAAATTCAGCGGAAAACTTTTCTGCCAATATTGAGAGCTCGTTGTTTGATAATGGAAGGCGATTACTGCTTTTTCTAAATTACTACAGCCTAGCGACAGTGATCTATCTGCTCTGAACTTTGTGAAAGCATCGATTTCACTCTCAATGTGTCCTCAACTGAGTTTCGCTGTCGATGGCTCCCTTGCTCTTATTGGCGCGATCGCGATGATCGATATCAATGGAATCGGAGGCCCGGGATTCTGGCGATAGCGTTGATGAAATTCCGCTGCTAACCTCCTAAAATTTCTAAAACTTTTTTTTTCGGTTTGCTATGTTTTTCCCTTTTTTCTGACAATCTACTAAGATTATACCATTTTTGGCGAAACTTTTTTGCGAAGTATCCCGTTGTGACAGATGAAACAACGTTTGTCAAATTTCTCAAAATCTGGTCCATCTTCGAACTTGTTCGCGGCTTTCTTGAGTTCGAGTCTCTCTTGAGCCAAGAAAATTCTTGGAAAGGGAGTTATAAAATGATAATAACGGTTTCATGCGTTAATTTTTAATCAATAATAGTCAAGTTTCAGCATCAAAATTCACTAGCCGGTGAATTGGCTACCGAGAGTACCTTATTTCCTCATTTCTCTATTCCACGAATCGATCATTTCGTCGTATTTTTGAGCGGAGGATGTCGGATGTTGCTGATGGCGACCAGACCTTTCGTTGACGCGGTTGTACTTTTCCAAGAAAATTTCAAAAAAGAAAAAGCATTAATTCTGCTTCTAGATTATAAGTGTCAAACTCGTCCAAACACCGTTTTAAGTATTTTGAAAAGTCGTTTCTTCGAACACTCATTGTTCACCGCTCCGATCGGGAACGCTCTGAAAATATTGATTATTCGACGATTGGAAGAAAAAAAATAAATTACGTTCACTTTAAAAGGGAAGATTTTCCACCATCCTTTACAAACACCACTTTTGTTCCTCCACACGGTGATTCCCAGCATTGGAACAGTTCGATATGAACAGGTCTTCGTCCAATACGAAGAATAAAATTGGTGATGTCGTCAGTTTGAGTCTAAATTGTTTAATTTTTAAAATATTTTTGTTTTTTCAATGGAAGCTTCTCACAACATTTATTATGCCCCATTCCTCGATCTTTTATCTTTTATTTATTACTGGATTTTCGTTGTTTTTTTCAAACACCGATGTCCCGTTGTATCTTTCGTATTCTGAATTTATTTCGATTCTTCTTACATTTTTTTACTCAAATCCGCGCTATTCCATTATAGGGTGGCTCCTAAGTATGGAGACTTTTTTCCGAGAGCTGCTGGCACGGTGCCAAGGGGTATTTTTGAAAACTTTCGAATATTTTCGAAAGTAGGTGAACTACATAAGAGGAGAACAAGCATAAGTAATCACTTCATTTACATCGCTAGCTATGAGAGCTTCTTCCCTGATTGCCTAGATGTACGCTGACGGAGTGTGCGTGTGTGACATTGTTTAACGTCTCCAAATTCCGAAGTCAACCGTCTACAGGGTAGTGAAGTATATCGAGACGAGAGGGCATATCAAAGAGCTACCAAAAACAGGAAGACCACAAATTATCAATTCACGGATCCGTGACATCATCAAAAGGAGGATTGCGCGGAATGATGGGTTTAGCATGAACACGCTGTCTGAATCGGTCGCCGAACCGATCAAAAAATCGCGAATAAGGGCCTTGATCTTACCAGTTACCGCCTTCGTCGTGGGCAGCATCTTTCCGACCGGTCCAAGAAAAATCGAGTTCAAAAATCCAAAAAGTTGGTTGCAGCCCTTAAGGCCCGTCGCCTCACCTACGTCATTTGGACTGATGACAACATCTTTACCATTAGACAACTTCCCAACGGGCAAAACCACCGCCAACTCCTATGAAAAGAAGAGTCGAGATCCCGAAACGTCATTTGGCCTTCAACTGAAAGTTTCCTCAATCGGTGATGTTGTGGGTTGGAATCACATCCGACGGCAAGGTTCCACTGAACTTCGCCGTTCGGAACGTCAAAATTAACAGTCAGGTATACCAAAAAACCGTTTTGATGGATGTTCTACTTCCGTGAACCACTAGTCACTTTGGCCAGCAACCCTTCATCCTCCAACAGGACTAGGCTCCTTCCCAAGGCTCCAAAACCACCATAGAGGTACTCGACGCTCACTTTTCGGGATATTGGGGGAAGGACTAGTGGACAGCTTCGTCGCCAGATCCCAATCCGCTGTATTATCCGTCAGGGGATTCTTGGAGAAAAAGGTCATGGCTCACTCCCATCCAAATCTCAAGTCTCTGAAGAAAGCGTTGCTCAAGGCATGGGGCGAAATTGACAAGAACTTCCTGCAGCATCCGACTCGTCTGAAAGCGTGCATCGAGATGAAAAAAATATGAAATCTCGAGCATCTTTTAAAATTATTGTAGCTTTTAGTCTACTCTATCAGAAAATAAAGTTTATTTTGTTTTAATCACTGTCGTTTCCAAATTTGATTCGAAAACAAAAGTCTCCATATATAGGAGCCACCCTGTATACCTGATAGAAATGTCATTCGAGATTCTGTTCAAGTACATTCAAACGTGTAAAAAAAACTTAAATAACTATAAGCTATTGAACACCAGCTATTAATTCATTTCGCATCGAAAAATTCTCACATAAATCGACACGAGCAGATTCCAGCTTGCATTACACCGACACGATGTTTTCTATACGGCATTCAAGTGTTCGTTTAATATATTTTTCTCTTAAATTCCTGAATACCGAGGAAGCGGCTGAAAAAATAATTTTTAAATCATTTTTATCGACACTTACGTAATTAGTAGACAGTTTCTTAACGGATTAACTTTCCTAAAGAGCTTCAATATCTTTTACTCATGCTTACTCATTACTGTTGGGCGTTTTCGAGTGGAATACGGGTGAGGAACATTGAGATATTCTGAAAATAATTTTAATGAAATACATAAATATATTTCCGGCAAATTCATTTATAATAAATTGTTTTTAAAACGTATATGTAATTATTTTATAATATTATGCTTTTTATTGATTTCTGCCATTCGCCGAGTTCGTTTCTCTGATTTCGTTTTGTTCCGATGCTCTCGCGATATTTTATCCTCTGGGCTCTCGTCGGAGTAGTGCCCTTCAGACACATCGGAATGATCGGTTTGTGATCCAGTATCCTCCCAATCTGTTTCATCAGCCGAAGACGCCAGCTTGATGAATGGCACTTTTTGATTCTCTTTCGAACTCTAAAATTGAACGATTTCTAGACATTAAAAAACATTTAGGTACATTGTGCTGCGCAGATTCATCTGTGTATCCAAGGTGTTCCTCTTCCATTCGGCCCTCCTCATTTATGATGGATGAAGATTGTGGCAATTGTTCCGAGTGTAGTTCGGGCTGATCTCCTTTTTTTGCTCGATGTGATGATTGTGTTTCCTCCTCATAACTCTCTTGATCCCGCTTGTGAAAATTGAGAAAAACTGCCATTTTTAATGGCATTTTCTGATTGGAAAAGTTCCGTACACGAGCCTTTGTCATCGCCTTCCCATCGGATTTATAATAAACACCAGACATGACTACTAAAAGCGGATATTTCCATTTCTGGAACTGTTCAAATGTTCATCTATAAAACTTAATAGATAATTAGTTTCAGCACACAGCGTACATTTATTTTAAAGATATGGAAAAAGACTAAGTACGAAACAGGTTTATTTTAGATCGAATCATAAATTAATCGATAAATGGAAACCGACGCATCACCGCCAAATATCATACAATATTTTTGTTTAAATATGCAAAGAATGTTAGATAATATTTGCTGTATGGAATACAGTGTATTTGAAAACCAATTGACACAAGTTCGTCGCAATTATTTAAAAAAAACATAGCAAAATGAAGACTGTATCAGTATTTTTGGAGTGCGGTTTATTGAAATATACATAACGATAAGAGCTCGAAAGGTTTCTTGATCACTGGATGATTTTCGTCTTTCAGGAGATGTCAGTCGCGAGTTGTTGTCGAAGTTCTCCTAAAAATATATAAAATTAGACGGAATGATTTTATAACCAAACGGACCGAATGTTGTTGAGCGTTAAAACACAGAAGTCTTTCGAGGAGTTGAAAGTGTAGGCTACGCATTTTTTGTGGAAAACCCTGCCGCTCACCAAAAATTTCCCGAAGACATTAATAAAATATTATTATCATCGTACTTTTTTTTGATTCAATGTGCTCTAGCTAAAAAACATTGGCATTGCATGATTTCTATTTTTTAAAAAATATTTTCTGTTGGTATCGAATAAATTTAATTGAATTATTGTAAGTGTCATTGATAAATATTCAAGTATATACGATAAAAAACGAAGGGAAATGCTTTGGAAATTTCAGTTTATTCGACGATCGCTCTCGTAAATCGACACAACTTTTGTGACGAGGCCACCATTTTTTTTAATTAGAGCACATTTGAACTAGCGTTACGACGGTGTCTATAATATCTGGAATGAGCATCTTCAACAGTTACACGATTTCAATTTTATTTTGATGATCCCCTTTATAATATCTTGAATGTTTAAATTGCCCATGAAAAAAAAAATCGATCTGAGAGAAATTTGTATTATTATCGGTTCGCGAGTACGTAGTGAGCCGCTTATAGGTGGGGTTTGGGTCTCGTTAGGAAATTGGCGCGTTAAAACGCGCCAATTTAAAAATTGTAAGAAAGCGCATTCACTGCGTTTGTGATTACCTTTCGAAAATTGAAGCGAATATTGGAATTTTTTCTATATTTTTCTTTGAAAATCATGTTTTTTAAAATTAATTTTTATTGTCAAATTTCTTTCCAATATTCGCTTCAGTTTTCGAAAAGAAATCAGAAACGCAGTGAGTGCGCTTTCTTACAATTTTTAAATTGGCGCGTTAAAACGCGCTATCCCCTAACGAGACCCAAACACCGCCTCTACACGCAATATCACGTACTTGCGGATGGATAATATTACACTCTTCGACTTCGCATTGCTTACGAAGTTTGTTTTCGCAGCAGTAGCCAGTGCATGTTATAGAATTGTGCCGTTTCTTCATTTGATTTTCAGCGTTTTTCGAAGCTTTCTCAATTAAATCAGCGCACTCCGCTCCGCATTTTGGTGAGGATCGCCGACGTTCTCTTGTATGCAGCTCATTTGAGCTGAGGCCTCTGAAAATATTGAAAAGGTGAAAACTTTTATTGCATTAATATCTACTTCTTACTAAGCGAATAGTTCTGTCTGTCCGTGACACTGTCCAAGACGTTTCTTTGAATAATTCAAAAGAACGTGGGTTTCCTACTTTGATGTGCGGGATGGAGACATAGTCATGGCCACTCGAGCGCTTCGTAACCTTATCCTTAGGAGTTCGCTGGGTACTGTAGGAATATACACAAAAAATCTACAAAACTGTCTTAATAACGATATAAAAATTCATCATTTTTCTGATATATCAATTGGGATGTCCGTGCATCACACGTAAAAAATCAGGTTCATAAGTGCAAAAATACAACTTTAATAGACATCAGTGGAAAGCTGACGGCCACGCCGCGAATTCCACTTACTAGTAACACACGAACTGAAAAGTGTTGGAAATTGCACCAAATACTGTAGCTGTGGAGCATTTCGAGGCTTCCCTATTATCTTGGCACATCGTTTTCACCGTCTCAGGCTTTTTGGCAGTGTTTAAATGTTCTCCGACATTGTCGACTTTTTTATTTTTAAAATTCACTTTCGTCCAAAAAAAAAGCCAATGCCAATAGTTTTTTGCCAATATTTCTAGTTAAGACTTCCATTTGGGCGAAATTTCGGCCGTCTCGCATCATCTTCGTCTTCGTCTTGAATTCGTTTGACACAGTGTGTTTTTTTTTATTGCGTAAGAGGAATGCAAGACGAACGAAGACGACTTTTTGTCTTTTTCTTTCGTGAAAGCCTTATTTCTAGTAACAATTTTGGTAGGTTAATTGGAAGAGTCACATAAGCTTACTTTCCAATTATTTTCGATTATAATATTGAAACAATTTCGATTGGGTGACCATTTTGCTTGTTAATTTTACATGCTTTAATTTATTTTACAGTGATAACTACAATTGACAAAAACTAGGAGGATTTTCAAACTGGAGAATTCCGTCCGACTATTTTAAAACCTAATCGCTGTCTGAGGCTTCCACGAAAGACGGAGACAAAAAGTCGTCTTCGTTCTTCTTGCATTTCGTCTTGCATTCATATTACGCATTAAAAAAGTTGTCAACACACAGCGTCAAGACGAAGATGAGACGAGATGGCCGAAATTTCGCCCAAATGGAAGCCTTACCGCTGTCACCTTCCCCCTCCCCAATTGAGCAAGTTTCGATTTAAAATAAAAGATTACATACCGACAACCATATAGTCTGTTTTGAGCCATTCCTAACAATGAAAAGTCGGGCATTTTCCCCTGCCATTTTATAAGTTAGAAAACTTTTTTTTCTCGGGAATTTCCGTGTGTTTCCGCTTCCGCTTCCGCTGCAGGTCTGTCGCAACCAACAGTAGTCTTGCAGAGTTGCTCGAAGAAACATAGCAAATAAAGTATTATTTATCCGCGAGTACGTGATTTTTCGTTTAAAGGGGCTGTTTGGGTCTCGTTAGGGGATAGCGCGTTTTAACGCGCCAATTTAAAAGTTGTAAGGAAGCGCACACACCGCGTTTGCGATTTATTCAGTTTAATAAACAGTTTAAGAAATTTGACAATAAAAATTAATTTAAAAAAAACATGATTTTCGAAGCAAAATATAGAAAAAATTCCAATATTCGCTGCAATTTTCGAAAAGAAATCACAAACGCAGTGTGTGCGCTCTCTTACAATTTTTAAATTAGCGCGTTAAAACGCGCTATCCCTTAACGAGACCCAAACAGCTCCTTTAAACGAAAAACCACATACTCGCGAATGGATAATACGATATCATGGGACTTTCGGAAACAAAGGCTAAGATAACCTAAGCCTTTACAAATTCTTTGGAACCGCTGTTCCATTTTTATTGCTTTCTTAAGTTTGAGAAATCCTCTACTGTGAACAAGAATTTCCATGTTTATGCCAATAAATCAAGGGTTGTTTCGTAGTAATAATTTCAAAAATAACGTGGCTACTTTCGAAATCTAGCGGAAATAAGGCTTTCTGGAGTCATTGTCGATAAAATCGTCGTGATTGCGTTGCTGTTTCAATGAAAAAAGGCTATCCGCATAGCAATTGCATTTGTTCACGAAGTGCTCAAAATAAGCGCAGTAGCTGAAAATATAGAAATCAAAATTGGTTCTCGTTAAACATACATCGCCGTACAGTTTTTCGAGAACTATAGTATCCACAGAGTCCGCGGGACCAGCTAATTGCTGACATGGGGGAATGCTATATTCTCGACGAATGTCGCACCATTTGTAGTTTCTGAAAAATAAAATGGAAATAGCCAAACAGCTCTAATTATGATTCACTTGTGTCCATTGTTGTTCATTATTCTAAAAATGTTCTCAACGTAATCGTTAAACTCTTTCAGATGATTCAAATCATCTTGGCTCGACTCCTGAAATGACGATTAAATTGAACGGTACCGAATAATAAAAGAAGCTCACCAAGCCATCACACCAATCCTGAGCTATCCAAAACACATCAATGCTTCTTGTAGTGTGGATTATCAATTGCTTCCAGAACCTTGAAACAAAACTAAAAATCATTTTTAAAGAATTAGAAGTATCTATCAAGATATAATTTATTAAAACTAGGGGTATAATGTTTCTTATAATGACTTCCTTACTCGAAAGGCGCGGTCTTGGCGATGAAAAAAACGTTTTTTTCTATCTTTAACAGATAAAAGTTATTGTTGGACTGTGAAATGGGCATAGTCCAACTTTATTTTGGATTACCACGTGGACTACCACATGCTACTTGAAAATTTCAAAATTGAAGAAATTTCAAAAAAATGGTCAGTCGCAAATTTATAGCTCCATCCCAACATTCGGGTAAAATTATGAACTTCAGATGAGACATGGCTCGGGTCACTCTTCTGACTGATACAGAAAATCTTGATCAAGGCGCTCAAAACGGCTGGATGGGCAACTTGTGCAATCACGAACCATCTGAAGCGATCTCATAACGGCATACAGTGCTGGCCAAAAAAGCATTAATAATCAGTTTTTTCGAGATTACTTGGCTCACAGGTGAAGTGCGGTCATGAAAATGTTTTTGCATGTTTTTGAAGGTAAATCACGTTAACTGAAACTTTGATTTCGGAAAAAAATGTAAATTTTAAAAAATTATAACATTAACGTGATTTACCTTCAAAAACATGCAAAAAATGACATGACCGCACTTCACCTGTGAGCCAAGTAATCTCGAAAAAACTGATTATTAGTGCCTTTTTGGTCAGCACTGTACATCGTTTTATTTCGAGTTACAATTCAGACAAACAGTGAATGAAGAATTGTCTAACACCAATTCTCGTTGCAAGATCCAAACGAGCAGCAGTCAAGATTTGTCATTTAATAAATTCGAGATAATGTGTTTATTATTTTAATATTAATAAAACAGCGACGAAATGTTTTGTTCTGAAGATACATAAGTTACTGATAAAGAAAATGGATATCGTCTCAGTAGAACCACAGCTTTAGATTAAGCAAGGTCTTACCCCGAACTTCTACACTGCATCTCGGTAATTCTTTAGTAGGAGCTCTATTGGAGATTAGACTACCCAATCTCCGATATGCCGTGGTTATTAGTTTATAAACTAAACCTTGCTGCCATTACAATCGCAGAAATATTTAATAAGCACATACAAACCTTAGAAAATCCCCTTTTTTGAATTGTGGTGTCCCTCCAAATGCAAAAATAATAGTGTGCAGTTCACTGTTGACGTCTAGCAGGAGTTCACTAAGAAACTCGGACATGGTGGTGCTGTAAATAGTGATTCAAGGTGAACACCGTTTTTGTGAGCATACAAGAAAATGCTTCCGAGACAGGTGGGCAGATAGACTGTACTTGCGTTGATGAGCACATTTAGCTGGTGGGAATGAACTAAACGCCAATCGGTCAGCAAAAGGACGCCGTGAACTGCAGCCCTATATCACTCTAGATATGGAGTAATTTGACAAGGTTAACTCACTGATTTCCAGATCCGTATTCACCACTGGACACGGGCATGTTTGTACGAAGTAGTCCACGACGCATTTTAGGAAGTAAGTAATACAACGAATGTAAGTAAAGCATTTCAAGCTGAAAATTTAAGCATTCTAATATTTCGAAGATCCTCCAAGAAATTGCTAGTAGACAATGATAATTCAAAAATATTCCAGTTTTTTGGTTACGAAATCCACAAAGATTATTCATCTTTTCATTTATTAATATAATAGGATCGAGTGATAGACAAGACAATCTCACCCACCTCTTTTTGAGTGTACTGAACAAGCATGCCGAGCTTGCAGCGAGAATCTTCATACTCAATCGCGTTTGGTTCCATACTAAAGTCAGAATCATTCATGCGTGAATACCAGAAGCGTCCAAGTATGTTGCCGTGATATCCATACTTCATCCCTTAATAGCATTATTAGGATATATTTAGATAAAACGCTAGTATACAATCTTCAGGAGGCACCGTGACTCGTTGTTGGGTTGATTTACATTTTTTCTGATTTTGCACTATTACATAAGGGGGTTCAACTTCACGGAGCGCATCCCAACCACTCTTAAGGCTCATATCCATGTAGTCGGTTGTGGGGCCGTTGTCACCATCAAAGAAAAAGTGTCCGTTCGGTTTAATGAAAATTCTCATTTGATTTTTGGGGCTCTCATAGTCTGAAAACATGATAACACATTTTTGTAAACACTTTTTGGTAGGACAACAATACAAAACTAGCGATAGAATCTCTATCAATTGCCCAATAAAAAAAGTCTTAAAAAAACCAACTGAGGCAACTGATCTCAGTACGGGTAACCAATGCCTACAGGAAAACAAATATTATTGGCTTCTTCTGGGTCCAAACTGTGGAACTTTCCGTAAACTATTCCAGTTTTCATAATTTGCAAAAACGACTTTTACATTTGCTCACCTGCGAATCGGACAATCCTTTTCTTTTTCCTTTTATCCTCAAATTGTTGCAATTTCCATTCTTCTACATTTTTTCGCGAAGCTGGTTTACCAAAATTCGTCCCCCTCATACTTTTCAGCGCAAGCATCATTCTAGAACTGCAACTACTAATACCAGGATTCATTTCGAGCTCATCATCATCAGAACTTTCGAGCTCTTCCTTTACGGAAATGAAATCATTGTTTTCACGGCTCCGGTTGTCATTCTTATATACATGCTTGTCGTGAACTTCAGTGTCATCGTCTACTTCCATTTTGATCTGTGTTCCTAGAAATTCGGAACTGAATATGTCCGAGAAGTCATCATCTTCTTCTAAATTCACATTCGAATTTTCGACTGTATCATCAACCGAAAAATTCAAAAAAAGTTGGCTAACAGAATGAAGAAGGATTTTCTCAGCTTCCGCAGACAAACTAATGGGTGGAGGACTCGTGTCTCGCGGACGGTTTCGCAAGCAGTCGACTCCCAACATCTACAAACTGAAAACTGTAAGACATAAGAGGAAAACACAAACTTTCAGTTCTTCTGCAAGAATATCCACATCATTGCCTATATTTTCAGACTCTTGTTTGATTGGAAGATCATTCAAAATAACTTCTTTCACAACTTTTTCCGTTTCCTCTTCTTCTACTTCCTCTTTTCTTAAAAAAATGAAGTTTTCAGTTTTTTAAAATTAAATTTAATTTCAATCTTACATTTTCTGTAATCTCATTCTTTCAGAGAACTCGTCACTTTTAAATTCGTCAGACTTCAATTTAATAACCGCCGATTTAGCGTCAGTGAAAGCATTTCCGACAGTAAAGCATTTCAATTTAACATCCGATGGTATATTTGTCATTTCTCGCAAAGCGCTGATGGTTTCTTTGTTGAAAAGAACTAGCCAATCGTGCAAGGCGTCTTTATTTGGGTCTGAAGAATTTGAAACAATATCCATATGACGGGAAGTTACGAAGTGCATGAGTTGGCTTTCCGCTAAAACAGGAAGCATAAGGAAGATTAGGTATTTCATATATTACTTTCAATTGCCTTCATTTGATTAGAAAAGTTATCTTCTGAACCTCCGAAATGTTCGACAACGCGTGGAATAAACGATTGATATTCATCTTTTAGTTCGATGGATACGATTTTTCTTTCAAGATATTCTTTCAGTGTAAGGCGCTCGATTTCTAAAATAAATTCAAGTGCTCTACGATAGCTGAGATGATGCTGATCTCACTTATATCTTTACCGAACCATAAAGCTTCTTCAGCCTCTTTTTCTTCCTTTTTCCTTTTTCTTGTGTTATTAATATCTGCAGTTCTTTGCTTCAAAAGCCTCTCTCTTTGTAATCTTTCGGCTTCTTCATTTTTTTCATCGTCTGAATCACTACTAAGAGCGAGATATTGTTCCAAAAACATCTGAAATGTGTTTGGGTCCGTCTATTTTTGGTTCTCAAGAGACGTCCCTCCAAGGCGTTCTATTATTCGCTACCGTCTTCCTACTGCTTTGTTTTCTGAAAGAAATTATTATTAAAGCGGTTTAGTGGAATGACGATTATTAACAGGTCCCCCCGAACTTTCCCGAATTCGAAAAGTTATTTCGGCGCAAAGTGCTTGGTAATTCGTTTCAGAATCTATGCCCGCGGCTGAAAACGTGAGAGCATGCTTCTGGTATTTAAACAGAAAATAAATTCACGAGAATGGATTCAGGGATTACAGAGAAAGCCGTTCAGAAGAAACTACTCAGAGGAAATATAGAACAGCTCAGATTTGGCATTGCTCAAAGAGAAAAGGATGTCATTCTACCAGGTGCTGCCCTGAAATAACAATTCAAACCATCAAACATACCTTCCCCTACCAAACATTTTGTTGGATCTTGAAGGATGGCATTTTATTTTACGAAATAGAGATAGGAGTGTCGTTTTCAATTACAGTTAAGGCTTCCACGAAAGACGAAAAACAAAAAGTTGGTCTTGCAATTCGTCTTACGCAATAAAAGTTGTGCATGTGTACCAACACAATGTTTATCTCTGCGTCAGACGAATCCAAGACCAAGACGGTTTTATTTCGTCTTTCGTGGAAGCCTTAATTACAGTATGAAAAAGACTGGACTTTCACCTAGTTATTCATTTTAAACAGTAAACAAATGAATATAAACAAATTTAGTAGAAAACAGTTAGACGTTCGATATAAAGGATAAGATACAACTACTACTTGCAAGCGTACTTCAAACACACACAAATTGAGAATGCTCTAACAACAATTTTGCAGATCTATGGTCATCTGAAGCCATTATTTCTAATTTTTTTTTCGTTTTTGAAAGTGCTTTCGGCTAAAATGTTTAATCTGAAAATTTTAGTACTGAGTCAATGGCACGTGGGACGTGAATTTTCGAACGAATGTTCAAAAAGGATAAAGTTCTCTTTTTTTAACTTTACCTCCACTTAGGTGGAAAATGTAAGTTTGAAAACTTGCGGTTTTATCAATGAAATTATTGGATACTTGGTTGTTTCTGGTTCTTAACATTTAAGCCTGTCAATAATGCCGCGTTCAAATTTGATTTCCTGGAGAAATTTCCTGGAAAAACGCTGTGCAAAGCTGCCATTTTTCCAGATTTTCCGGAAACTGTCGCAACGAGTGTTACCGTAGTTTGCCTCTTCCATTCGAGACCACCGACCGTCGCACGATTTACGGCTCTTTTTTAACGCAATTTTTTCACGTTTTTTAAAACTTTTTTTCGCTATATTCGGCTGTTTTTTCGGAATATTTCTCCTCAAATGATGGATTCTGACGGAGAAATCGTTGAAGATCTCCGAAAAAGAGGCAAACTATGGTAACACTCGTTGCGACAGTTTCCGGAAAATTTGGAAAAGATGGCAGCTTTGGACAGCGTTTTTCCAGAAATTTTCCTCTGGAAATTAACTTTGAATGCGGCATAAGGAAGGAAACATTCCAGGTTAATTATTAAATAATGAAAACAAACACTTGCATAGGACTGATAATGTACCGTTGATCTACTGTGATAGCAAAGTAAATCTTAGTCGCAAGCACTATCAAAATGCCGCATCGTATTTTAATGTCCCATGAGATGGCTTAGTACGTAGTTCTAAAACTTTCAGGTTAAAGAATTCAGCGATGAACAGTGGTAAGATTTTCAAATGGTGGATTCCAAAGTTATACAAATTATAGAAAATTATGAATTTGCGTGTGATAGGGGTGCACTTGTTAAAAAACCGAAAGGCGCATACATTAAACAGAATTATTTAATTTTTCTCAAAAATTATTATATAGTTTCCTTGCTCTTTTTCAACACTAATCAGCTTGCATCCGTCGACATTTTCTATCAATTTCTCCGCCTCTCCTTCTTTGAAAACATGGTAGTAGCGAAGGAATGTTTCAGATTTTTGATCGATTGTCCATGGAACTAAAACATCCTGTTGTTCAAAATCTTTCCCGTCATGCACTTTCAATCTATCAGGCACTCTTGTTCCGGGAGTTGAAGCTATATCATCTTTGTTGCTTCTCATCTTTGCGTATTCTGATTCACTCTGATCCATTGACCATACTGTTACACAAACCCGGCTTCCAGGCTTCACTACTCGTAGCAGTTCTTCAATCATCCGTTTCCGCCGTTCCAGGGTTGCAATATGATGAAGAACAGCAATAGAGATTGCAGCATCAGCGGATTCGTCACGAAATGGCAGTGAAAGAGCATCACAACGAGCCACGTTACAACCTTTTCTCTGAGCAATCTCGCAAAGCCCCATACACATATCACAGCCTATCTTAAATAATCCGTCATTCGGAATTAGATACTTTCCGTTTCCACATCCAACGTCGTACATTATAGAGCCACGTGGAACACCATTAATAAAACTGTTAACAGCTTTCCAAGTGGAGTGCCTTGTCTCGTCAAAATGAGATGCGATATTTTCGTACACATCTGATACGTACGAGTTTTCAAGTTTAACCGCAAGGACGTCACTCGATGGAACACTCATTTCACCTGAAAAAGGAGCCAATTAAGCACGTTCGTTTCAACAAATTTCGCAACCTTTTCTATCCCAATCGCAAAATTCTTTCCATTGACATTCGCATGGCTTTCTTCGAATTTTCCGAAGCGTTAAAGACACTCTAGTTCGTCGTGGAACAACTTTGTTGGTTCGTGGGTCTACATCGTACTTTCGGTTAACAATGCCATGTTTCCAGCGATATCTAGATTCGCCTTTAATGAGGCACAAGGATCTGGCTTTCAGAAAAACAGGAGCAATTCGAGCAGAGTTGGCACCATCTTTGAATTCCATGACGACATCAGAAAGAAGACTGTTAATTAAACAAATGAGAAATATGACCAACTTTTGTAGGTACCTGATAGAAACTATTGGATCATCAAATGCAGAATGAGTGTCGTAATGAGACGGAATGCCGTGCCCCGGCTCATAAACGTTTGCCGTCACTTGGTCGGGTCTTTCAGTTATGTACTTATCTGAGATCAATCTGTTAACGATTTCTTCAATTATTGGAGGAATAGGCTCTGCTTTTTTCCAATCAGACGCTGAATTGGTACTGTAGTCAAAGACGTGACCAAAATGAACGACGGCCCGATGCTTCAGAGACTGAACTGAAATGATATATAATTGAGATTCCTCTTTCTAAATTTATTCAGCCTGGCATTAGTCTAACGTACCATTGGGATGATGTGTTAATAGGTTAACCAACTCTTTCTCCAAGTCATGAGACACATAGTCTTCGATGACTTCCAAATCGGCGGGAAGGATCGTATCAGACTTTCTGGTTACTGGCACTGAAATTTTGTTTTTGCACAGGGCTATTCGGGTAAATCAGGCTACAGAAAATTAATTTTTCCGATGTTCAGCACATTAAAAAATGAGCTTGTAGTGAAACTGAGACTGAAACAATTTTCAAAAAATTAGATAATTTAAATTTGTTTTTATCTATTTCGGTTTCTTTTATAATCAGAAAAAAGAACTCCAAATAAATATAGGTTCACTCACATTTTTTTGTATTATCTCGTTCTGATGGGATTATTCATGAAAAGCACAATTGCATTTTAATGCAAAAATGCCACTTTAATGTTATTCACGATTGCATTTTATTGCAAAAAAATGCGTTTTTTTTTGCATTAAAATGCTTTTCGTGCTTTTCACGAATAACCCCATAAGTTAAGTTTAAAAAGGTTTTGTTATAGAAAAAAATCGCGTTTTGAATACATTTTGATATATTAGGTAGGTCCCATAAGTCTCTTTCGATTTTGGATTTTATCGAATTTATTTTATTTGATGGTCTTCCGCCATCGCCCTGGAAGTTTCTGGATTCCATCATCAAAGAACTCTGGCTTCTGCTGAGCAAAGTACTGAGTTAACTCATTTTCGATGTCCTTCTTTGTCTTGAAAATTTCGCCATCAAGATGTCGTTGGAGATGGCAAAAAAGCCAAACATCAGAAGGAGCGGGATCTGGAGAATACGGTGGATGGAGTAAGGCAATCCATCCATATGACAGAAGCTCAGCTTTGTTAACCTTGAAACGTGTGGGTGCGCGTTGTCGTGTTGAAAGAAAACTTTCGCTTTCTCTCTTCGCACTGCTTGCCTAAGTTTTTGCAGCTGTGTAGTGTAGACGTCTGATGTTATTGTCTC
Source organism: Caenorhabditis inopinata (assembly GCA_003052745.1). Classification (NCBI taxonomy): domain Eukaryota; kingdom Metazoa; phylum Nematoda; class Chromadorea; order Rhabditida; family Rhabditidae; genus Caenorhabditis; species Caenorhabditis inopinata. The sequence continues at coordinate 12,884,657 of AP018153.1, read as the reverse complement.
GCCTTCTTCGAGCAATTCCCAATACTCGATTTCTTGCACGGACCACCAAACGCACAGCATTACCATTTTCACGGGAAGTTCGGGTTTCGGGACGTCTACCGGCTGCTCATCTTTGTCCACCCACTGGCCTTTCCGTATTTGATTAGAGTAGTATATCGACTCCTCATCACCAGTGATTGGATCATTCAGCCAGGTTTGAGTGCGGTGAGAAGAGAAAAGAAACATACCAATGTCCACTCGGCAATCCTTATCGTAGTCCTTCAAGGCATGAGGTACCCAACGTCCAAATTTTTTGAGTTTTCCGAGGGTTTGCAATCCACGTACCACAGTTGCATGGCCAACCCTTAAGGCCTTCGAGAACTCACGGGTGGTTTGAAACGGATCGTCTTCAATAGTATTCTTTAATAGGTCCAAACCCAACTCAACTGGCCCTACGGATCGAGCTTCGTCTTTCAATTCAAAATTCTTGGCTTCAAATCGATCGGTCCAATGCTTGATGGTAGGGGCAGTAGGAGATTTTTCTTCATATATTTCTTTCATTTTCTTATGATTATCATGATTTTTTAAACCAGAAAGGAATAAAAATAAAATTACATATCGAAAGTGTAAACGGTGAGGGACGAAAGCAAGCGGTAAGCTCGCGATCGACAAAAAGGAGGAATGAGGCAGTGTGTGAAGCAAGTCCGCGAGATACTATATCCAACAAAAAAACATCCGCTGAGAAAAACAATCCCACTGACCAGATACCAATTTTCAAATTTGAGCATCCAAAATCGAAAGAAACTTATGGACCAACCAGTGTGCTTCACCGGCTAAAAATTTCGCGATTAAGGCCCTTAAGGGGTGAAAGCTAAAGGATATTTGACCGGTTAATTAACCGACGGTTAACCGAGAGAGCACATCATCCAAAATAAAATTTTGGGCCATAAAAGTGAATTACGGGAAAACCAACAAAAATATTGAAAAAAGAAAAACAAATCAACAACGACACTCCAATTATAAGCGCACGCGTTGTTTAGCAAAACTTCTCATCGGTTAACCGTTTCACCTGCGGTTAACCGGTTAAAATTTTTTTACTCGGTTAATTACCCGTGAAAAGCGGTGATTTTTTAACGGTTAATTAACCGAAAACTCATTTAACCGTGGAAATTTTAACGGTGAAGCACACTAGGACCAACCTAATATTTGAAAAACATGTTGAAAACCATCAAAAATTTTGGTTCATTCTTGTTTTTCAGGTTTTTAAAATATTTTTGTCATAAACAGCTGATAACCACGTGTTTGGCTGTTTTATAGCCATGGGCAGAGGAAAACCGGCAGATCTCCCAATGTCGCCAACAATTATCTTAAGGATTCGCTTTATTATGGCACAAAGAAGTCTCCTAGACGATCTCAATTGTCAGACAGAGAAAGTTCGTCTGTAAAGCGTCGAATGTCGACACTTCCTGAGCCAAAATCAAGAGTGATTTAGATTTAAACATTTCCATTGAATCAGTGAGACTTGTCTAGACTAGCCGACCACCAACCAGGGGGAACATAAACGTTATTAAATAGCATTTTATTCCATGTTTCTTTCTGTTAATGTTGTTTTTTGTTCATTTATACTGGATGAACCTATCTTTTCTTGAAATGTTTTAAACGTGTTTTTCAAATAAATACCGGTATTTCTTTTCAAACTTTTTTTTCTGATGTTCACTTAAATATGTGTAATCAAGAATGTGTAATCAAGAATGTGTAATCTTTAATCAAGAATAAGAAATTTCATGGAACAAAAAAGTATGTTATTATGTCGCTTCCGACTATTCTACCTAATTTCTTACGACTAACTTTCAGCTAATTTTGATATTTCCATTTCTATTTGCAAGAAGCTCCTCATTCTTATTTAAGAGGCAATGTCTGAGGGGGTCGACCACCAGTTGTCACAGTCTAAAAAAGTTTTTTTCAATTGGAATGATTTTTTAAATAATGGATACTTGTGATGCCCTAAGTACAAAACCGTATTCAGAATTAGGCCCCGCCCCCCTTCGAGTTGAGATATTATCGAATCGCGAGTACGTGATTTTTCGTATAGTGGCGGTGTTTGGGTCTCGTTAGGGGATAGCGCGTTTTAACGCGCCAATTTAAAAATTGTAAGGAAGCGCACACACTGCGTATGTGATTTCTTTTTGAAAATTGAAGCGAAATTTGACAATAAAAATTAATTTTTAAAAAAATGATTTTCGAAGCAAAATATAAATAGAAAAAATTCCTATATTCGCTTCAATTTTCGAAAAGAAATCACATACGCAGTGTGTGCGCTTCCGTACAATTTTTAAATTGGCGCGTTAAAACGCGCTATCCCCTAACGAGACCCAAACCCCGCCTCTAAACGACAAACCACGTACTCGCGATTCGATAATACGGTAGGGGTGTGTCGAAAATTTTTTTTTCTTTTTTGAGATAATCTCGATTTCTTTTCGTTAGTTCGTTTAGTGTAAAAACTGTTATATATACTAATTATAATTATTATTTATAATCGTATAATTCATAAATAATGGCAAATTTAACATTTAAATATTTTTCTTCAATGAAAAAATTACTTTAAAAATTCCGGAAATACTGAAACCTTGCGCATGCTTCCGAGGTGAATATAAGTGCACCGAAATGCGGAATTTCGATCGAGTTTTGTCTTGAATACTAAGAAAAATGCGTTTTCAGACAGCACACTGGTCGCGATCTCTTAAAATTGGAATATATCCAAATCACAGGACAAATGCGGCGCAACAGTCAAGGGTAGACATATGGGAAGATATCCCTCTGCGGACTCTTGAATCGTACAAGTCCATGAACTAGGAGCTAAACTATGACAGCTGGTACATCAATTTGGTGGCTCCACCGGTCAGATCAGTCGCATTCTGATGAACCATCGGGATGACGTAAGTAATAATGCATGATTTAATTATTGTTTCTAACTAATAGTGAGAAATTGTTCGCTACGAGACTTTCAACTAACAATAAATAACTTCCTGTTGGCAAAATTACCATTAACTGCTATAGTATTTTTTTGAGTAAGCTTTATTCGGAGGAATTTAGAGCAAAACAAGTGTCTAGTGACAGAAGGGATCTCGCCGCGACAATCAAAAAAAAAACACAAAAGGGAAACAATATTTCAAAAAATTCGAAAACCCCTTTTTTGCAGAGCAAGTATTTATAAGAAAATTTGCTTGCAACATGTTTTATGATCTAATGTGACAAAAACCTCATATATTTAAAGACTACGGACATTGATAAATTTAATAGATTTTTCGGGCATTTTCCAAATGCTTTCCAGGTTTCGCAAATTTTACGCCACCGTTATCCGTTAATACGCTAGGGTCTCGACACGAATAGCAAAAAAAACGCAAAAAGCGAAGCAAATTTCTGTAACTTCGAATAAACGTTTTGCGGGAAATTCACATCGAACACAGTAAAAATATCTACTTATTATTAAGCGAATAGTTCTGTCTGTCCGTGACTCTGTCCAAGAAGTTTCTTTGAATAACTCAAAAGATCGTGGGTCTTTTACTTTGATATTCGGGATGGAGTCATGACCACCCGAGCGCTTCACATTCATATATTTAGGAGGTTGTAGGGTGGTTGGGATACAGCACGAGATGTTAATCTTATTTGGTTTTTGACGTTCTGCTAATAAATTGTTTTACTAACAAGTGGAAAAATAGAACGCCTACAATTATTTCTAAACGAAAGCCAGTGGAAGCCAGTGGAAGTCGCGGCGTAGCCGCGAACTTTTCGCTGGTACACCGTTAACAAACTAATTTCTACGGTATAAGAAATCGATACAACTCACAATTTTTTACAAACGAAATCACAAACGGTTGGTGAGAGCTCTTCATCGTTTGTGGAATGAGTCCGTGCAACTCTTCTCGTATACGAATTGAAGATTCCAAAGATGAGCACTGAACAAATGAATAAGATCTTTTGTTCGGAAAAACCACAAATTCGGCATTTTCATCAAAGGGTAGGAAGATGGCTTCAAGGTCTTCCAAAGAAACACCACACAGTATGCTGCTATTGCTGACTAGAAGATACTAAAAGTTTCAACAATTCAAAAAACACAACAGTTGGAACATGTTCACCTTGGTTGGCTCAGAAGAAACTAGCACATCTGGATCATGCTTCGCTAGCTGTTCAAGGCTTTTGTGAACTTTTTTTGCCAGCTTACCACCAGTAAACCGTGCTCCGATCGGTTTTTCTTTGTCTTTATTGAAATCTGAAAGCATACGATACTTGAAGCCTATTATATAAGAGAGCTTACACATTTATATTGATGGTTTTCAGTATTTCGGCTCTGAGGGTATTCTTAGCTAAATTATTTTTGAAAACAAATTTTGAAAATATCACATAGGCTTGTAAACAGATTGTAAAAATAGTGAAATTTTGTATGTGAAGTTTTACATGGTTAACAAAAACATAAAAACAAAAAAAAAACGAATAAACAGTAAAACTATAACAGTTTAACAATCTTGTGGCCGAACCGAAACGTGTGGTTTCTTCTTCTCTCTTTTCGGCCTAATTAACTCATTATTATTGGTCCACGGGCCAAGTGAATCATTTGAATAGTAATCCATGGGCCAATGATCTTCAGGAACAGATATCTGAATTGTTTCTTGAATAATTGATTAACGAAAGATAATTACATTTTCTAAGGCAACGGCCAATTCGAAGGGATAAAGTAGTGGTTTCGGGAATTGAGATCCCCAATCAATGGATAGGCGAGGGCAGGCTACTTGCACCCAGCAATCCACTTCGGGAAACATTGCCAGCTTTTCCGGAAAAACTTCAGAAAGAAGAACTCGCAAATACTTCTTCTGTTTTTTCTCTAATTGTGCTTCGAGCTCTTCAACAACTTTCAGATTTCCCTGGCGTCCAAGAGTTCCTTGAATAAGCCCGAACGTCTTGCATCTCTTCGCAATTTCGATAGATTTAAGTCTGTTTTTGCGCATCATGTCATGATCGTACCTCTCTCGTGTCAGCTTTCGAGAGTACGGATCATATTGGTAGGCTTCAATGTCTGGATTGTGAATCATCATTGATTCCAGGTGGAATCTTCCGTCGCCAAGATAGACTATCGCATCGTATTTCGAAGCATCAAGGCGAGGAGAGGTGCATCCGAGTACCTCTCCAGGTGACAATGGCTTGCATTGTGGAATTTCCACCCGAATACTGCTAGTTTCTGTGTTAAAAGCGGTTTTAAGTGCTTGTAGAGAAGGAATGAATTGTACTGTGCTTACGACTGCCAGACGTTTACGCTGAAAAAAATTAATATAGCGGATTAATTTCTTTGAAAATAAGCGATTTTCATGAAATTTCTGCATAACGGTTCCTTGCCTGAAAGTTATCCTTTGTACAGTCGATTAAGTGTGATAAGTTGATGTTAATATTAACAAAAACATAGAGCATTGCAATTCCATCAGTATTTTGAATCGGAATAAGACAACTATGCCCATAGTGAACCAAGAGGTCACAACCCATTGCTTTTGCCGTATAATCATCGACGCAACATGCTCCGTACGTGACGTCTCCCATGATAACTGTATCACATTCGCAATACTTTTCAAGAATATCAGCAATGATACAAGCATACATAATAAGTCCTTCAGGAAATTGAAGTGCCACATACTTGCTATTGGTGGACCTGATTTTCCATATCGTTTTAGGAACTTCAAACGTATAGTTTGAGGGAAGCTGCAAAATTAAGAAAAATGACTGATATAAGGTACCAGTAGGGCTCACAATTTTTAAATCTTCTTTTAGTTTAGGGTCGTTTGCTATTTCTTCAACAAGACTTGAAATTAGAGAGACCCGAGTCACCATTCTAAATTCCTATTTCGGGATATGTAGTCAATATATTTCAAAAAATAACTTCGACATCCAACGATTCGGTTAGATGATAAGCGTTAAATAATAGCATTTATTGAAATATGGACAGGTTAGAAAAGTGACAATAAAATATTTGCAAAATGGTCGCAATGTATCTATATTGAAAATAATATAATCGGAAATCAAATATGACAGTTAATTAAAGAACAAAAATACATACATGGCGGCCACAAAGAATAATAATACTCA